>JAUAME010000005.1:4122500-4650000 GCA_030820535.1 Quercus parvula
CCATCATTTTTCTGAGGAGATTCGAAGGAAAGTAAATGCTGAAAATATATCTTGTCTTAGTCCTCCTAGTTTAGCCTCTGTCTTTCAGTTTCAGTCCTCTCTCTTTTCTTCTTCTTTTTCTCCCTACATTTTTAAAGGCCAGCCCAAAACTTGTTGCAGCCCAAAAATCTCTCTTCAGCCCAAATGTGTTGCTCTTTTAAGTTGAAGTCAAACGGTCTGCCTCAAAACCAAGAGGGACCCGCTTTTCATGCCAATTCACAAGCCAAAAAAATCTTCCTTCAGCCTCCATTCATCCAAAACCCAATATTCTCTCTAACTGCTTTGTCTCTTTTATTTGAATAAATCTTCATTTTCTTCAAATCTACATTAAAATTTAAATAACAATTATGAAGTCTAAAATCAACAAAAATAAATAAAATTAGACTAAAGTTTAAAGTTGAGAAGTGATAAATTACACTCAATTATGCAAGTTATCAGATTTATTCAATTTCCAAGTGTAAGTATCTATTAGTTGGTAATGCTACATGTTTTATTTAATTATCATGTTCACAATATTCACCAACTAGTTCTTTAACATTGATCTACTAAATATGCTAATAGTATAATATTTAAATTTGATTGTGGCGCTGTAGGCTGTTGAAGTGATAACCATAGTGAATTCACAATATTTATCAGCTAGTTCTTTAAAGAAAAATGCTAGTACCACAATTTTTTGCAAAAATTTTGTCACAATTTATCAAATGGCAAGTTGTAAGTGGTAGGAAAAAACACGTGAACCCACACTCCCACAACTCACAACTCGTGGCGAGTTGTGGCAAAAATTGGACAATAAGTTGTGATTCTAACATTGCTATTTCTTTAATACTAATCTACTCAATATGCTATTAGAATAATGTTTAAATTTGATGTAGTTCAATAGGCTATTGGAGTGACAAATAAGTGAATTTATAGGCTAAAAAGACATGCATTTAACTATATCTGTATATCTTCGTTAAAATTGCAAACCACTTCCATTAGAGTATTTCAATAATTTCCTTCATGGCCAAAATGTACCAAGGGGATGAGAGAAGTAGTTTAATTATTTATATCTTGGGGGGGGGGGGGGGGGGAACAAATAAAAAACACAGATCACTCAAAAAAAGTGGATTAGTTTTATTCTTTGACTCTTGAGTTCTAAATGTAACCACTTCCTATGTCATTCATCTCTCACAAAATTTCCATCTTTTTTAGTATGAGTGTGTAGAACATTTAAATTATTTTTCTTTATTTCTCTGTCAAAATATATTTTTTTCCACAAGAAAATGATGAAAACTCAACTTTGTTACATAGAGATGATGTGCTAGCAATAGATTTGGGACCTTAATAGCTATTGATGATGTATGTACAACTTGATGAAAGTATGTTCATCAATGATGACTTGTCTAATGAGGAATGGGATACAAACTCCAATCATGAAGAAGAAATATATAGTGCTAATGATGTTTCAAGTCCAAATCAGGAAAAAAATTTATCTAGCAATGATGAATCTATTGGAGATCTTAGGGATAAAGATTAAGTTGAGTTTTGATACAGGTTAAGTTTTTTAAATACATAAAGCTTTCATATCTTCTCATCTATGATATTTTTGAAAAATAAAAATGTTAAAGTTTTACTTGGATGTTAAAACTATTTTCTACGCATTTTTGTCATCTACTTTAGTTGACTTTTACATTAGTGTATATATATATATATATAAAGGGGGAAGGGACACGGCGTTGGAAGCTAAAGCACAGTTACACAATGATAATATAACTTCAAAATAATGCAAGTAAAAGTAATACAAGAAAATGCAAAGCTATAAGACCAGCCAAGTAGGCGGCAGAGCCAGCCAAGTAGGGGGTATAGCTTGTATATTTTAAAGTAAACAAAAGAAATTTAGAACCATCCGGGATGGCGGTAATCCGTCCAAGGTGGCGGTAGTAACAAATAGTATAATGCAAGTAATGAACATAAAACTGAAATTACTTGTTATTGAAAGTAGAATTGAACACTTACAGTAGTAGTGATTACAAGTTGGAAATAGTTACAAGGCTTTAGGAGTTACAAGCTTTGTAGAGAAGGTAGGAGGTTTTAGTAAGTAAGGATATTCTCACAAAGAAAGGCTCTCAAGGGAAAACTCTCTCTAAGGAAGAAGTCCTGAACTAAGCATACAAAACACTTGCTTTCAATATAAGGGACAGCCCCCCTTAAATAGGCAAAATTCGTAGTGAACAGTAACAGTGAATAGTACCAGTGAATAGTGACAGTGAATAGTGACAGGTGAATAGTAACAGTGAATAGTAAATTTCATTTTTTGCCCCCAAAACGTGGAGAATGAGTTGTAGAACCCAAAATTCTTGTCTTTGTAGCATAGTGTGTCAGAGTAAGCATGGCAAAGTGTAGAGAATCATGACCAAAGCATAAGGAATATGACAAAAGGTGTAGTCATGGAGAATCCTCCTTTTTTCTTTTTAGAAAGACTCCCAACCCTTGTCAGAAGCAAGATATCTAGCACTAGTATGAGATTGCATTTTGAATTTTGGAGCATGCTTGAAGTGATAGCACTCATTGGAACTTTTGACTGGAGTGCAAAACGGACAAATGAGAGTAAATGTCTTGAAGTAATTCTTTTTGAAGCATAATGTCTTGAAGCAATTCTTTTTAAAGCATTTTGTCTTGAAGCAATTCTTTTTGAAGCATTTTGGCCTTTGTGCAGGCCAGCCAAATATTAATTTCTAGTCCTCAGGATTTTCTTCATCATGTGCAAACCAATCTTGTGGATAAGGATAGGTTTGGTAGTAGGGGTCTTTTGACACAGAGACCTGAGAGGTCTTTTCATCATCTGAATTGGTAGCATCTGAATTAGGAGCTTCATCATCCTTAACCATTTTAGATAATAGTGCATACAAAGCTTCAGGATCATTGCGGATTGCATCTAAAGGAGAACTTTTCTTTTTGGATTTAGTGGAAGGTGCAACATTTTTTGTTGATGAGGAAGCAGGTGCGTCAGTTGCAGCTGTTTGCACTGGAGTAGTAATCTTTAATGGGGAAACATGTGAAGCAAGGAAGTCCCTTTCAACATTGTTAATAATAGAATCAGTGTGAGAAAACCTATCCCACCATTTAACATACCAGCATCGTGCGAGAACATCATCTTCTTTGGCATATTGCCATTTTAGAATCCATGGAATCTTATATTTTTTGATAAAATGTAGTAGAGGGGGAAATTTGGCTCCATGAGTGTCAGGTTTGAGCCTTAATGAGAAATTTCTGAAACAGTCTGTCAATTGTGTCGGAAATATTTCAACAGCTGAACCAAACTGAGTCCACCATCGGATGAACCAGAGGGGGAAAGTAGAGTCAAAGTCTTTGTGAAAATTGACAAACCATGAGTGGGACATGGTTTCATTTTGGTGAAGCATGAATCTGAACCAGGCGGTAATATAATCATGGTAAGAGTAGGGAATAGGGCAATTCGGTAATGACCGTGTAGCAGTAGGACAGGGGCCCCACATTTCTTCGGAAATAATGAGTTTTAAGGAAACACTGTGATAAATAATTTTTTCTCCATTATTCTTGTCTTTAATGGGCTTTATAATAATTGAATTTTCATGTTGTAATATTGTAGAATAATATCGCACAGTCTTTTGATTGTGCTCAGGGATCCAATGAAATAGTGGAGGAAAGTAGCTGGTAGCAAGTCTAAAAGGATTAGTGATGGAGGCCCTATTTGGCTCGACAGAGAACAGGTTTTGAACATAACGTTTTTTAACATATTGGGAAGCATTGGGGTTCCTAGGGAAAACAGTTTGAACAGGTCGATGACTATGAATCAGAGTATAGGGATCATATGTAGAAGCTAAAACAGAAGAATAATTAGGTTTGGGAATAGTTCCTAAAGTGGTGAAACGGTTAACAGTGTTTATAGGGGAAGCAGGCTCAACTTTAACAATTTGATTATTACTGTCAGGCGTCTTGTCACTCGACCTTCTACTTGCCATTATGACACTGCAGAAATTCACGGGTAAGGAAATCAGGGATGGCATTTTGGGATCCTTTAATATATTCAATATCAAAATCAAAAACGCTTAAAATAGCTTGCCATCTAGCAAAAATATGTTTTGAAGCAATATTTTCAACATCTTTTTCAATAACATATTTCGCACTTTTGCAATCAATTCGTAGCAAAAAATTTTGGTTTAATAAATCACTTTGAAATTTTGAAATACATAGAACTATAGATAAAATTTCCTTTTTAATAGTACTGTAGTTTAACTGTGCATTATTCCAAATACCAGAATAGAAGCGTACAATTTGCTCAGGTGACTCTGGGGAAACTCTTTGTTTCAAAATACCTCCATAACCAAAATCCGAGGCATCTGTCTCAACAATTTTGAAAGCACTAACGGTGGGAATACCAAGACAAGGCAATGTCCTAACATGAGATTTAATTTGTTTAACAAGGGAAGTATGAATATCAGACCAAGGAGGAGGATTACTCTTTAACCTATCAAATAGAGGTTTACAATGTTTCCTCATATCTTTGTAAAAATCAGCAACATAATTTAATGACCCCAGAAATCTTTGGAGCTGAGTTTTCTCAGTGATCACATCAGGAAACTTATCAGCAAATTGGATGGCCCTATCAATAGGACGAATTTGTCCTTCAGAGATGTCAAAGCCAAGAAAACGGACTTTTGTTTGAAACAATTTGACCTTTTTAGCAGAGACAACAAGACCATTTCTTTTGATAGTATCTAAAAATGAATGCAAGTGTTTCCAATGTTCATCAATAGAACTAGAGTAGACAAGAACATCATCAATGTAAACAATGGTAAAATGACTGAATGAATTAAAAATATCATTCATAATGTTTTGAAACTCACTTGGGGCATTCTTAAGGCCAAAAGGCATAACATTCCACTCATAATGTCCAAAAGGAGTCGTAAAAGCAGTTTTGTACCTATCCTTTTCACTAATCTGGATTTGCCAGAACCCAGACTTCATGTCAAACTTGGAGAATACCACGGCTTCACTCAGCCTATGAACCAGGTCATTCTTATTGGGAATAGGATACCTAATCCATTCTAAAACCTTATTCAAAGGTTTGTAGTTAATTACTAATCGAGGAGTCCCTCTTTCAATCTCAGCATTTTTCTGAACATAAAAAGCAGAACAAGACCAAGGAGACTTGCTATTCCTAATCAATTTTTTCTTTAATAAATCATTAATTTCTTTTTTACAAAATTCAACAGTTTCAGCATTCATTTGAATAGGACGAGCTTTGGTGGGGATATTTTTCTCATTAAAATCTTTAACATAAGGCAAGTCAACAATATGTTTCTTTCTATGCCAAAAAGCATTAGGAACATCAGAACAAACATTATCAATCAACATTTTTTGAAAATTATCAATTTTTTATTGTAATAATTTATTAGAAATTTGTTCAGCAATTTTCTTGTATCTAACTTCTTGTTGAAGGAAGTTAAGGTGTTTAACTTTAGCATGGATCAAGTTTAAAGCATCATCAATTTCAGTTTTTGAAGCAAATTTGAATTTTACTTTTTGTCCAAAAGGATCAGTAGTAATTCCATCATGTTCAACAAGAAAAGGATACAAAGCATTAATAAAAGGCAAACCAATAATCACTTTATCAGTCATATTTTTGACAAGAACAGAAGGAATCTTGAAGCAAACATTATCATGGCAGACATGAGCATTATTCAATTCATATTTGATTTTCATTTGGGAACCATTAGCTGAAACCAATCTTTCGGTTGATTTTTCAAAATATTTTGAAGGGATCAATCCTTCTTGGATACAGTTCATATCCGCACCAGAATCAATCATGGCAATAACAGTGAAATGATAATCAGGAGAAATGACAATTTTAACTTTTGTAAACCATTTTGGAAGAAGTATTTTATTGACAAGAGCAAGTTGAGAATCAATGAAAACATCAGTAATACCTTTATCAGAAAGAAGAGCCTGTTGACTGGATTTATCTCCATCTTTGTGCTCATCATGTTTTTTATCAGTTTTACCAACTTTTAGCATTATCAGTTCTGGATTAACATTCTTATTTTTATGTTTTAACTCGCTTATCTCTTGTTTAATAATATTAATTTCATGTTGTAAATCATTAACAGTTAAATCTTTGGATTTTTCTTTATTTAGTCTTTCAAAAGGTTCTTTAAAGCTTAAAGTCGATTTTTCATTTTCTTTACTTTTAGTCAGAGTTTTAACAAATTTAATATTTTTGCAGGGAATTATTTTTAACAGATTTAATAAGTTTAAAGAAGAAAATCCATCTTCCAAAGAATTAGACGAATTATTTGATTCAAGGATTTTAAATAGTTTATTAATAATCATGTTAAACTTACCCAGTTGTTTATATTTTCCAGAAACATTTTTGTTTTTGACATAAAAATCATTTGGTTTAACAAGGTTGTTTTTGTATCTTTTATATTTTTTATGACTATATATTTTGTGACTCTTATCATGTTTCTTCCCTTTTTGTCCAATAGGAAGCAAACCATTTTGTTTACAAAAATTAGTTTTTTTCTTAATCTGTAATTGATACGTTAATAGTTTTTTATTATTACCTATACTAGCATTAAATTTTTTAATAGCATTAAAAATGTTAACATAGATTAGGTTATCATAATTAAGAGAATCATTTGTATTTATTGACACCTGTTTTACCTTATGAGCAAAGATTGGAGGCGGATCGTCAATCAACCTTTCTTTCCAACAAGGCTTATGGCAATCTATCTGAAGCATAATCCTGGAAACAAAAACTTCTTGGTACCATTTGCAACCAATCATAGTAGAGCTTTTTAAAATATTCAACAATCCAGAAACTCGAGGTGAAATATTAGAAGGAATACCAATAAAATATTTAGGAATGGTATAGATCGGAGTATTTAGGTCATCAGGAGTACTGTAACCAATATGTTTAGCAAAAATAGGCAACCCTGTAGGATATAGATCCCGCCATTTATGAAGAGTGCTAGAAAAATCATTAACAAGTAAATCAACAATATCAGGTTGATCAATGTCATAGTTATTTTGATGAGCAATACCAACTTCAGACATATGACTTATGATTTTTTGTTCAGATATTCCAGCAATATTCCATTTGTAAGGCTTATCAATAGAAACAGAAAATTGTGGTTGAAAAATTCTTTTTTGAAATTGTATATCTGGAGGAATAAATTCGGAATACCAATTTTGTGTAAAAGACATAGGTTTGGAATTTTCAACAAATCTTGGTAATTTATCATTTAAAATCTCTTTAGCAGGAACAGAAGAAATAGTGTCAGAATCAGTATGTTCATCAGAAATAGTTTCTTTTTCATTTTTTGAAATAGTGCAAGGTGTACTTCTAGAAGTGCCTTCAATTCTTATTTTTAAATCAGAAAGCATTTTATCAACAACTTCAAGCATGTTAGACTTCTCAATTAAAACAGATTTTTCAGAATTTTTAATAAAAGCAGTATTTTTACTATGGTCAGATGTTGGCCAATGACATGCAAAGATTCATTAGTAGAGTTGGTTTGTTCAATAAGACTAGTAGTAGGAGTTCGATCATCAGAAATCTTGAAAGAAGATGTTTTAACAAAATTTGATTTTCTTATCATACACAAATGTTGTTTTGAAACTTCATTATTTGGAACATAATAGTTTTCAAGAAAATCAAAAAATAAAATATGTTTTTTCAATTGTTTCATTTTTTCTAACCATTTACTCTTGACATGATTTTTTTCAGACTAAGCAAAATTATTTTGGAAGTATTTTCGTTTAATTTGATTTTTTGAAAGCATAAATTCATCATACAAAGGAACCAAATCAACTTCAAAATTTTCATTTGAAACAGTCAAAACTCTTAATTGGTTAGCATAGTTAAAATTATCAATGGGAGTAAAGTTGGGGTCAACAGATTTATCATTATCCCTTTCTTTAGTAGTTTTTCTATACAAACAAGAAGCATTAGAATAATAGTTAAAACAAGCATGATCATTCAAGGAAACATCAGCCATAGAAAGAATGTTATTTTTAAAATTCTTAGATTTAGTACCATGTAAACACATGAGAACAGTAGCACCACAACTCTCAACATTGTGATCATCATCATTTACAATATCAGGAGGACAGCCAGTCCTGGAGCTGATAGAAGAGTTGGATCTACACAATCTATCCATACTATCCTAATTTTAACACTCAATTATCATGTTTTTCTCACAACCGTTGCATTTCGTAACACATACCCTAACCAACCTTATACCTCTCATGCCCTACACGCCCTCTCTTGGCTCAAACGGGCCTTACAGTTCGGTTCTAGGAATTCACTTTACGACTAGGGTGGCGCCAACGACGGTAAGAAGGGAACACAACAACTGAGCACCAAAGTTTCGGGTAGACACAGACGGAGAGACAGAGAACACAACAATACTATCACCAGCCAGAAAAGAGTGGCTCTGATACCATAAAGGGGGAAGGGACACGGCGTTGGAAGCTAAAGCACAGTTACACAGTGATAATATAACTTCAAAATAATGCAAGTAAAAGTAATGCAAGAAAATGCAAAGCTATAAGACCAGCCAAGCTTGGTTAAAATGTCGCATGCCTTGGGCTACTGATGATGTTAAGGGGAGATATATTTCATTGCAAGCTTGGTTGTATATCTTCTTGCAAAATGTGTTATTATTTTATTCGTATTTGAGACAGTAAATTTGAATTTAAATTATGTATATGATATTGAACTTGGGTATCGTTTTTCCTTATTAGTAGTTATTGATTGAGCAGTTGTTATGCTTCTATGAGTATGTGTGATGTGTGGAATTGTGGTTTATTATTTCTCATTATGTGCATAGGATTGTGCTTTGTTATTTTCCAATAGGTACCCATGTAAAATTCAGAATGTAAATTTTAAAGAAAAAAAAATGTAAATATTATTTGCAATGACAATGTCATCACTAATATTTTATCATTAGTGACAACAAATAATATCATCGCTAATATGCAATTTTTAGTGATGACATGCTTGTGGTCACTTATATATCATTATCAGTGACGACAACAAGCGTTGTCGCTAGTAATGACATATTAGCAACAACAAAAATGTCGTCATTAATAATAATCTATTAGCAACGACAAAAAAATTCATCACTACTAATGAGCTAGTAGCGACAACATTTCATCTTGGGCACTTGAGTTATTTATGACAACAATTGTCACTATTAGCGACAACTTTCTCATTAATAGTATTGTATTTGTGACGACTTTAATATCGTCACTAAAAAACTTTTTTGTTACCATTTTTGTTTAACGAAAGTTAGTGACGACATATATATATATATATATATATATATATATATATATATATATATATATATATATATATATATATATATATATATATATATATTATCCACCTTACTAACCAAAGGTCCAAAGTGTTGTTCTTCTTACCTGCTCAGCCTCGATTTTCATGGCCTTCCAATGCATGTCCTATTGGCCAACCATTAAACTCTATGGTTAATAATAATAATATACTTATTTATTTGTGGGCTTAATTAGATTTTAGGTCTAGTTGTTTCTAGATTGAAGTTGTACATTGTATACAAGTGTTGCTAAGCCTCGTAATAATATTGTGCCATTTTCACAATAATTCACATGGTATGAGAGTCTCTACTTTTTTTTCCAACACCGTTGGTGCCTCAGCATTAATACGCCATAAAGCAAAAAATTTCAGTCCGTTGAACAAGTTATTGCACTATGCAACACCACATTGAAAGGCTAAGATTAAAAACGCTTTTGATCTTAGTTCTTGCATAAAAAAAAATAATAATAATAAATAAATAAAAACCTATTAACCTCTACCTTCTTATCACTTTGGTTTCTCCAAAAATAAAAATAAAATAAAATAAACCTATTAACTTCTACCTTCTTATCACTTTTTTTTTTTTACATTTCTCTCTCATATCAAATTATAAGCTATTACACTGGATTTAAATCCTACAAAGGAATACTGATTTTATTTTATTTTTTCAATGGCAAGTGAATACTATTCTCATATTAATAAAAATAAGGACAAAATTTAGGTACAGTACTTAAGTACTATTCTTTAGATTTCCTTTTTAAAATTTTGTCATGTGAATTTTTTCTCATGTGATGGAAGTGCATTTTTTTTAATTAAGTAGTCACATGATTGAATGTTAAGAAAAGAACCTAAGTAACAGCACCTAAAATACTATACCTAAGTTTTATCCAAAAAATAAATAGTATTAAACACATTAAGGCATGTCACAGAGCTTAGAATTGCTAAATAATTAAGTTACCCACTATCGGTGCATTTAAGACAAGGTGACTAGGCCTCATTGTAACAGTGGGTATATTGTTTGTACCAAGTTCAAGTCCAACTTCCCTCCCAAATCAATGGTAAAAGTCGATTGTTAATTTATGTTTTATTTTTATTATATTTTGGAAATTTGGGCTTGATTTTTTTTTTCATTATTTATTTTAAATGTTAAGTGTCAATTACAAAACAACCATTAGAAGGCAATTAGAACACATCACTCATATAACACTAGGTCTCACTAGAGTGCTAATAGAAATGGACATGACCAAAATAAAAACAAAATCAAACATAAATGACCCAAATGAAAATTTTAAAAATTAAAGAGTCAAAATGAAACAATCCCAAACTTTAAGTAAAAAATATATATCTTAAATTTTCTTTTAAGGTAAATTTAGATTATTTTTTTTATTTAGTTTATTAATTTAATTTTCTTTGTGGTTTTTAAAATCTCCCCTTTTATAAATAAAATTATACTTTGGCCAATCTTAAAAATTAATTAATTAAATTTTCTATCTGCCTGAACAACATAAAGAATGTCTATTGGTATATTTTCTATCTAAACAAGAAAATTGGGAGAAATAATTACCTTTATAGCAAGAGAATGTGCTACTGCGTTCCGTCAGGGAAAAAATATAGTAAGAGTCAATTACACAAAGTTTTGAGCCCCGCATTTTTTTTAATTGGTTATAAATTCATATGGAAGTAATTTTGTACTAATTAAAATTTTTTATCTCAATAAAATTTCGAGAAAAAATAGTGAAACTTCTTCATATGTTTAGCATTACTCAAAACTAAGTAAACATAATTTTGGGAAATAGAATAGTGTACTCTTTTTTTTCTTTTTCTTTTTTTTGGCTCGATAAAAGTAATACTCTTCTAAAATAACAGCATTAAAGTACAGTTTAAAATACAAACATAAACCCCAAATTAAAATAAAATTTTAAAAAATAATAATAATTGTAAGGACCAGATTTGACTTGAATCCAGAACGGGAATAGATCCAGGCCCACGTAGCCCAAACAATAAATTTATAGAGTGCAGGAAAAAAAAAGCTAGTCTGAATCTTGGGCCAAGATATTGGGTTTTAGCGTAAAGAGGCTAGAGCTACAAGTGTAGTTTATGCAAAGAGTCTCCTCGGACATGTCCCAGTGCTATGATTTTAGAATAATTTTTAGTCCCCTTCCTTTTTCCTTTCTTCGTCTTATATACTATAGCTTTTTTACCTTTTTTCTCATCCACGTGTGGACTTGGCGTTGAAAGTCCTTTTTCATCATCTCTCTTGCCCTTTCTTGAATCTTCCATTCTTAGCTGGAAGGCTGCCCGTTTACTGTTCAGGCATCACCTCCACATTAATGCGGCCAGAAGGTTAGCTGGGCGGCATCTAATGCGGAGGTGACAGTACCTTTAGATATTTGTTCCTGTTTACTCTTATCTTTTATTTGATATTTTTCCCTTTCACTTTACCGTAAGGTTTGTCCGAGGTGTTACTCTAAATGACTGATAAGTTCACCAGACACCTCGGATAGAAGTCCCGAGGTGACTATAGTCCTCGGACACGGTCAAATCCCCACGAGCGTTCTTTACCTCTCCTCGGAGGATAATCTTATCTCTTCTTTTGTTGATTGTCCTCGGATATTCTCTCACCCTCAGATTGGACATTGGGCCTGGCCCCTTCTTACATAGCTTGTACATATGAGATCAGATATTGGGCCTGGCCTCTTCTAGCGTAGTTTGAATACCGGATACAATTGGTCCCCACAATAGCCCCTCAAAATCTTGCTTTTCGGCTCCTCGGGAGAAAAGGAGGATTTTGACTCTTTCGTCGGATCTGCCTTGTAATCTAGTTTTATTGGGTCAAATCACATCAACACGTGTTTATCTTCTCGCGACTCGCTCCTGACTCTTCAGTGTCCAGGAAGCGCCTTCATTTAATTTTGGCAACTCCTTTGTCTCCCACGTTCAACGGTGAGATGACAATCCAACGGCGGTTGAGCCTTTTGGGAATTTGGGCGGGCGAACTCCCGCTCCTAATTTTTGCGCAACTATAAGTAGACTTTCAAATCAATTTCTTGTCACTTTTGAACGATTGCGCTATTCTAGAACCTGATACTCTCTTTCTTTCTCTCGCTCCTTTGCGCGTCTACAAATACAAAAATCCTGTCCGAGGACCATTTCTCACACCTGTAAGTCTTCCTAAACTTTCTCAAACTCTTATTCCTTTTATTGTAAAATTTCCCCTATAGGACCTCTTAGAAAATGGGTAGATTTAAGGAATTAGTTGATACCGAGGAGGGAATGAGAAATTTTAGGACCAAGTATAACATCCCTCCTCATATGGGCGTTAGGTACGCGGCACAGGGCGAGTGGTATGATGAAAGAAAAACAAACGAGGTTGTCATTCCTATGATCGCCTTCATAGAAGGGGGGATGACCATTCCCATGGGCACCCTTACTAGGAACTACCTTAGGTATTTTAGGTTATCCCCCACACAATGCGCGCCGAATATGTTCAGGGTATTAGGATGTATAGAAGCCCTGAACGAAAGAATGAACCTGAACCTGACCCACCATGATATAAACTGGATTTACAATCTCCAGCACCTAAAAAATCAGGGGTACTACTTAAAATCCAGACAGGCAGAGGTCAGGATGATTCAGTGTCTTCCTCAATCTAATAAGGGATTAAAAGAAGATTTCTTAATCTTCTCTGGGCAGTGGCATGATGGCTTACCATGCCCAGTTAAAGAGGGTGAGCCAGGTGGGGATCTAACTTACTTAATCTTCACGTTTATCCTTTCATATTCTAGAATTCTCATTGTCTTCGGCTGATACTAAAGTGATTCTTTATTGTCTCTACTGACACTGCAGATCCCCGCGCCACTACGCCATCGTTGCGCTTAGTTAAGAAAGCCAGCTTAGATAGAGTTCTCCGAGCCGAAATCTACGTCAACCCATCAGACGATCAATTAAGAGCAGCTCATCTCATCCTCGGCTACAATCCTATATCACGTGCATTCCAAGCTCCCTCGTGCGTGATAAAGGCTAAGGATCCTCGGCTTTGCAGAATTAGCGTTGCTTACGAAGGGTTCCTAGTCCCCCAAGGCATTCCTCTTCCAGAATACACCCAGCATACCGAGGCACTGCCCATTGCCAGCCTCACAGAAGTTGTTTCATCTTCTCCCCACATTTCTCAAGTAAAGGAGGAAGAAGAAGTTGAACGAGAGGAAGAAGGTTTTGTAGATCTTTCCTCGGCCACAGACGACTACGAAGTTTTTGACTTACTCACTCCATCACCTAACACTCCCGAGGATATGGGCATTCAGAGGAAACCCCAACGTAGTCTACAGGAACTCTTGGAGAGCCAACCTGGAAGGGGGGAGGCTGGGAGGCCAACCCAACAAAAACTTCCTCCCCCCCCTCCTAAATCTCCTCCACGTGCTCCTCAGCCAGCTCCTCCCTCTAGGACCGAACAACCTGACCCTAAGAGGAGAAGGGAGCCCAAGGGCAAGGAGGTAGTGGAGACTGGGAGGACTCATTCTTCCAGTGAAGAGGAGGCCCATAGGCCAACGAAGCAATTGAAAATCGGCCCTGCCCCCAGCCGAGGACCAGAGATGGGAGAGGTTCAACAGTCTTAACCCCGAGCATGGCTTCCAGCTCCCATGCTTGGGGGTGAGCCTTTGACCGACGATGCGTTGATCAGAGATTACAACGAGGGCATTGGCTGCCAGGTGGCTTCGGCGTTGGAAGAAACCCTCCTGCTCCCCAAAGACATGGTGAAACTACGAGGATTGAGGAGGAACGAGGTCTTCCTCCAAGCCAAGCGATGTTTAGGGATGGTATGTATTGTTATTTTATTATTATTATTATTTTTTTTTTTAAACCCCCCTCTTTTTTTTTTAAACAGGCTGTTCAAAGCACGTTTAGGATGGAGGAAATTTACCATTCCGTCGCACAGCAGCTGGATGAGGAGAGAAGAAGAAGGATCGCTGCGGTGCAGACGATGTCCGTCGCTGAGAAGAGTAATACTGACCTCAAGGAGAAGTTGAAGACTGAGGAGCAGCTAAGGAAAAGCGCTGAGACTGCCTTAAAGGGGGTTGAGACCCAAGCTGAGAGCCAGAGGAAACTGGTCATCGAGGTTAAAGGGCAATTGGTTACGGCCAAGGAGCAAATTGCAACCCTAAGGCAGCAACTGGAGGAGGCTAACCAGCTCAAAGCCTTGGCCGAAAAAGCAAAAATGCAAGCTGAGGAGGATAAGCTCAATGCCGAGAAGGAGAGAGACGAGGCTGAGCAGCATGGGTATGACGTTGGCGTGGCTGAGACCGAGGACGCTCTTCGGGCTAAGGTCCCTGCCGTCTACCGCGCCTACTGCGCCCAAACTTGGGAAGAGGCTCTCAACCAGGCTGGGGTTGAAGCCTCATCAGGGCTGAGGAAGCCAAAAAGCATCATCTTCCCCTTAGCCCTGCAAATTCCTAAGCAGACTGAAACGGCCCCTCTCGCGCCTCAACCAACTACCGAAGCCTCCTCTCAGCCCCTTCCTTCTGCTGCCCAGCCAGACCAGGGTAAAGAGAAAGAAACCCAAAGGGGCCCCTTTCAGGTGAAGTGACTGAAGCCCCTCAACCAGGGACAGCTTCTCAGGATTTTGAGAAGCAGTTAGCCTTAGTCACTTTACCTGCGCAAGAGTCTCTTAAGGACAAAGAGAAAGAGACCAACCCTGAGGCAACTGACCAGGCTCCTAAGCACAAGCTCCAGATCAAGCTGAAACCATGAGCCTTATGCCAGTTTTCTTTTTGTAATTTTTCCTTTGTTTTATGACTAGGACAATAGTGGTAATGTAGTTATTGTTATATGTATTTATCATTATATTTTTCTGTTATATTTGAAAGACAGATTTTTGTAATGTTTGAAGCAATATTATTTACTTCTTATTATATTTCTCAGTGACATTATTTTACTTGAATGTATGGTCTTTTCTTCCTCTTGTTTTTCGTCCTATCTTCTACGTAGATTATTTAAGGAATATAGTGCGCTGGCAAGACATATCATCAAGTCTTGTTATAACGTCCTATCTATTGACTTATTCATTTCAACACTCGTTTGACGAACAAAATATCACTACAGGGAACCATACTGACCTTTAATTTGCTAATTATAAGTCTAACATATGGCTTAAAAATAAGGCAGTGCCTAGCTTAAGAATTAACATTTTACATTAAGTATCACGCTTTGAAAGTATTGATACAACTTATAGTCCGTTAAAGGTATCTTTTGAGATTAACCACTTTTACAACGATCATGGCATGTGGATATAGTACAGAGGAGTTTTATTTTTTCTCACTTCAAAGAAATTTCTTGAATTCCTACATTCAACAAGTCAACGGTTGGTGAATCCAGTTCAAGCCAATCACTGTGTAATACTCTAGAAGTACTATAGGATATTAATTTCCACTAAATTTGTGGTTCGAGGACCTGACATAACTTAGTTTCTGTTTAATATTTCAGCAGATGTCATAGGATATTAATTTCCACTAAGTCTGTGGTCCGAGGACTTGACATAACTTAGTTTCTGTTTAATATTTCAGCAGATGTCATAGGATATTAATTTCCACTAAGTCTGTGGTCCGAGGACCTAACATAACTTAGTTTCTGTTTAATATTTCAGCAGATGTTATAGGATATTAATTTCCACTAAGTCTGTGGTCCGAGGACCTGACATAACTTAGTTTCTGTTTAATATTTCAGCAGATGTCATAGGATGAATAGAAGCAAGAGGAAACCAAGATAACTTTTATTATCAATAGTAATACCTTTTCAGATTATTTACATTCCAAAGATGAAGTACAGCCCTTTCATCTAAATCTTCTAAGTAGTAAGCTCTTATTCCTGCCACCGTCGTAATGCGATATGGTCCCTCCCAATTGGGCCCCAATTTTCCCCAGGTAGGGTTTTTAGTGTTTCCCAAAAATTTCCTCAAAACCAAGTCCCTTGGGGCCAATGGTCTCAACTTCACGCTCATGTCGTAGCCTTGCTTTAGCTTGTGTTGATAGTAGGCTAATTGCACTCTAGCATTTTCTCGTCGTTCTTCAATTAGATCTAGGTTCTTCTTTAACAAGTCGTCATTTCCATCCGAGGTAAATGCGCCAGACCTCATTGTAGGGAAACCGTTTTCCAGTGGAATTACAGCTTCAGCCCCGTACGTCATTGAGAAGGGGGTCTCCCCAGTAGACTTCCGAGGTGTCGTCCTGTAAGTCTAAAGAACGTGTGGTAGCTCTTCAACCCATCTTCCTTTGGCGTCATCCAACCTCTTTTTAAGTCCGTTCACAATGACCTTATTAACAGCCTCAGCTTGCCCATTTCCTTGCGGATAAGCCGGAGTGGAATACCTATTCTTTATTCCCAGGTCAGAACAGTACTTCCTAAAAGCTTTGCTGTCAAATTGAAGACCATTATCCGAGATGAGGACATTGGGAACTCCAAATCGTGTAACTATGTTCTTCCAGATGAATTTTTTGACATCCACATCTCTGATATTGGCTAAAGACTCAGCTTCGACCCACTTAGTGAAATAATCTGTGCATATTAGGAGGTATTTCTTGTTCCCTATAGCCTTTGGGAAATGACCCACAATGTCTAGGCCCCACTGAGCAAAAGGCCACGGACTAGACAAAGGGTTAAGGACCCCTCCAGGCTAATGAATGTTTGGTGCAAACCTCTGGCACTGATCGCATTTCCTGACATATTCCTGCGCCTCTTTTTGCATGTTTGGCCACCAATATACCTGGGTAAGAGCCCTGTGAGACAGTGACCTTCCCCCTGTATGACTTCCACAAACCCCTTCATGCAATTCCTCTAGAAGTAACTCCGATGCCTCTGGGTGGACACACAACAAATAAGGTCCAGAGAACGAACGCTTGTACAGTTTTCTGTCCTCGGATAACCAGAACCAAGGAGCTTTCCTCCGTACTTTATCAGCCTCAGACTTTTCTTCAGGCAACACATCTTTTTCCAAAAACAGTGATATAGCATCCATCCAGCTCAGACCCAGCTTAACCTGATGTATCTGTGGAGCACCATGATGCATCAGAGCTTGCGTATATAGGTCTTCCACCAACACTACCCGAGGTAAACCCTGGGCCGAGGACGTTGCAAGGGTGGCCAAAGAATCTGCATGGGTGTTCCCACTTCTAGGAATATGAGACAAGTCAAAAACTTCAAACCTTTCTTGTATATTCTTGACCTGGCATAAATATTCTAGCATCCTTGAATCTCGCGCTTCTAGATCTCCTCTTACCTGTCCCACAACCAGTTTTGAGTCCGAAAAAGCTCTCACTGCCTTTCCCCCCATTTTTTGCACCATCTCCATTCCCTTCAGCAAAGCCTCATACTCTGCTTCGTTATTCGTAGTGGAGAAATTCAGTCTTAAGGACTTCTCTATGGTAATCTTTTCAGGGGATACCAGTACTAGCCCCACCCCTGATCCCCGTTGATTGGCTGCTCCATCAACATACAATTCCCAAGGCTGTAGGCCCTGAATAGAGGCTACTCCTACCGATCTTTCATCCACTGATCCATCTCCCATTTCCACCTCCTCTGGAGACTTAGCAAACTCAGCCACCAAGTCAGCGAGCACCTGTCCCTTGATAGAGGTACGGGGCATGTACTTTATATCAAAAGCCCCTAGAATCGTACCCCATTCCTCGTGGCATGCACTACAGCTAGTATCGCTTTTTCTAGTGGCAGGTAATGCACCTCAGCCTCGTTGAGCGACTTACTCACATAATAAACTGGTCGTCGTACACCATCGTCCACCCGTATGAGCACAAGGCTTATGGCATGTGAGGCAACGACGAGGTAAGAAAAAAGGACTTCGTCCACCACTGGGCTAGACATTATGGGCGGATGGGATAGGTAACGTTTGAGCTCTTGGAATGCCCTGACACACTCCTCGGACCATTGAAACTCTTTCTATTTATGCAACAAAAGAAAGAAGGGTCTACACCTTTCTGCCAATCTAGATATGAACCGATTTAATGCTGCCATCATCCCAGTAAGCTTCTGGACTTCCTTTGGATTCCGAGGTGGTTGCAAGCTATTGATTGCTTTAATCTGATCTGGGTTTACCTCAATCCCCCTATGAGTCACCATGTATCCTAGGAACTTTCCTGACCCTACTCCAAAGGAGCATTTAGAGGCATTCAGACGCAACTTGTGCCACCTCAGGATTTCGAAAACATTTGTAAGATCTGCTAAGTGTTCGGATACTAACTTGCTCTTCACCACCATATCATCAATATAGACCTCAATAGTTTTTCCCAACCGTGATTCAAACATCTTTGTCATCATCCGTTGATAGGTCGATCCTACATTTTTCAGGCCAAAAGGCATTACTTTGTAGTGGTAGTTCCCCACAGGAGTGACAAAAGCCGTTTTTTCCTGATTCTCCGCTGCCAATGGTATTTGGTGATAACCTTGGAAGGCGTCCAGGAAACTCATCCGAGGATGGCCTACTGTTGCATCTACCAACTGATCTATCCTCCGCATAGGGAAAGGATCATTGGGGCAAGCCTTGTTAAGGTCTGTAAAGTCTACGCAGACGCGCCATTTTCCTGTCTTCTTCTTCACCACTACGGTATTAGCCAACCATTGGGGGTAGAAAATCTCTTTAATAGCCCCAGCCTGTTTGAGTTTAACCACCTCAGTCTTTATTGCCTCCACGTGTTCACTCGAGAGGCGCCGAGGAGGTTGCTTTTTTGGAGTAGCTGAAGGATCTACATTTAAACGATGACAGATGAATTCTGGATTCAGACCAGGGGCTTCATAAGCGTCCCGTGCAAAAATGTCTACGTTTCTCCTCAGAAGCTCAACCAACTCCTCCTTCTCCTGTAGGGGCAGCCGAGCCCCAACCTGGAAGAATCTCTCAGGGTCGTCCCCTATAATCACCCTTTCCAGGCCCTCACAATTCATCTTGTCATCTGGCCCTCCACGCAGTGACGACGAGGCCCCTAATTGCTATAAGTCATTTTCCTTACTTGCTGACGCGCCAGTCTCTGGTTTGTGCTGAATTGCTGCAATTAAGCATTGCCTAGCCATAGACTAGCTTCCCACTATCTCCAGCACTTGACCTTCAGAAGGATATTTTACTTTCTGATGAAGGGTGGAAGAAACAGCGCCCAAGGAATGCAGCCATGGCCTGCCCATAATGGCCGTGTACGGAGAGAAGGCGTCTACCACGATAAAATCTACCTCAACCACATCCAAACCAGTTTGCACAGGCAGTCTGATCTGGCCCCTAGGGACCACCATCTTACCTTCAAAACTCACCAAAGGTGAACTGTATGCAGATAAATCCTCGGGCTTTAAACCCAGTCCCTTAAAAAGGTCAGGATACATAATTTCCGCTGCACTTCCCTGGTCAATCATGACCCTCTTCACATCATATCCACCAATTCGAAGGGTAACCACCAGAGCATCATCATGTGGCTGTATAGTTCCCTGTTTGTCCGCCTCTGAAAAACTCAGCACTAGAGGGACATTTGTCTTGGCTCTCTTCGGCACTGAATTAGGCTCATCATTGGTGTAATGTGATACTGACATTATCCTAGTTGGGCAGGATCCAGTCCTCCCTAGGGCGGCGAATATAACATTGATGGTTCCCAGAGGAGGCTTGGATGCAGGATTTCCCTGAAACGCTGCACTAGTCTGACCTCCTCGGCCACTGGAATGATGCAATAGATGCTTTAACCTCCTTTCTTGGACCAGTTGCTCTAAATGGTCCCATAAGTTCCGACAATCTTCAGTAGCGTGACCATGATCTTGATGATATTGGCAATACAGGTTTTGGTTACGATTGCTTGGATCTCCTGCCATTTTATTCGGCCACTTAAAAAATGGTTCATTCCTTACTTTCTCCAAGACTTTCTGCACTGGTTCTCGAAACACAACATTGACCACTTGAGCGTTGGCAGATGCAGGTTGCCCTAAAAAGTCTCTCCGAGGACGATTGCTCTGCATCCGATCTGACCTGGAATCCCTCCTCTCCTGGGGGATCACCTTCGCTTTCCCTTTACCCTGCAATTGATCTTCCTCAATTCTCCTGTACTTATCAATCCTATCCATCAGCAAGCGTACACTGGTGACGGGTTTGCCAGTGAGTGACTTTCTTAAATCGTGCTCCGCCGGCAGCCCTGCCTTAAATGTACTAATGGCCACATCATCATAGTCCCCATCTATCTCGTTAAACATCTCCCAATATCTATCCGAGTAAGCCTTCAAGGTCTCTCCCTCACGCATGGACATTGATAGCAAAGATCCTAAAGGCAGAGGTACCCTACTGCATGTGATGAAGCGGGCGCCAAAGGACTGGGTAAGTTTCTTAAAAGAATCAATGGAATTTGCCCTAAGGCCATTAAACCATCTCATTGCCATTGGACCCAAGCTGGACGGAAAGATCTTACACATTAAGGCCTCATCCTTCGAATGGACGGCCATTTTTTGATTAAAATGGCTTACATGCTCCACTGGATCTGTCCGGCCATTATAAAGAGAGAAAGTCGGTTGGTTAAATCACCGAGGAAGGCTGGCACCCTTAATCCGTCGTGTGAAAGGCGATTTGGCCACTTGACTCAAGGCCTCGTTCATAGCTCTGTTTCCCAAGCCCTTATGCAAGGTACTTTTGCTCTTCCTTCTATAATTACTGTATTCTTCATCACCGGAGAAGGTTTCACTAGGTGGAGTTTTAGATCTTTGCCTATATGTATCATCCTCTGTATCCCCAGAAAAAGACTTAGATTCAAATGATGCCCGTTTACGCCGCGCGCGGCGTAACTTCTTTTTCAATTCATCTATCTCATGTTGCATGTCTTTCTCATTCTCTGCATGGGATACGTGACTTCTCCCACGCGATTGGCTTCTATTAGTGTGCACGGTTTGCCCACTTTGCTCACGACCTCCCCTCTGTTGAGGGTGGACCCCCGAGTAGTTATGTTGCAAACCTCCTGATGCCGCCTGGTGCGGATTGTCATTATCCTGATGTGGCCCTACCGTTGGTTGATGCGAACCTGATTCTTCCATTTTATGCGCTAAACCCAAATCTCTTTCTGATCAGATCAAGCAGTTCCCCACAGACGGCGCCAATTGTAAGGACCAGATTTGACTTGAATCCAGAACGGGAATAGATCCAGGCCCACATAGCCCAAACAATAAATTTATAGAGTGCAGGAAAAAAAAGCTAGTCTAAATCTTGGGCCAAGATATTGGGTTTTAGCGTAAAGAGGCTAGAGCTACAAGTGTAGTTTATGCAAAGAGTCTCCTCGGACATGTCCCAGTGCTATGATTTTAGAATAATTTCCAGTCCCCTTCCTTTTTCCTTTCTTCATCTTATATACTATAGCTTTTTTACCTTTTTTCTCATCCACGTGTGGACTTGGCATTGAAAGTCCTTTTTCATCATCTCTCTTGCCCTTTCTTGAATCTTCCATTCTTAGCTGGAAGGCTGCCCGTTTACTGTTCAGGCATCACCTCCACATTAATGCGGCCAGAAGGTTAGCTGGGCGGCATTTAATGCAGAGGTAACAGTACCTTTAGATATTTGTTCCTGTTTACTCTTATCTTTTATTTGATATTTTTCCCTTTCACTTTGCTGTAAGGTTTGTCCGAGGTGTTACTCTAAATGACTGATAAGTTCACCAGACACCTCGGATAGAAGTCCCGAGGTGACTATAGTCCTCGGACACGGTCAAATCCCCACGAGCGTTCTTTACCTCTCCTCGGAGGATAATCTTATCTCTTCTTTTGTTGATTGTCCTCGGATATTCTCTCACCCTCAGATTGGACATTGGGCCTGGCCCCTTCTTACACAGCTTGTACATATGAGATCAGATATTGGGCCTGGCCTCTCCCAGCGTAGTTTGAATACCGGATACAATTGGTCCCCACAATAATAATAAAATGAAAAATAAAAAAGCCAACTAATGTGACGTCGTGAACTCCTTTTTTTAATTTTTGATGGATAAACCAGGTTGTAGATGGTTACCCTTTCGCATTAAGAAAATAATGGTTGTCCTGGTGCATTAAATGGAAAATACTAAGAAAAATTACTTTTTTAATCCACCAATAACAACTTACCACTTAAAATTTGTTATAAAAATGTTATAATTAAACATAATATTTTTCAAAACAAATTCAAAGTTGTGACCAACTTGCAGATAATTGATGCATCAACCAAAAATAAAACCTTCTTGTAGGTAGAGTCATTTGAGAGGGGCATAGAGCTCTCAAATGTTTGATTTGGGGTTGGTGTTTGTATTGTTGGGAAAGGAAAGCTCAAAGGGTAGTGTAGTACTAGGGACTGTGAAATCTTTATTAGATGAATTTGCAAATGTATTTCCTAATTTTTTACCTGAGGGGTTACCGCCACTCCGAGATATACAATACCAAATTGATCTTGTACCAGGTTCTAATCTACCTAATTGCCCACACTACCACATGAGCCCAAAAGTGCATGAAGAATTTAGAAGATAGGTAGAGGGTTTGTTGTTAAAAGGGCACATTAGAGAGAGTTTTAGCCCATGTGCCATGCCAACCTTACTCACAGACCCAAAAAGGATGGATATTGGTGAATGTGCGTAGATAGTCGTGTCATCAACAAAATTACAGTCTAGTATAGATTCCCTATTTCTCGGTTGGATAATTTGCTTGATTAGTTGAGTGGTGCTACAATGTTTTCTCAGTTGGATCTAAAAAGTGGGTACCATCAAATTCGAGTACGTCCTGGTGAAGAGTGGAAGACAGCATTCAAGACACGTGAGGGGTTATATATAAGTGGCTAGTAATGCCATTCGGACTTTATAATGCTAACATGACCATTAAAATAATAATAAAAAAATGTTATTTGGCATTTAAAAATGCCACATCAGCATCTAAATTTTAAAAAACTAATTTATCAATTTTAACAAAATAAAAAAAAAAAAACTTAAAAAAAATTAAAAACCAAAAATCACATGAATCAAGATCTAAGTGTATCTATAAGAAGAACAACAAAAATACCAACCCAGATGTTTCTCGAAAAAAAAAAAAAAAAAAAAAAAAAAAACTAGATTTAAATACAAGAACAACGTTTTCCTTTTCAGTCTTTCATCCTCTCCTTTTCATTAAAACCCACACAATCCCATCCTCTCTGTCTCTCTTTTCCTCTCTCTCTTGTCCTCTCAAATCCACACCCCAGGCAAACATGAGAAATAAGAAAGCAACGAATCTGAGGTTGATTCCATTTTGGCTGGTCTGAGGTTGATTCCATTTGAATTTGATAGTTTTGAATCTGAGGTTGCAAGTGGTTTGATTTTGGATCTAAGGTTTGGATTTGAGGTTTCTGTTTGGTTTCTCTGAAAATAAGAAAATTTGGGTTTTGAGTTTTGTGTTTAGGAGCCGAAAATATGGGTTTGATTTTTGTGTTTGATGCTTTGGTGATGTGGGGGTTTGAAATATGGTTTTGAGTTTTGTGCTTCGGCTAATCTAGGTTTGAATTCAAATTTTCTGGGTTTTAAATTTTATGTTCATCTTCTCTAAATCCATGGCTGAAGACCTATGGCCGAAACCCCATGGTTGAAGATCCATGGCCAAAACCCACCTTGACCAAGATTTGGTCTTCTCTCTCTCTAAACCCAGATGGTCACTAGGGTTTGATGGTCACCGTGGTTTGATCTGACTAACTCATGATTGTGTTTTGGTGTATTTTATTAATGAGGATTGGCTTTGAGTTTTGGTATTTTTGGTATTTTGTTTTTGATTTGACTGTGTTTTGGGTTTTGTTTGTTTTATTATTTATTTATTTATTTATTTTTGATTAAGGGTTTTGGGTTTTGTTAGTTGATTGTGTTAGATGAAGAAAATGAAGAAAAATGATAACCATTTTCTTGGGGGAAGAACATGAAGAGAAATTATTATTTAAATAATTAAATGATAACTAAAATTTTATTTTATTTTATAATAAAATAAAATATTTTTAATATTTTTTAATTCTGCCATTTGCCACATGTACATTTTCCGTCTCTGATGTAACGGTAAGGACAAAAACGAGACACGTTTTTTAGGATAGGGAGTAAAAGCGGTGAAAATAAAAGATAGGAATCAAAGTGGGAATCACATGAAAATGTAGAGACGAAAAATGTGGTTTTCACCTTTTTATTTCTTGGTTATGTGGTATCTAAGGATGGATTATCAATTGATGAATCAAAGGTTACTGTTGTTAAACAATGGCAAATACCAACCACAGTCCATGAAGTCCACAGTTTCCATGGATTGGTGTTATTCTATTAGCGGTTTATCCCTGACTTTAGCACCATTATGGAACCGATTACAGATTGAATGAAGGCTAGTAAGTTTTTGTGGACAACTGAAGCCACAAAGGCATTTCATCAGATCAAGAAAAGCTTACTATAGTGCCTATTCTAGCTCTTCATGATTTCTCTCAACCATTTGAGTTACATTGTGATGCATCCAAGGTTGGAATTGGAGCTGTTCTTAGTCAAAATAGTAAACCAGTGGCCTACTTTAGTGAGAAGTTAAGTGGGTCAAAATTGAATTACAACACTTATGATTTGGAATTTTATGCAATAATTTGCACTTTGAAGCATTGGAGCTCTTATTTGGCCTATCATGAGTTTGTCCTCTATTCTGATCATGATGGTTTGAAGCATATCAATAGGCAAGACAAGCTCTCATCTAGACATGCAAATTAGGCTGCTTATATTCAACAATTTTCTTTTGTCATCAAGCATAAATCTGGAGCATTGAATAGAGTGGTAGATGCTCTTAGTTGATGGGCCTATTTGCTCATCACAATGCAAACCAAAGTGCTAGGATTTGATTTATTTCGTGAATTGCTTTCTAGTGACCCATACTTTGGCCCTATACTGAATGATGTGGCAACAAGAAAGTGGTTCGACTTTCTTATACACGATGGTTTCCTTTTAAAGAGAATCAACTATGCATTCCTGATATTAGCCTACACTTAGGGTTATTCAAGCGCTGCATAATGAAGGCCATATAGGACCCTGATAAAACCATGAAATTTGTGACAAACTCTTATTTTTGGCCAACCATGCGAAAGGAGATTACTAAGTTTGTTGAGAGGTGTTGTATTTGTCAAGTTTCCAAGGGCATTACAACCAATGCTAGCCTATTTAGACCAGCCATGGATTCATGTCAGTATGGATTTTATCTTGGGATTACTGCATGCACAACGAGTTAACGATTCAATTTTTGTTGTTGTGGACCAGTTTTCCAAAATGGCCCACTTTATTGATTGTAAGAAGACCTCAGATGCAGTTAGCGTCGCTTAACTTTACTTTAGAGAGGTCTATCACCTCCATGGCTTGCCACAATCAATTGTTTTAGACTGTGATGTGAGTTTTTTAGTCACTTCTGGTGTTGCTTATGACATTTGGCCAACACCACACTTAATTTTAGTAATGCCTATCATCCTCAAACCGATGGTCAAACAAAAGTGGTAAACCATTCCTTGGCCAATTTACTTTGAAGCTTGGTGAGTGATCATCTTAAATCATGTGATCAACGCTTGTTCTAGGCAGAATTTGCTTACAACTGTTTTGTTAATCGTAGCACTGGATTCAATCCCTTTGTTCTTACTTATGGCTACAACCCATGCACACCACTTGATTTGGCTCCTATCCCTAACTTGAAGTGTGTCAATATGAAAGTTGAGGATTTAATCACACAAATTCAAGAATTTTTGTACGGCTATTGCTAAGCACTTACAGGAGACTTCTGCTAAGTACAAACAAGTCGCTGACAAGAAACGTCGAATAGCAGAATTTGAGATTGGTGATTTTGTTTGGATAATTTTGACCAAAGATTGCTTTCTTGTGGGAGAGTACAACAATCTAGCTGCTAAAAAGATTGGTCCTTTGGAAATTCTTGAGAAAATTAATCCTAATGCTATCGGTTGAAACTTCCAAGTCATATGCATATATCTAACGTCTTCAATATTAAGCATATTGTTCCATATTGGGGAGAGAATTCCAATCCAGACTCCAAACTCGAGGACGAGTTTCTAAGAACCCAGGGAGGATGATGAAAATTACGTTATGAAGAACAAAGAGATTTTTATTGTTTTCCTTTTCCTATTTGAATTAGAATTTATTTACTCTATTACGTTGAATTTAAATCATTTTCCTAGTTGAATTGGGATTTTTATTGTTTTTCTTTTTCTAGTTAAATTGTTTTTCCTTTATCAAGTAGAAGTAGGTTTATTAATTCTTTTCCTAAAAGGAGTAGGATAACTTCTATTCCTATATATACTCTTTATAGGGTGGTGGTTTAATATTATGTGTTTATTAATAAAAGTTTGCTAGAGATGTTTTCTCTATCATTTTGCCTACTAGCCTAGTGTTCTTGTAAAACTTAGGTTTTGTGGAAGAGTTGTAGTAATTGTGTGTTATATATTATGCTTCTACACACCTACGTTGCATCAAGTGGTGCTAACTGCTAACAAACCTCATTTATCTTTGCGGTAAATAAGTCATTTTATATTTACCAAATTTGATGTTTCAGAACCCTTCATACTTTCTCTTTTCTTTTTTTCTTTTTTAGAGAAAACACACCCCTTCATTCTCGATATTGATTGTCAGTATGGTATGACAAACCAAAATAAAACTAGAAGCTCGTGATCCTCTCAAAATAAATAAATAAATAAATAAAACTAGAAGTTTTTGTTCCTCTCTCAAAAAAAAAAAAAAAAATTTTTTTGAGTCTGGAATCTAATCCATATCCACATTATAATAAACTAGTATGGGTAGCACATGCAAGTCATAGGCTACCTCTTGAGTGAAAAAATTAAGATAGAATTTTTATTTGAAGAAGTATGAAACTATATACATAAAAAATGTATGTCATACAAAGTTAATCTTATTCTTATAAGAATTTTGATACCTATTTGCTAAATGCAATATCCACTCATTAAAAAATTCTAAGAATAATAACAAATACCATTATCTTCCAACAATCAACAACCGAGTTTTACTAAAACTTTGTCACAATATTTAAATTTTCGCAATGAATTATGTCATATGCTACAATTCAAACTCTTCATCAAATACCTTCAACCATACACAATGAAAATTTTGTCATTCATACTTTCTTCTTTATCATTCTACATGAGTTTAGGTGCAATATTTAGCCTAATTAGTTTTTAATGAACATCCATTTTAGGCAAGAAAAGGAAAAATAAATATATATAAATATAAAAAAAAAAGATAACAAAAGGCAAGGAAATAAAATACCTTATATTACCATTCCAACTTTCTAAGAATTACTATCATCTAAAGTTCAAAATATGTGAAGAAAATTTTTAGGATGTTAAAATTTAGTGGGATATTTTAGACATTACACAATGGAATATTTTAAGAAGCGTACGCTTTCATTACAATTTAATTGTGAGAATAACAATATGACATATTTGTTCTTTTCCAAAATATTAAGGGAGAAATTGCTTGATTTTAAAGTTTAAGGAGGAATTATGAATTATCCCAAACATAAAGGATGAAAAGTATTTTAATCCTAAGTTTTTGTTTTTTGTTTTTTGTTTGTGTGTGTGTGTGTGTGTGTGTGTAAAATTGTGTTTTTTTTTTTTTACTTAAAATGGTGCCAAAAGAAAAAAAAATACAAAAAAAAAACCTAATAAAACTGTATGTGAAACAATGGATTTTGGCTAAACAAAAATAGGCTAATCATTTTTTTTTTTCTAGAAACATAAAAAATGACACAACATTTTCATAATGCTTTTATAACTTTGTTATATTTTACTTTGACTTATAAAGAATTGAAACCTCAACAGTTTTGAAAATATTATGATGACAACAAGATGTCTTAACATTTTTCACAAGAGAAATGTTATGTTTACAAAATTTTCATTACAAATCATAAGTAATAGGTTGTTACGGGTTATTGTTGGTAGGCAAAAAAGTAATTTCATTAGTAAATTTAAATTAGAATAACAATTTATCACATAAGATTTGTTATTAAAATGTTAAAAAATATTGTAAATGTAGTACTTTTTTTTTTGCAATACATTTATTTTTAGTTGTGGTAATAATATTAAATACTAAGTGTTATGTCTACAATATTTCTATAATACTTTTACAATAAATTTTCAATTGTAAGTTATTAATTATTCTAATTTGAACTCACTAATAAAATTATTTTTCCTACCAATAATAATAAATAATAACTTATTATTTCAAATTTATTGTTAAGGGTATAATATTTTTTAATATTAATAATTTTTATTTCTCACCAAACTCACCTTTTTAGCTTGTTACAAAAGGCAAGGTTGAATAAAACAAATGTAGATTAGTAGATAGAAATTGTAGATCTTGAACAAATTAACAATTGGGCTTCTTAGTAGTCTAGTGGGCTTTTCTATTCACCCAAGCCCATGACCAGCAATCACGAGTGACGGGAACCACAATTTTAAACGCGAATTCCTAGTGCCTTTATGTCAAACACCGATACCATCATCAACAAGCTACGCGTTCCCCCAAAACGCGTAAAGTAACCCCCCCACCCCCTCCCCCAAAAAAAAAAAAAAAAAAAAAAAAAAGGCACAACTGTTCTAACTAAAATTTTTTATTTTTAAATTATTACATTAATTTAATCCAATTGCTGGTAACGAACGCCTAAACAAAGTTAAAGACTTCCAACGTCTCCAGAGACCAGGAAGTAGCAGACCCAGCCAGTTCAGTTACACCAATTAACCTCTTTAAGTAGTGCATCAATTCTCTGATCATCTTCTTCCTTCTCTGAAGAAATTTCCTGTTCCATTTACTATTTCCAATTCCAAATAATCAGAAGCAAAAAAAGGAAATTACCCAGAAAGCACAAGTAATATTACCGTATTTTTAACTCTCTCTTTGCCAGGCTCGCCAGCACCTAACCCACCAACAATGCGTGTGAAAGAAATTTCTCTGAAAAGAGAAAGGCTGCTTTTTCTTCGAACTTCCCGCCTTAGAGGCTGCTTTTCTTGCAGCTTTGACAAGTTGTGCTTCCTATATATGAGGCGAGGCATATTTGAGAGAGTTGTCACAATATTGCGTTTATAGAAGGTGAAAATGGAGAGCTATATTTTGAATGACTTTGAAGTGGAACCGAAGCACTCGTCTGAAGAGGTGGTTCAGAGATGGAGGAAGCTGTGTGGATTTGTGAAGAACCCGAAGCGAAGGTTTCGTTTTACGGCCAATCTCTCGAAGCGTTACGAAGCTCAGGCTATGCGCCGCACTAACCAGGTCTCACATCTTTCTCTCATTTTATTTATAATTTATTTATTTCATTCAACCAATACAAAAAAGAAAAAAGAAAAAAATCCCCAATGTCCCATTAGTGTGTTTGGATTAGGGATTCATTTGGATACAGCTGAAAACTGAAAATTGAATGTATAAATAGTACTGTGGGATCCATTTTTATTGAAAAAGTTGTGAAAAAGTGAAATTTGTGGGTCCGTAAATAGTGCACGGTATATACTGATTAGCTGAAAATCGTTTGACAAGTCAAACTTTGCGTCTACTGTTCATGCACAGTGCATGAACACTAGCCGTAATATTAAAACTTGTCCCAAAACATGTGAAAAAAAAAAAAAAAAAAAAAAAGAACAAAAAAAGGCAAACGCATCAGTCGGACCCAAACGGCCACTAGGATTAAAAATTAAAATTATTTCACTACTCAGTTTATTTTTGTTATTATTCATGGTCCCACTACACTTTTTAGCACTATTAATTATTTCAACTAATTTTTATCTTTATCTACGATATTTTTAACAATAATTTTTTAATTTTAGTAAAATAAGCGATATCCAAACACACAGGTCTGTTTGGATACTGCTTATTTTGTTGAAACTAAAAACTTATTATTAAATATACTGTAGATAAAAATAAATTAATTGAAATAGTACAATAAAACTCATAAATAGTACCAAAAAATATCACAAGACACAAATAATAATAAAAATAAATTAAATAGTGAAATAATTTTTATTATTGTTTGTTATCCAAACGGATAGTCAACTCTTGTATCTCCCAAACGCGCTTTAATAAAACGCGTTCAGTCAAAAAATAAAAATAAAATAAAATAAGACGAGTAACTCCCAAGGGTATTTGAGTAAACTTGACACGTCCAGACTTGCTAATAAGTACACAGCCCTTACCTCTTAGGCTCTTACGCAGCTCTCTCAGTCTCCCACATCATGTTCGATCTCTCTCTTCCTTTTATCTAATTCTTCGGTTATTAGATTCAGTCTGTATTTCTTTGAATCTTCTATAATATATATGTTTTAAACTTAATAGGTTATGATATTATTTTCTTAAAAAAAAATTTATTTGGATGGTTTAGATTATTAATTAGTATTGTTGTTGTTGTTCCAGATCTGTGAAGTATCTATCGAAAGGCTATGGTTTGAGCTTCTAAAACTATAGCTTTATACCATGTTTTTTTTTTTTTTTTTTTGGTTAGATTGCTTCTAGATCTGATTGTAAAAATAATTAAAATATTTTGGTTTTGGTCTCTTATTTTAGCTGGGATTTTGGTGTTTTAATTATGGTTGGTTACTTGGGTTTTTCGGTATCACTTATAATTATGTTTGATTTTTTTGTTTTAGGTCAAGTTTGTACTTGATGATTTTTGTTTTTAATTGCTTTTGAATTTTGCTTCAAATCTTATAATTTGTGAACATAAGATATTATAATTTTGTACTATGAGATATTATATGATATATTGATTTATGGGTCTTTGAGTTTTAATGGAAATATATTTTGAGACACTTGTTTTTGATAATTCATCAAAAGTTATTATGTGAATATATTTTTTGTCATTCCTAAACTTTTCATTTGGTTTGGGAAAAGGATTGCTTTTTTTTTTTTTTTTGGGGGGGTCAATAGTACAACTTTTAACTTTTCTGGAAATAATATTTCTAAAAAAAAAAATTTCTGAAAATAATATTAGTTAATGATAATATAAAAGAAAAAATAACCTAAAAAAAAAAGGGATTGCAATAAGATATATTTTATTATACAATACCCTACTGACTGTCTGCAGGTTGGAATTTTGGATGCCATTGAACTATGCATTAGAATAAAGGTAATTCCCTAATATGATTAGCAATAAAGCCAAAAAGTGCCCAACAATTACTATGTCTGGGGATCCGAAGACCACACAAAATAGCTCGATTTGACTGAATTTTTACGTGGAAAAATCTAGTACCATAAAAGTTTTTACAACTACTTACCAAAACCTCACTCTATCACGTGTTACATCAAAGTTGACTGAAGAACATGGTCCACAGCTGACTCAGAAAGGTTAAGCAAGACTTTTTAATGTAATCATGCTCGGGACCCACTTAATTATGAAAACGAATCAATTTTATTCCTTATTCAAACCGATGACATCGGCAGTATCAATTTTATTCCTTATTCATACCGACAACATGCGATTCGACGTGCAGCAAAACTTTAAATGTCAGATTATAAAAAAAGTAAAATTAGTAATAAAAAAAAATGTGAGAAAGAGAGGGCAATTGCACACCGAAATCCAAATAGACAAAATAAATAAACAAAATTATTTATGGTATTAAAAAAAAAAAAAATTTGAATGCGAAATTGGATCTTGTCAACATGTGACCAATAGCTCTCACTAACTCTTATAAAAAAAAATTTAAGAAAAAAAAAATACTACTCTAGAAAAAATTGGATAAGATTCCTTTTTGAGTAAATAAATGCTGCCATAAGTCAATAGGGCGGGACATGAGAAATCAGTAATTTATGAAGGATTTTACTAATGTGTACCCTTAGGGGCACACATTAAGTAAATCAATTTTGGAAAAAGTTTATTGGGAATTGAAAAAGTTTTGACAACTTTTTCAATTCCCAATAAAAATTTTCCAAAAATAGATTTGTTAATGTGTGCTCTAAGGGCACACATTAACCAGACCCATTTATGAAAAGCATATTTGAAGACAATAATTAATGTCGTTGTAAGAGTACAATACTTTATTTATTTATTTTTATAACAGTATCATTTTTTATTTGTTCTATTTTATTCTTTAAATATTGAAAAACTTAGTGCTTGTCGGTTTATTATTATTACACAACGTTAGAAATTTGCAGGTAGGAAAGGCTTGTCCGAATTCTATTTGGAAAACCAAGACCAACCTTTTTCTTTTTCTTTGAATGCTTGGAGTTCTATTATATGGCCATAGGGCGTCTACTTCTCCAAATTATTTTTGGATTATTATATGTAATTATTTTGGGTGGTGGGTGGCGGTGGTTCTGGGTTGGGCTGTGAGTGCGGGGTTGAAGTTGGTGGGTTTGGTGGTGGCCAATGGTGTTGTGTTGTAGTTTGTGGTTGGTTTGGTGGTGTCTACGGTGGAGTATTTGCTGTGGTGGCCGGATTTTTGGTTTGGTTTGCTGTGATTTGGTGGTGGCCACGGTGGTGTGTTTTTTTTTTTTTTTTGGGTGGTGTGCTGGTGGTTGGATTGCAGTGGTTTGGTGGCTGGTTTTTAGTTTTGTATTTTTTATATTCTAAAGGGGTATTATTTTAAGATATTTTAATGTGGTGTAATTTTAAAATAATAAATCTGATATATAATGTGTTTATAAATTAATATGATAAAATAAATCAAATAAATTTATGTTAGTGCTATGATAATAATAGTATCTAAGAGACAATAATAATAATAATAATATATTTAAATTGATATGTCTATTCTTGGAATTTGAAATCATGCCTTTTGAACTTTCCCGAAAAAAATTATTAGTAGTTGCTAGAGTTTAGACCCGCCGTTCAGCTGACGGTATTGCCCACCTACCTCATGCGCTCACGTAACGTGGTCAATTGTTTACTTTTATTTATCAAAAAACAAGAATATTAAATCTGAAACTACAGTTTGCTAGGGGAGCTTAAGATCACTGACATTTTGTGAATTTTCATTATTTTCTTGAATGTCTTTGCTTACATGCACCCGTCAATATTTGATAATTTTATGAAACATTATTCTTATTTCCCTTCTTTTGCTCAAATATTTCCAAGTCTTCCTCTTTTATCTTTATGGCACAAAGAAACTTATTGATGGCCAAGTTCTTAATTGCAGAGAAAAATGAATATGCCTGAGCTACGCCTTCAATGCTTGTCTCTCGTCCTCTTGGTTGTAATTGTCCCTCATTTTCGGTAAGTTATGGTACAAAATTGTGTTATTTTATGTGTCTTTAACATTATTTTTATCTAAATAAAATAATCTTTTATAATAAGATTAGTAACTTATTAAAATTGTGTCATTTTATGAGTCTCTACCATTACTCTAATCTAAATAAAAAAATATTTTATAATATGATGAGATGGAATAGCAGGCCATAGTTATATATATATATATATTAAGAGATAATTATAATATACTACTAACCCTGCAGCTCTAACCTTTCTTCTTAAACTCCCAAGTATTTTGTGCATGAGAAAGTACCAATTTAGCTACAAGGTTTTTAGCATAGTTATATATTTTTTAACCTGTCATAGCTGACCTATTCAACAAAAATTAATTACCTAAAAAAACAAAAGTAAATTACTTTTGTATTATATCTTTCCTCTAGATCGGTGGATCCAGCGAGTCCACATCAAGTTATAGCATTCACAATGAACTTATCTCAGATTTAGTTTAAAGATATTTTTTTATATAGCAAAATTTCTAAAGATATTTCTAAATACTATTTTTAATCATCTCTCTTTTTTTTTTTTTTTTTTTTTACGTGTGCTTTATACTAATATTGTTTTTATTTTATAGATCTGATGCTAGGCCTCTGAATCCAAACATGGAGGAAGAGAGGAGGGAAAGGCAATATGTAGCCAACAAAGGAGAGATTCCAGTTGGTGGTCCGCCAGCTATGTATTCCCCGCCTTCCCACGTCGGAAACCATGAGACGCATTCAGGTCAGAAGGTTCATGGTGGTGAATATGTTCCACTTCATAAAGGTCCAGTCTCACCTTCTGCCCCCAATCCAAGCACACATGTCCCATGCTGCCTTTTGCCCTGAAATAAAGAAGGCAAAGTTACAACCATTTAAGATTGAACTCCAGTGCGCTGCAGTAAATAATTTTTTAATGGGGTGTTAAAAAAATAGTATTTTAATGTATTGAGAGTTGTGGTTAATTGGTTATTGTTTGTTGTATTGAGTGTTAAAATAAATAAATAATTGTTTCGAGTCATTAAAATTTATATTTTCTAGCTTTCTTACTAATGAGCTGAGGTGGTGTTCATTAAACCTGTTGCTGTAATTAATGCTGCTTCTCTAGAAAAATATTATCTTTGCCTAATGCTTTTTTCATTTAAAAAAAAAAAAAAAAAAAAAAAAAACAACAACAAAAACACCTATAAATATATATACTTCATTATTCCCTATAACGTTTCGTTTTATGTTCTGGGAAAAAAATGTTATATGTTATTTCACTAGTATCCAGTGGCGGAGCCACGTGCCAAAATTTTTAATTTTTTTTCTTTTAAAATATAAGTATATTTTATTAATATTTAAAGTTGGTAATTTTGTGACATGTATAAAACATACTTTAGAATAAGAAAATTAAAATTTTTTTATGGTAGTATTTATTAGTGATTTGAATTTATCTTAACACAATAGTTAAGTTTTCGCAACTCAAAGTTACTAACTCCTACGCTAATAGCATCTTTCAATCGTGGCTGACACCAATAACTGACGATCTATGGCTGCCACATACGTAGTAAACCTTGTTTGCTGGACCATGGCAAGCCTTATTGGCTACCGGCTGGTATGCTGGAAATTATAGCTGTCTAATGCTGGTAAATGGCAACAGCCCGCGACTCACACAACGCCTGTGGCAACAAGTTTTACCGATAATCTCAGCTATGATCAAATAAAAACACTTTAATTACACGTCGCGTCATGGCTTCACATACACGCCGCAAATCATGCATGATCTTTTTTTTTTGATAAAACAAATCATGCATGATCTAACCGTGTAAACTATTTTTTTTCTTTTTTAATTTAAAGTTGGGAACTTTGTTATTCAATAATTGTAATACGTGATGAGTTATGGGTAGTGAATATGTGTTTTTACATGGCCTACTATCATATTTCCACTACTCATAACTCTGCATACAAAGTAATTTTATTCAAAATTAAAACTTCGGATGGTAATTTAATTTTTTTTATTTTTTTTGGGGTTAAAATTGGGATCTCAAAATCTGAATGATAAAGCATCAAGGTTGAGAATGTGGACCTCTCAATTGCTTTCCAATTAGACTACAAATCGCCAAGAAAGTTTTCAAGCTTTGGAATAACTTGTTGGTTTTGGCAGCCAAACTTGTAAGAAAATAAGAAATCGACAAGGTTTTGTGCTTCACTTTCTTTGGCTTGATTTTCTCCTTCTAAGTGTAAAACACTTGGGAGTTCGGTTTTTTTTTTTTTTTTTTTGGGGGGGGGGGGGGGGGGAGGGAAGGGGAACTTGGGAGTTGGGGTTTGGTTAATCAACAATGAACAATGATTATAATTAATAGATTTATTCATACATTTATCCTTATCATTAAACCGGCTGAACAATATTACTTCAATCTGAACCTAACGCAATCATATTCTAGATCTATAGCTCAATTATCTTAGGCACAGTAGAAGAAAACCTTCAAATTTTGAAAACATGGAAAAATCACAAAACAAATAATGAAGACAGTAGTTTCCATTGTTTTTCTCAAGTTTCTCAGCAACCAAATAGATGTCCATAAAAAGTTGTAGTCTTTTTCAAAAGGCTCAAGTAAAGATTTGAGTCAGTGATTTGTTAACATATGCTGGTTTTGAGATAAACTATTCTTTAAAAAAAACTCCAAATGGTAGTACACATGTTATCTAATTTGGCATAAAAATAATTTTTTATTTTAACCGTTAGCCACGTAAGCATTTTCCATTAATCACTTAATGGTTAAAACTATTTTGACACAATATGAAAATGTTAGAGACTAAACTGACCCATTTAAAACATTATGGACTAAATTGACATTTGGTGTAAATGTTAAGGACCAAACTTATAATTTACCCTTAATTTTAAAAAAGAAAAAGAAAAATGTGATTCCTTAATTTTATTAATAGATTTCTTTTACGGAATTAGAGTGAATGCCTGAATTAAAGAAATTTGAAACTTAAATTATTCAATTGAAAGAAAATAAAGTTAAAAGTCTAAATTGAATAAATTTGAAACTTAAATTGTTCAATGGAATGAAAGTAAAGTTAGAAACCTAAAATAAATTTCAATCAAACTTAGAAAATACAATTATACTTTTTTCAATCTTTAACAAATTAATTAAATTCTCACACATAAAATAAATAACTAAGCCAATTGCATTTTTAGCTGCTAAAAATTAGCTTTTGTCACTTTGGAAAACAAAAAATTCAACAAGTCAATTAAACAACGTTTTGATCCCGCATTTTTTATTGGTTATAAAAAGTATGTAATGAAGCTACTAGCTATATGAAAGCAATTTTGTACCGATTAAATTTATCATCTCATTAAAATATGGAAAAAAAAAAAAAGTAATGAATCTTCTTCGTACCTCAAGCCCTACTCAAAAAAAGTAAACTTTTGGAACATAGAATATATAATTTACTCTTTTTTTTTTTTTTGGTTAAATATTATTTCCAAATGAATATTGTATATGTCTAAATGAATTAATGTCCAAGGTATTTATAAGCATTTTTGGGAGTTAACATTTTTGTTATGAATATATATACTAATTCCAAGATTCATATCATTTAACCAAATACTATTCTGTTATTAATTCTTTACAGGAAAACTACGTCTATTCCCCAAAATTATGTTTACTTAGTTTTGAGTAATTCTAAACGTGTGAAGAAGTTTCACTACTTTTTCTCGAAATATTATTGAGATGACAAATATTAATTGGTACAAAATTGCTTCCATATGAATTTATAACCAATAAAAAAAATGCGGGCTCAAGACTTTGTGTAATTGACTCTTACTAAATTTTTTTCCTGGACGAAATGTGTAGCACATTCTCTTGCTATAAGGGTAATTGTTTCTCCCAATTTACTTGTTTGGATAGAAAATATACCAAAGGACTTTTTTATGTTGTTTAGGCCAATTTGGCCTCTTTTTTTTTTTTTTTTTTTTTGATAGCAAGACTGAATATTTTATTAATTCACTGAAATAGAAGCTACATCATGGATAAGAGCATGTTTGATTGAATAAAATTGATGCCTTTCTTCTCAAAAGGAAGAAAAAAAAAAACATTTGGCTTGTATATTTATTTTTATGGGTGAAAAGTTAATTAATTTATTTTTAAGATTGGCAAAAGTATAATTATATTTATAAAAGGGGAGATTTTAAAAACCTCATAGAAAATTAAATTAATAATATAAATAAGAAAAATAATCTAAATTTACCTTAAAAGAAAATCCAAGATTTTTTTTTTTTTTTAAACATAAAGTTTGGGATTGTTTCATTTTGACTCTTTAATTTTTAAAATTTTCATTTTGGTCATTTATGTTTGATTTTGTTTTTATATTGGTCATGTCCATTTCTATTAGTACTCTAGTGAGACCCGGTGTTATATGAGTGATGTGTTCTAATAGTTGCTTTGTATTTAAAACTTAACATTTAAAATAAATAACTAAAAAGAATCAAGCTCAAATTTCCAAAATATAATAAAAATGAAACATAATTAACAATCAAATTTTACCATGGATAATTGGGACTTGGGAGGGAAGTTGGACTTGAACTTGGCACAAACAATATTTAGTAATTCTAAGCTTTGTGACATGCCTTAATATGTTTAATACTTTTTATTTTTATTAATGTGAGAATAGTATTCACTTGCCCTTGAACAACCCAAAAAAAAAAAAAAAATCAGAACTCCTTTGTGGGATTTAAATCCAGTGTAATAGCTTATAATTTGATATGAGAGAGAAATGTTAAAAAAAAAACAAAGCGAAAAGAAGGTAGAAGTTAATAGGTTTATTTTATTATTATTATTATTTTTTTATGCAAGGACTAAGATCAAAAACGTTTTTAATCTTAGCCCTTCAATGTGGTGTTGCATAATGCAATAACTTGTTCAACGGATTGAAATTTTTTGCTTTATGGCGTAATGCTGAGGCACCAACGGTGTTGAAAAAAAAGTAGAGGCTCTCATACCATGTGAATTATTGTGAAAATGGCACAATATTATTACTAGGGTTAGCAACATTTGTATACAATGTACAACTTCAATCTACAAACAGCTAGACCTAAAATATAATTAAGCCCACAAATAAATAAGTATATTATTATTATAAACTATAGAGTTTAATGGTTGGCCAATAGTACATGCATTGGAAGGCCATGAAAATCGAGGCTGAGTAGGTAAGAAGAACAACACTTTGGTTAGTAAGGTGGATAATATCTAAATATATATATATATATATATATATATATTAATATATAGGCACATGTAAAGTGTTAGTGATATAGTCCTAACCTAAACTCCTATTTTTTTTTCAAGGATTCTTAGGCTGCAACGGATTGGTGTGTTCTCACCTAGTATTTGCGATGATCGATGTATCAATATGAGGTATTTGTGACTTGCTTGGTGCACGTACGAGATGTCATGATAGGTATTTTGTGAGATGAAAAGTGTTTTTCTTTGTGTGCTTCATTAGACAGCTATAATCTGGCAGTAAGGCTCTTGCCATGGTCAAGCAGCCAATACTTACTGCGTACGCGTCAGCCATGGACGGCCTGGTTAGTTACACTTACATTACATGCGAATGGACAGTCAGTTACTGTTGAAAGAGACCAGAGAAATAACGGGTTGTTTTTGCAAGAGTATGCAGTAATTTTCCACAAATAACATATATATATACACTACTGTAAAGAGACTAGAACATAACACGAAACGTTTTATTTTTTTATGAGTTCCAATTTCACTAAGCACATACATAAACCAGAATATATATATATATATATATATATATATATATATATTTGTATAGGTTCCAATTTCAGAGAAACTGGCATTAAAACAGGAAGTTCTATCAACCAACTGGACTACACATCTGATGAAGTCATGATCAGGGGTGGCCACTGGCATCCTGGGTGGTGGGGTTAGGGGCAGAGGGTGGGACCGGACCTCTAGGAGTGGAAAAACATCTTCACCATGAACCCTTTGATCATCAGCAAAATCAATATTAGTATAAAGCAAGTGCAAAACACATCAAGAGTTTGATTAACTATACCAAAGTAACCATGTATATAAACAACCAATTCCTAGCGTGTTCACACAACGACACACACCCATTTATATAAACAGCTGATTATAAATTCAAATTTACAAAAGCATAATTAATGTCAAATAATTAAGGCAGAAGAGGGGAGTGAATATCCAGAGTATGCAGCAAGCTCTACAACATAAAAAGTGACAAAAATAATTAATGGTCTGTTTGGATTGAGGGAGAAGGAGAAGAAGTAGAGTAGAGTACATTTAGTATAAAATTAGTTTATTTTTAGTTAACTCTACTCTACTTCTCTTACTCTACTTCCCTCTACTTCTCTCTACTCTACTTCCCTTCACTCTCTCTCCTTCCCCCCTTATCCAAACAAGTCATAAAGGAATTTCTAGGCAACAAGCTAAGACCATATATTGCCATAGATAGAGCCATGGCTGGACTTCGGGGGCAATGCCCCCCCCCCCCCCCCCAACAAAAAAATTAATACCTAAAAAAAATATTGAGACTTAAAAAACTAATACTTGAAAAGGAATTGACCAAGAATTCTGTTTTTACTAATGATCAATCCTAAAAATTTTGTTTTTTTTTGTTTTTTTCATTATCTTTATAATTTATGATTGATAAAATATTATTTTTTATGTCATGTTTGAGGGGCTTAGTGTTATCTCAGCATATGGAGAAACAAATAAATTCAGCAACACAACATTGTTTATAAATGTTGATAAACTGTCTTTTTCCAATCCTAACTAGTTAATTATTGTGAAAAAAAGGATAGGAAAAAAAATTTTGAAATTTTTTTTTTCTTTTAATATAGTAAAAATATAAAATTTGCATATCCAGTCATTATTTCAATCCACTTAAACCCAAAATTGAAATAATACGAGAACATTCAAATAATAATAAGATTTGTCTCTACTCAAAGTTACGGTGTCAAACTTACTTGCATGGCAATGGATACACAAAAACTTTTTATCACCAAGTCACCTTCTCACACAGTAATATTGTATTCTCGCTATTGACGGAGAAAGAGAAAAATTGCATCATAGGCAAAATGGCCACTACGTACGTGTCGTTAAGCGAGAGAAAAAGGGGCCCTTTGGACCATTGGTAATGGGATTACCCAAAAAATTAATATGGTTGTCATGGGTGATCACATGGTGCATTCTCAATCTCTCACACACACAAAAGCTCACTCCCCGCTTGGAGGAGAAATTATAGAGTTATCTGGTGAATCACGTCATTTGTCCACCATTCCACTAAAAAACTTTCACTTGTTTAAAATTGCTAAGTCAGTAGTTAATTTCTATTTATAAAAAATTTCTAACTAACAATTTTAAACAAGTGAAAGTTTTTTAGTAGAATGGTAGAGCACATCACTTGTCCACTAAGTGGAAGATTTTTTAATAGAATTGTGAAGCACGTCACTTGTCCACCATGTGGACCTTATAATTTCTCCGCTAGGAGGATATATGGTATTACACTATTACTTAACAAATGTGAAGTATCTTTCTAGTAAAGAATTAATTGCTTAACAAATGTAAGGTATATGCAAAGGGCACACCAAAACTCCACTTAATGTGCGTTTGGTATTGGCTTAAAAAGTCTTTTTTTTTTTTACTATTTGGTTTATTTTTGCTACTATTTATAGATTCTATTGCATTTTTTTAGTATTATTTATGGATCATGTTATACTATTTTATATACTTTTTAGCTTTATTTATAGTACTTTCAGTAAAAAAAATTCAATTTCAACTAAATAAATTGTTCCTAAACAGCCCCTTAATATGCTACACCACTTCTTCTTCTTTTCAAATTTCAATTTAGTTGTGAAACTTCGAGTAGATGATTAATTTAGTCAAACACTCAAAACTTCCAGCACTAATAGAAAGATTCTCTTAATGAGAAGTGCTTCGTTTACAATATTTTCATAATAAACCATAAGTGGTAACTAGTAAGCTATTATTGATTCTAATTACTTAAATTACTTTTTTACTTACTAATAACCTACAACTTAAAATTTGTTGTGAAAGTATTGTAAAAATATTATAAACATAACATTTTTCAAAATAAATTCTTAGATGTGAACAACTTGTAGATAATTGAGACATCAGCCAAATAAACCTTCTTGATGATTGGACTTGCACATTAAAGTCGCATCGCTTCATTCTTCGGCTCACATTAAAAATCACTAAGTCTTTGTCATATATATATTTCACCGATAAAGAGTTTAATGACTAATTCAAACAAGAACGTGGAAGTTCAACTACATAGTGATGCATATTCTAACTTCTAACCCTACTAATGGAGTTCTTCTTCTTCTTCTTCTTCTTCTTCTCCTTCATTTTTTTTTTTTTTTTTTTTTGAGATCTATGGGGTTCTTCTACTCACAAAACAAATAAGTGTCACAGTAAATTAATGAAAATCTTATATGGACCAAGCACAACGGAAAAACGAGAGTATTATTATAATAAAAAAATATTGTCATATTTTTTTTAGAGAGTTTCAATCTATGATGTCTACTCCTAATGATAACTCTTCTTATCAGACCAAGACACTAATAGGTTTTGGGAGTAAGCAGAGATTGAACCCCAGATCTCTTATTCAACTATCAGAGACTTTACCAATTAAGCTAACTAGAACCCACAAAAATATTATCATATTAAAGTATGTTATAAAGCTTAAATGACATACCTTGATATGTCGAAGTTCGGGCAAGTCCAACCTCCCTCTTAAATGCTAAATCCATGTTACTGTTTACTATGTTTCATTTCTTTTTGTACTTTGAAGGTTTGGGTTTTATTTTTGGTTAAACAATGAGCTAGAGTGAGGCTCTTCATGTACCTTATCAAAAAAAAAAAAAAAAAAAACTAGGTTATTGGGTTTGGTAAAGTTTTTAAGAGTATTTGGGTGTTTCATGTTTAAGACAATGGAATTCATGTACTTAGGGTGGTTTACACATTTTAACTTTAAAAGGGATGTTAATCTTGAAAACTTCCCTCTAATAAAAAAACAGGTTAGTCCACAAAAAATTATGAGAGTATTATAAGGTGCACAACTAATTTGAACTCTAACTAATTTAGATGGGGAGTAGTATTGTAAAATCCTCTCCAAATAGGATGTTGATTTTAAAAGTTTGAACTATATGGTACATGTTACAAATAATAAGCTGATAATTTCATTCTTTAAATTATATAAAAAAATAAAAAATAAAACCATATAATTTATGATAGATAGTTACAATTTTTTTCTCCAAAAAAAACAAAAAAACAAACAAATTTGTTACAATTTACCTATTTTTGCTTAGGGTGGGGGACATTTCTGTGTTTTGTTTTTATGTATACAAAGTGAGGAATTGAGATCTTGTGCTATAGCAAAGGTTATTACACTATGCAACACCACATTGAAGGGCTAAGATTAAAAGTGCTTTTGATCTTAGTCCTTGGATAATTAAAAAAAAAAAAAAAAACTTTTTATCTCTACTATTTTAGCTCTTTATTTTTTTAACATCTTTCTCTCACATTAAATTATAAACTATTACACCGAATCTAAATCCCATAAGGAGTATTTATTTTTGGTTCAATGGCAAGTGAATACTATTTTCACATTAATAAAAAAAAAAAAAAATTGTTTTTTTTTTTTTGGCAGGATAATACCTCTTTCATTAATAAACAGCAAAGAAGAAAGACGCATACGTATTGAGCAGAGCAAGGGCAACAAGAAATCAGGATAGTTGGATACACACCCATAAAAAAGGGAAGAATGGGCCCATATCCATCTCTGTCATCTGGAACATGGATCCAATCCGACAAGTCAGAGATGAATGCAAGCCCTACTTCTGATTATAAAAAGCCCAAGTATTGACGCGCGGACTATGTGTTAGGTTTGATAAAATCATCAACTATTGCTTAATTGATATCTACAACTAACAGTGGAAAAAGAAAAACCACTTGAAAGTAAGTATATCAAAATAAAAAATAAAAATAAAAATAACCAACCCTAGGCCTGTCCCTTTCTGGAAATTGCACTTCTAATATGTTTGGTTTAGATGAACTTATTTACATCTATTTTTTTCTTTTTATTGTACAGAAGTAAAATTGTAACTTTAAAATAAATAGAGTAAAAAATGCTTAAAAGTTTTAAATTTTTTTAGGATGAAATTAAGCTCACTCAACATGAAGGCCGTAATTTGCCTCCACTATGCATTGTTGTTCAAACCTATTTCTTATTTAGTATCATAGGGATATGTTTGCAAAATTTTACAATTAATACTGTAATTTAATGTTAAATTTTAATGTCAATCCCCCCGATGTCTAATTGGAAAAGGTTTCTCTCCAAACTAATTTGGAGAGAAATCTTTCAAACTCCCCCTATCTCTTTTTATTGAATGTTAATTTTGAAAATTTAACGGTTGGATTACATGTTTTTTATGTTCTTAACATATACGTAAAATTTCATTTAAATTAGATATTATTTACTATTCGATCAATAAAATTATTTTTTATTTCAAATTTTAAACCACAAAAACTTCGAAATTTAAACATTTAATTGATAATATAGTTATTGATCTTTGATCTTCTTAAAATTTTGCTAGCATAAAGGATATAATAAGAACATACAAATTAACGGTTATATTTTCAAAATTCACATCTAATAAAAAAATTTAGGGAGAATTTGAAATTTTTTGAAGAGAAACCTTGTCCTGTCTAATTTAGTGTCAAAATTAACACTTACCTATTCATCTTAAACCATTAGAGCATTTGTAATGTACAGCCTAAATCATAAGAGTGTTGCAACGGACACACTCAATTATGAGCTGTTCACTTGAGTACTAACCCCACCCCCACCCCCACCCCCACCCCCACCCCGCCCTCTCGTTGGTGTGTGCGTGTGTGTTTCTTAATGTATACATAGTGAATACTGAAAACTAATCTCACAAACTCCTAATTTCATTAAGCCCAGTTTAGGTTTGATGATGGTTTGATAAGTCGTCTTTAGACAGACACTAGATCAACATTGATAAGGCCCAACTTAAACTAATGTGGACAGCCGAACTTTGCGAAGCCCAATTCTTAAAATTTTGAAGAACTGCATTTTTGATTTGCTAAATTGAGAGGTGGAGAAAAATCACACATTCTGACGCGCAACTACAAAACCAAATGCCCAAAGGACAAAAGAGAAAAAGTGGATGGCCATTTCCATTAATTTGGGCTTAGATGTTTAGGGTCTGTTTGGTATGTGTGTTTAAATAACAGTTTTTAATTTTTTTTTTAAAATACGTGTGGGTGAAAAAGCGTGTGAAAATGCGTGTAATATTATTAAAAAACTAAAAACATGTGTTTAAAATAATGTACCAAACAACCCCTTAATTGTTAAGCACGTTGTACGTAATGAAATCAGCAATCTAGCCATTGTAGTGCAAATGATTTTTTTTTTTTTTTTCAGTCATTGTAGTGTAAATGATTCCATTTGACAACTTTTTCCTTTTTTTTTTATGCTTATAAAGCTACCCACAACTCCACAAGAACAAAATGGGTAAGAGGGAAATCTAATTGTGACAAGCCTTTATGTCTTTTAGGCTTATATATATGGGCCTATGAGGAACCCCAATGGGGATCCATATATGCTTCCATATGTAAGAGCAATCCTATCAGTGGTTGCAAAACTTTGCAAAATACAAAAAAATGCTTTATTTTGCACATTTTAACAAAAAAAAACACTCTCATATTAGTCCTTGCAAAAAGTGTGCAAATATACACAATTGCTACAGTAACCGTGCATATACTTTTTTAATATTTTTTTCTCTCCCCTCACATTCTCTCTTCCCCTGACTCTCTCTCTTCAACTCATAATCTCTGCAACTGATAACCCCCACCGCCAACCACACAAACCCAACACCACCACCCATATCATCGCAACTCAACAACGCTAAACACCACCACCGCAACCTAGCACCGCCAACCACCACCACCACAATACGAACACACCACAAAATCAACCAAAATTAAACAAACCCACACACGGTCACACCATAAAATCAATCAAAAATCAAACACACCTACACACGGACACACCAACAAAGACAGAGACGGAGAGAGCATTTTTGTGAACTTATGGCTGTGGGTCAACTGGAAAGGTGCTTGTGGTGCTTTGATTGTGGATCGTTGCTTGTGGATCATTGATCGGTGATCGTGGATCATGGATTGGAGAGGCGATTTCATCACCGTCACTATCGCCGCCACTGCATGTGGACTGGTGATGTGGATCGGTGTTGGCGGTGTAGATAGGTGCTTGTGGGTCAATAGAGATCGGTAGTGCTGGTGGATTTTGATGGTTGTGGTGCTTGTGATGGAGTGTTGATTTGACCATGAGAGAAAGAAGAAGAAAGAAGAAAGAAGAGGAAGAAAAAGAAAAAGAAAGAGGAAACGGGTGAGAGATAAGGAAAAAGAAAGAAGAGGGAGAATAAGAAAAGAGAAACAACAGAGATAAAATAATATTAAAAAAGAATATAAAAATATTATTTATATAAAATATAGTGTATAATAGATGGACTGATGTGGGCATTTCGTAAAAGTGATAGTATAAAATAGAAAAAGTAGGTTTTATTTTGTAAAATAGACGGAATCTTTTAGAAGAACTTATGCGATTGCTCTAAGATTTTAAGTTTGTAACTTGTAAGTTAAACTATAACCTAACCTCAATCCCACCTAAGAAGTTAGAGACAACAATAATAATATATATGAAACCAAACCAGTGATACATTGTTCCTTACTAAATTTGAGCACAATGCCTATTTTACACCAAGACTCTAACCATTGAAATACAAATTTGTATAGTGTTTTTCTAAGTTTCATGTAATTGTGTTTAATCATCATCAAAATTGAGATCATATAATGTGAAAATATATTTTTAGTGACAAAAAAAAAAAAAAAACCAAACCAAACCAAACCAATGTTACATTGTTGCTTTCGAGAATTTGAGAACAATGCTTACTTTTCACCAAGACCCTAACCACTGACTAAAAATTCGGACAGTGTTTTATTAAGCTTCATGTTATCATATTTATTCATCTCAAAAATTGAGATTATATTATGTGAAAATATACTTCTAGTGATAAAAATAATTTTAAATGAAACTAATATTACAAATCTGAGTGCAATCAATGACAAAACTGGAATTTCATATTAAGAGAGGTCAAAGCATGAAACGACCAACTTTTACCTCTCAAGAACAAGAAATATACTAAGATTCAAATAGAACAATAAATATACATTTCAATCCAATCACCTATTAAAATGGAAATCAATGTTATTTTGAATCCCAAAAATTACATCTAAACACCAAAACCCACAAACACTGGTAGGAATAAGTGCTAGATAGCACAAACCATATATATATAACCCGGTTGGCCTTGAAATTAACAATCATGAAATAATCAAATTCTGCTAAACTAAGACAATGTAATCTTTGACGCAAACTGAAATGTAAATCTATGCAAACATAAATAAGCCAAATTGATTGCAAAGCATGGAAAAAAAAAAAAAAAAAAAACAAACAAACAAACAAAAAAAAACAAAGAGAACTCTACCCATCTATTTAGCTCCTCGAAAAATGTGGGAAAAGATCAAAGAAACATAACAATTTTACAAGCCAATTGAATTCAAATACTTGAGAAAAAAAAACTAAAATATGCAAAATAATTATACAAAAAAAAGAAAAAGAAAAAAAAAGAAGGCATGAGCAACAATAAAGAAAACCCAAATGGATAGCAAAGCAAAAAACCAATCCTTGATAAGCAAACAACACTGGTTACAAAGCATATAACATGAAAAAATAAATAAATGCAACTTATGCATATGATAGTGCTTTTTAATTAACTTTCATATTTATTTGTTTATAATCCTAGTACAAACAAAAGTAAATTATAAAGTCGTCAAATGATAAATATAATTAACAAATTAGTAAATAGCAGAGTACTGGAGTTGTTTTTCCATGAAATCTAAAGACCAGAACCCACAAACACCAAAAAAAAAAAAAAATGCTATAGAGACCACAAACCAAATATAAAACCTGATTTGAAATTCAAATTAATGATTACATAACCATCACTAATAGAAACTCAAATCCCTCAAAACCAGCACAATGTAACCATTGAGATAGACTGAATAGTAAAATCACATAAAAACAAATAAGCCAAATTGATTGCAAAGCAGAGCAAACATAAAAATAAATTGAGAACTCTAACCATCTATTTGGCTACTGGAAAAAATTAATCAGGATATAACAATTTTACAGGTCAATTTAATCTAAAATAAAATTTTAATTGAATCCAAATTAAAAATAAATAAATAAATTCTAACTAAAATATCCAAAACAAAACTAATTGAAACCCCCCAAAGGCACCCTTCAAAAAATCTAACCCAAAAGATGAGATAAACAGAAGAAAAATTAGGCTATTCTAATGGTTCAATTTGATTTAGTGGCTCTTCTTGTAAAATACCCAATTGTCATATCTGGTAAATAACCATGTAAATCTGTTCTTCGACAAAAGGACAAGCAAAGAAGGGTTTTTAAATTTAAAGAAAATACAATAAAAGAGAGACTACAAAAGAAGTTGAAGGAAAACACAAAGATATATGCAAACTTTCAAATCTGGATTGAACAGCAAAAATGTGCAAGATTGATTCCACGTAGCTATTTTAAGAGGGGGGAAAAAGCTATTCTAAAGACCCATGGACTAATCAAAAACAATAATGTGTACACCACACAAGCATCTTTAGTAAATAATCCCTAAATATTCACTAACAAAACGTTAAGTGATATGGTGGATATTTAATTTTAGCAAAAAAAAAAAAAAAAAAAATAGCATTAATCAAATTCAATTCAAACAATGAAAATAATAAATAAAAATGTTATTGCAAAAAAAGTCATAAATTCCTTCAGACCTTCAACTTTCAATATAGTCAATCAACTCAACATTGATAAATAAAGTCAATAAACCATACAATAGAAAACATAACTTTTTACCACAAACATCCAAGGGTTATATAGACTATCTTTTCAGATACGGATGCTCAAAGCGGCATTGAAAAATCAATCATTGAAGGGGATATGACTTTTTCTACAAATATTCAAGTGCTAAACCCCTAAAATCACCAAACCAAAAGCTAAATTATTTTAAATTTGGAGAAAAAATCCAAATAAAGAACATAACCCAAGCAATTAACAAAATGCGATCAAAGAAGAACCCTAGCCAATGAAGTAAAACAAAATTCCAAAGTATAGAAATAAGTAAAAATGGAGATGATAATTCAAATAGGAAAAGCAATGGTAGAAACTTTGGATTGTAGAAATAGTACTTGGAGAAAGAAAATAATAACGCTATGCTGACCTTAGGTATATGTAGAGAAGAAACAGAACATAACGAAAAGTGCAAGTACTAAATATGTGAGAGTGAAAATTGTAAGGTGGAAGATATTTTCTTTTGTTGCTTTGTTTTTTACTGAATGAATACATCATTTCATCTTTGGGATGTGCCAATTGTATAGGGGTGTGGCGTTTATGGGGTTTTTTCTTAACGCATGTCTATTTTTAAAATGGGTATTTTTCCTACATGGAAAAATAGCTATAATTGTAGGAACAACTATTTATGACTTGGTTGATATTGTAAATCTATTCATGCATACACATATCTTGAGCATCAATGCCTAAGTTCAACCAACAAAGTATAATCAACATTTTTGCTTTAATATTCACATAGCCAACGGTATACCATGCACACATATTTAAAATTTTTGAAAAAAATAAAAATAAAGCATAAGACATCAAAAGGAAATATGGTCTAACTTAGGTAAATACAAATTTATAAATTACACAATTTATGATAAGAAATTTTTTTGAATCATCAAACATTTTCCTTCATATTTACCCTAGAAGATCATATCAAAAGGTATATTATAGTTGAATAATGGTCATTAGAAGTATAGTAATATCGTAGATGTTTCTACAGCAAAAAAGAAATAATCGAAGAAAATGTTCCTTCCATAGCACTTCAAAACATTTTTGCACATAAATAATCTTAAGCTAGAGGATCCTGTGGTTGCCAAATCAAATGAAAGGTGGAAGAGTTTCAAATTTTTTGGAAAAGTTATATTATTGACCGTTACCTTTCTATAACTCTTTAGCCATTGTTCTTATTTGGCAATACAGGCTTCTCTCTCTGCACATGTTCACAAACACTTTTACCCTAGGTCTTGAACTTTCATTTGAAGTTTTATCCTAAGAATCAATATAGGCAGTATTAAAGCTTTTAATATAAGAGTAGTGAACACCTAAAACATAACAGTCTATGCAAAGTGATTCATTGACTTATCATGGGTAATTAGCAAAAGGGAGGGAAAAAGGGAGCTATAAATTTAAGTCTTCTACAATATAGCATTTTCCCTCATAAAACACACATAACTCTAAATTTTGTTTCCAATATATTAAATTATAAGTTATAACACTATTTTCTCAGACTTGAAAAAATGAAACAAAAACTAAAGCAAAATGAAGGAATACAGGGAGAAATTTTCTGATGTTTTTAACATTGATGACCTCTCTCTAAATGATCGTTTGGCATCCACTTATTTTGCTGAAACTGAAAATTTTTTGCTGAAACTGAAAACTTTTTGCTGAAAGTGTAAAAAAATAAGCTAAATAGTATAGTAAAACCTATGAATAGTATCAAAAAGTGTTGTGAAACTCATGAATAATATCAAAAAGTGTAGTAGGGCCCATAAATAGTAGGCAAAATAAGTTGAAAGTGGGGATAAGCTGAAAAATTTAACTCATCCCAAACGCACACTAAGAGTGTGCATGTGTGTATACATTTTTTTGTAATGCTTATATAATGATAAACTAAAAAGTTCTAAATGAAATACTCAATGAGACTAAGTTGGTGTGCATAATCAAATTGCAATTGTGCTTTTGGTGGTTATTCTCTAGTCATGGATGAATATCTCGTGATTTAAGTTGTGAATTACCTAATAGGATTGTGAGTTTCTAATCTTGCAGATCACCTATCACAAAACTTAACTACATTGACTTGCTAAACAAAATTACAAACAACCATACAATTGTAATTTTCTTTTAGTCTTCATATAATAATTCTAGAATATTGTTTATAATATGTTACAACAGAAAAGACATTGAATGAGGTAAATAACATAATGAAATAGATAAATAGTGTTAAATATATTAGCAACACGATGTGTTATACCTTATTGTATATGCTAGAATGGATGCGGAAGGAGAAGCATAGAATAGGAACACCAAGAATACAAGGATTACGTGGTTCAACCTTGTCAGCCTACATCCATAGAGGAATCCCTTAAGGGCTACATCTTTATTATGTAAGAATGTAGTACAATAACTTGTGTTACAATAAACCCTAACATGAGTATATATAGGCAACTAAATTCTAGACTACTAGTACATGCAAGAGTGGTCTTGGGCCTATTACATTGGGTTAATATATCTAATATATCTCTAACACCCTCCCTCAAACTCAAGGTGGAAGCTTGATGAAGGCTTGAGGTTAAATAAGTATGAGAAGATCCCTTGGAGATGCCTTGAAAGAATGCCTTTGAAGAATGTGCCAATTGATCGATTTCGAAACTTCAAATAAAGAAACAGAGTACAAATTCAGAATCTACACAAAAAATTAAGTAAGATAAGCCATTTCAAAAAATTTTTACTTTTGGTTAAGGTTAACGCAAAAGTCAAAGTCAACAGAGGTCAAAGTCAACAAGTCCGAGGTCTAAGCCAATGGTCAGTCAACAACTACATGATCCGGGTCAGTTTCGGGTTTTCGGGTCGAGTCACGGATCGAGCTGCAGAGACGCTGACATCATCCTATGAGGTGGCGTTGACCAGGATTAAGGCTTGTGTGGCTGATGACCTAGCATGTTTGCATGTCATTGACATAGACAAACTAATGTCATCATGACATCATCAGGGTTTTTCGGTGCATGGGTGGAGCATGAGATGTCCACTGGTGTATGAAGGAGAACCCAGAAATCAATCGACGCATGGTGGTGCGTGCTTCAGTGGATGACCACTAGATTTCTTCCATAAGCAAATCAGCGGTTGACATGGTCGATTAGGCAGCGCGTGTGGTCGATGGATGAGTTATACATGAGGAAATCGTGGTGGCGCATGGGAGAAAGAGTTGGGTACTCTGTTCGCATGTGGAGGCGTGTGCAACTGCTAATGGTTGCTAGACTTCTAGGTTTTTCTCGCAAGAGGCTAAGGAGCACATCTATGTGGTTGGTTTCATCAAGCGAATGCTTGATTTGCATAGATCTAAAAAAGGAGGCGTGGATTGCTTGGCTTGTGGATCTTAGACACAGGTGTGGGTGACAGTGGCTGCATGATTCCATGGAGTCCAAATCTGGAAGGCAACAAGGCAAACAGCTAGGATGGAGGATTGATCTGTGTGCATGTGGGAATTTCTTTGCTATGTAGAGATAGTTGTTTAATGCCAAGAATGAAGTTTGGCTCTAATATCATGATAAATATATTAGCAACGTGATGTGTTATATCATGTTGTATATGCTAGAGTTGATGCAAAAGGGGAAGCATAGATAGGAACACCGAGAACAAGGGTTACGTGGTTCAACCTTGTCGGCCTACATCCACATAGGAACCCCTTTAAGGGCTACATCTTTATTACGTAAGAGTGTAGTACAAAAACCTGTATTATAATGAACCATAACATGAGTATATATAGGCGACTAAACCCTAGATTACTAGTACAAGCAAGAGTAAGCTTGGGCCTATTACATTGGGCTAATATGTCTAATATATCTCTAACATATTAAATATATTAGCAACGTGATGTGTTATATCATGTTGCATATGCTAGAATGGATGTGGAAGGGGAAGCATAGAATAGGAATACCGAGAACACGAGAGTTACGTGGTTCAGCCTTGTCAGCGTACATTCACGAAGGAATCCCTTAAGGGTTACATCTTTATTATGTAAGAGTATAGTACAATAATCTGTGTTACAATGAACCCTAATATGAGTATATATAGACGACTAAACCCTAGACTACTAGTACAAGCAGGAGTAGGTTTGGGTCTATTACATTAGGCTAATATGTCTAATATATCTCTAACACCCTCTCTCAAACTCAAGGCAGAAGCTCGATGAAGGCTTGAAGTTGGATAAGCATGAGAAGATCACTTGGAAATGCCTTGAAAGAATGCCTTTGTAGAAACCATAATGAAGAATTTGCCATTTGATCGATTTCAAAGCTTCAAATGAAGAAATAGGGTCCAAAATCGGAATCTACCCAAAAAATTGAGCAAGATAAGCTCTTTCAAAAATTTTAACTTTTGGTCAAAGTTCAACACAAAAATCAAATTCAACGAAGGTCAAAGTCAACTAGTCCAGGGTCAAGTCAACTGCTACATGGTCTAGGTTGGTTTCGAGTTTCCGGGTCGGGTCACAGATCAGGCTGCAAAGACACTGACATCGTCCTATGACGTAGTGTTGACTAGGATTAAGGCTTACATGGCTGATGACGTGGCATGCTTATGTGTTGCTGATGTGGATAGGACAACGTCAGCATGCCATCATCAGGAATTTTTGGTGCATGGCGATGCTCATCGGCGCGTGGTGGCAAGATAGAAACCCTGGCGACGCGTGAGGGCGCGTGTTAGGTCATATGTGGGTCAAATTCTCAAGCTACGTAGATTGGCAGACGACAAGGTCTTTATGGCTACGCGTATGCCCAGAAGATGATCCAGGAGTCAAGAATCTGTGGCGGTGTGTGGGAGAAAGAGCTGGGGACTCTGTCCGCACTTTGTAGAATCAGATGGTGGCCGGACTTCTAGGTTTTTCTCAATATTTTCTCTTTGGTGGACTATCAAAAACATCAAATCTTCTACAAAGTATTTATTTAAATATTTTAATATATAAAAGTAGTTTCATTTTTTTTTAATGAGAATATAAAAATAGATACGTTTTCACAAAAAAATAAAAATAGATACATGAGAATTTATGTTTTATAGTGAAGGTGATATTATATAATATATATAAGTTAGACTTAAAACCAAAAAAAAAAAATAAACAAAAAAAAAAAATAAACAACAACAGAAAAAAGAAATTTGAAAACGCAATAGCAAAACAAAATAGCTAAACATGAAGATCCAACTGTTTAATAAGTCTTAACAACAAAACTCCTGAACCCACTTGACCAACAACAAAGGGGTCATTTGGTAATGTTGTTCTAGTAACGTTGTTTATATTTTTTAGAAATACGTGTGAGTGAAAAAGTGTGTGGAATATCAATTCAACATTAATTGGAGTATTCAATGGCCTATTTGTCTGGTTTAAAAAAAAAAAAAAACAGTCTATGAAGGATAGTCAATTTTATTATTGAGTTTCATTTCTTAATTATTGTGGCAAATAAAATATACATTAAATGGTATTTTAAAAAGTGCAAAAAATTTGAAGTAAAGTAAGTGGTAATTATGAATTTTATTAAATTTTTAATAACAAAAAGATTTAAGGATGAAATAGACTTGATTTTTAAATTTGGGTGACCAAAATGACATAATTAATAGTTAGGGTACTAAATTGAATTTTATAAAATAATTTGAGGATCAAATTAGTAATTTAACTTATATTTTACAATGTTTTAATAATATGGCTAGTTGTGAATCACCACCTCTAGTGGGTTTGGCCAACATCTACCGAACAGACAAATCAATTGGGCCCCATGGGAATTGGCATTATCTTAAAAGAACTGATCATAAAACTTAAAATGACAAAACTTAAGTATAATACCTTAGGTACTGTTTCTTAAATTCTCATCTTAAGATTCAATCATGTGACGACTTAACTAAAAAATACACTTCTATCTTATGAGAAAAAATCAACATGAAAAAATCTTAAAAGGGGAACGGGAACCTAAAGAACAATGCCTAAATACTGTACCTAAGTCTTACCTAACTTAAAAAAACTGAAATCAACTATTTTGAGATATTACGTGTGGCTTATGCTGATCATATTCCTTCTGTGTCCGAGCTTGGCCTCTTTATCCAAAATCAACTAGTGGCTAATTGATATCAAAGGAGCTCTTTAAATATATATATATATATATATATTTATATATATATTTTCTTTGAACAACTATTTTGGATAAGAGTACCATATGTGATATGTGTCTTTATGTATTCGTCCTCTTATATTGCCCTTTGGTGGACTATGAACGGCATCGAATCTATCAACAAAGTATTTAATTTTTTTGCTAATAAAGAGTATTTAATTATTTATTATATAAAGTCATCCAAGCTATCAATAATCCAAAGCCCAACGGAACTCAGCTGGGTCATATTATTGACGATATTAAGAGGACAGGGTTTTGTATGCAATTTTGTAGATTTTTTCATACCTGTAGGGGGTAATAGGTTGGCCCACTCCCTTGCAAAAAGAGCAGTTTTAGCTACTGATATTGAGGTATGGTTAGAAGAGCTATCACCGGATTTGATTAATGTTTTTCAGTTTGATTTATCTTAATAAAATTACCTTATCCGTTTCTCAAAAAAAAATTATATAAAGTAGATACATTTTTATGAGAATATAAAAATAGATACATGAGAATTTATGTTTTATAGTGAATATATATATATATATATAGTTAGTTAGTTAGTTAGACGTAAGCCAAAAAAATTTTAAAACAAAGCAGGAAAAAAAAAAATCTTAAAACACTTATTAAAATCTTAATAAAGAAGCTATTGAACACTCACGCCATCCCATCCACGAACTCATTTAACGGAATATGTCTTCTTTCTGTTATGTAATTTATGCCGTTAAATACCCTTTTCCACCACCCACCAACTATAAATATGTTCGGATGTTCCCTCATACATTTCGTCTCTCTCTCTCTCTCTCTCTCTCTCTCACAAAGGCAAAGTTTTGAGGTCTCTAGGTGGACTTAGAATGTCTGCTATTTTTGAATTTTTATTATTTCCTTGAATGTCTTTGCTTAGAGCATCCGCATTAGTAGATGTATAATTTCTGTCCATTTTGCACCCAAAAAAAAAAATTTTTGTTTTTTCTATTTTACACACCCACTTTTACAAAATACCCACATCAGTTTGTCTATTATACACATTTATTCAATAAAATATTCATTCTTGACTCAATACCCAACCACCATCAATGATCAAACAAAGAAAAAAGAGAGTAGCGGCAATCATCAACCCAACCTTCATCATCAACCTACATAACCACCATCATCAACCCACCCATCAAAATCCCAAAACCACTAATCAAAACCCACTGATCAAAATCCCAAAACCATCAAACAAAGAAAACAGATAGCAATGGCAATCGGCGAGAGCAATAGCGATTGGCGAGGCAACGACAATTGGCGTGAGTAGCGGCAAGTGAGGTGATCGGCGGTGGCACGGCTGTGGAAAGACTTGAAAGAGCAGTGGAGCAGCTGACCATTAAAACCTACTGATCAAAATCCCAAAACCATCAAACTGAGAAAAAAGATAGCAACGGCGATCGGCAAGGTAGCGGCAATCGGCGTGAGCAGCAGCAATCAGTGTGAGCAGCAGCGAGTGAGGTGATCAGTGGTGGCACAGTTGTGGCGAGACCTGAGAGAGCAACGAAGATTAGTGGAGGAAAAGTGAGCCTGAGGTGAAAGTCAGACCAGAGAGAAAAAGAGAGAGTGAGGTGGAGAGAGAGAAAAATATATATATCAAATGCAAGAGCTTACAGTAACTGTGCATATATGCATGGTTACTGTAGCACTTGTGCATTTATGCACAATTTTACACCCATTAATGTGGGTGTTTTTTGATCAAAATGTGTAAAATGACTTACTTTTTTTATTTTGTAAGATTATGCAACCACTGATGTGGTTGCTCTTAGATATATCATATATGCACTGTGAATTTTGCTTAAATGTCTTTCCCTAATCTCTAAGTTAATTCTTCTTATTTGTAGAGAAAAATATGTATAGGTCTCAGCCACATCTTCAATGGTTGTCCCTCATCTTCTTGGTTGTGATTCTCCCACATCTTCTTGGTTTCACCGTCCAATAGTAAGTTTCTTCAAAACCCTTCTCTATTTTATTTTTCTTTTTCTCTTTTTTCTTTTATATGAATGAAATATTTTTGTTGAAACATGGACCAAAATACAAGATCTCCAAACTCAACAACCACAATGGACCAAACATAAACACACAACTCCTAAAACAAAAGAAACAAGCTCAGCTACAAACAAAGTTTTGGTGTTCCTTTGAAACCATATGTGGTAGATGTTGCCTAGGCTAGTCTGTGATAGAGTAGATTTAAAATTTTGTATCTTCAACATTCTTATCCCCCATTGAAAACACCTTATATCCCTTACAACCATAAGGATCTCGTCAAGTACAACTCCACAACCTTCCTTCAAATTCTTCTGGTAAAAAAACATTAATAAAAAATATAAGCTTCTCTCTCTCTCTCTCTCTCTCTCTCAAGTTTTGTGTGTGTATACACACACACACACAAAAAAAACTTAAGTACAGTATCTTATGTGTTATTTCTTAAGTTCCTCTCTTAAGATTCTATCATATAAATATTTAACTACAAAAATACACTTCCATCTATGAGAAAAAATCCACATGACAGAATCTTAAGAGAGAAATCTAAGAAACAACACTTAAGTACTGTACCTAAGGGTGTGTTTGGTAGAATGGATTTTAGGGAGGATGAGAGAGAGGGAGAGAGAGAGAGAGAGAGAGAGAGAGAGAGAGAGAATGAGGAGGAAAAACTTTTTGGAGGGTATTTGGTTGGAAGGAGGTGAGGGGAAAATGAAGATGTTTTGTCTCTAGGCCCACCAAAAAGTTTTCTCCGCAAAATAGAGATAAAACTTGGGGCCTATTTGGTTGGATGAGTGAAAAAGTAGGAGGATAGAAAATGGTAGGAGGATGGAAAAGTGGGAGGATAGAAAATATTTTATTTTACCTCCTATTTGTTTGGTTGAGAGTGGAAAATTGGAGGGATGGAAAAAATGAGTTTGAATAAATTTACTCCTATACCTTTGTTAAAGAATTATGTCCAATTAAAATAAAAAAGTGACAAATAACCACAAAAAGAAAAAAAGAAAAAAAAAAAAAAGCAATCACCCAAAATTTTTTTTTTTTTTTAAATCATGTCCCAAAAAAAAAAAAATCACATCTAGTTAAAAAAAAAAAAAAAGTATCAGGCCAGACCCTAGAAAAAAAAAAGAATAATAATAAAAAAAAAAAGATGCTCAGGCCTAGAAAATCAAAAGAAGAAGGAAAAAAAAAGGTAATGTTGCCCTAAAAAAAAAAAAAAAAAAGGCAACGTTGCCCACAAAAGAAAAAAAAAAAAAGCAACAAGGCAACGTTAAAGAAGAAAAAAATAATAATAAAGGCAACTTTGTGGGGTCATAAAGCCTAGTAATCCACGTCCACCTCTTGTACTGGGCCTGAGACCTAAGCCAAGGCCCATAATCACATATGAAGAGGACAGGGGTGATCATGGCAGCCCAAAAAACCTTACCGAGAACAACTTTTTCCTCGGTTAGCCAAGACCGAGGTAGGAGAAGAGCTACTTACTGACAAATGCAATCTCCCAAAGCCTTCCAAAGAAAAAGATAAGTACAACAGGTAAGCACACTGGAACATGGCGGTAGAGCAATTCTAGGAAAAAGCTACTGCCTCCCCATTAAATATACCACAGCTAACACTCTGGTCGCATTAATGTGGAGAAGACTCCTGAACAGTGTTACCTTGACTACCCCGACTCACAGAAGGCCTGAGGGAGTGTCTGATGGGACAAATACTCAAGTAGTGACCTGAATAATCAACAAATGTAGGGCTAGGATGGTTCGAACAGAACTATATAATGTAGGAGACCCTCCATGGAAAGGGGATCAAAAATTTGTAAGAGAAAGTACTTTGGTGGTCTGAGCCATATATGTAACCATCTTCCATCAATATATACAGGAACATACCTCCTCGGACTACGTCGAGGACAAGTTTACTTAGATAACTCCGGTCTGTTTCCCTTTGATTACCTGTTAAAACCCATTCTAACTGTTATCCTACTCATTAAGGCCTAGTTCTTCTATCCACTCTCTATAAATTCATTGTATTGGGCTCATTGGGCTTGAATTCAATCATCTTATAGGAATAGTATTCAAACCCAGACCCTACAAACTTGAAGAAGCTCATGTACACATGCATATGGGCATTTTTGTCAATCAAGAAAAAATTCACCCCTACTCAGTTTTCTATCCATTTTTGGGAGAAAATTTTTGGTGGGCTTAGAGAGAAAATACCTGGGCTTCACAATTTATTTTCCTTTCTCTCCACCCAACCAAACACACTCCAAAAAAGTTTTCCTTCCTATTTTCTCTCCAAAATTTTCCATCTACATTGTTTTACTTCCAAACAAACGCACCCTTAGTGAAGGAAAAATTGATGGTTGAATGACAAAAATGCCAACGTAGAGAGAACTTCTACGTTGCTTTTTTTTTTTTTTTTTCAATTCCAATTATAACAAGTGAAAACTTTTTGTTCTCATTTTTGTTCTCTTTTGCTTTCCACTGGACGTTGCAAGTTGCTTCTTTCTTTCTTTCTTTTTTGGCCTAGGGCATGACAATGTTTGTTTTGTTTTTCTTCTTCTTCTCTTTCTTTTTTTTTTTTTTTTTTTTTTTGGTTTAAACGTGATTTTTTCTTTCAAGACATAATTTTTATTTTTTAATAAATTTAGGTGATTGTATTTTTCTTGGTTGTTTGTCATTTTTTTTAATTAGGTATTATTTTTAACAAGAGTATATGAGTAAATTTATATGAACTCACTTTTTCCTTCCCTCCACTTGTTCACTTCCAACCAAATAAAAATGAGAGAAATTAAAATCTTTTCTATACTCCTACTTTTCCACCCTTCCAACCAAACAGATCCAGATCCTAAGTTTTACCCTATATATATATATCCTAAGTTTTAGTGATTAGTGGGAAATCGTAGTTGGACGGAATATAGCATTAGAGTGTTGACATATTCAACAACCTATAAAATGTAGTCAATTTTGAGGCTTTCCTTGTTCAAGCTTGGTTATTTTGGAATAAGAGAAATGCAATTATACATGGAGTATTTAGGGGAGTACAGGAATGTACAAGCTCAGATGAATCTCCCAAACACAACGACATAGTCCGGACAGAGCTAGAAATCTCCTCCTTCATCGATGTACAAGCTCAACTTCTACGCGGCAGTATTTGATGGAATTCAATGCTTGGGTTTTGGAGCAATAATCTGAAATTCTGTTGGTGAAGTAATGGCGGCAATGTCTGTCAAAGGGCCGTCGATCAGTTGCAGTGAGGAAGCAGAGGCGTTGGCTTGTCGAAAGGCTCTTGAGTTTGTTGTGGAATCAGGTTTAACAGAGATGATAATTGAGAGGGACAATGCCACTGTCATGAAAGCAGTGGCAAGCTCTTCAGGTGATCTCTCGTTGCTGGGACATGTGTATGAGGGCATCAAATGCAGTATTCGTGGGTTGCATTCTACTTCTATAAGTTGTATTAGAAGAAAGGGAAATAAAGTTGCACATATCTTGGCCCAATACACTAGAAACATTATTGATGAATTGTATTGGATGGAGGATTCTCCTCCCCCTGTCATAGAAGCCTTGTATCAGAATTGTTTAAACATGAATGAATGAATATTTGATTTGCCTTCAAAAAAGGTAGAATTTTGACATCAAGTCAATTGTAATTATTCCCATAAAAAAATAGTAATTATTGTTAAAAATATAAAAAGAAGAGATTTAAGGATGAAATAAACTTGATTTTAAAATTTTAATGATTAAATTGAAAAATAATTAATAGTTAGGGAAGTAAAAAATGAATTTTACTAATAGTTTGAGAAGAAAATTAGTCTTTTAACCTATATTTTATAATGTTTTAATTATATTGCTAGTTGTGATAAAATGAAAATGAGTTTATTAATCACTACCATCATATTTTCATCTGTTGATTTCATGTACAATTTATTTATTCAACGACTTATGAGATATACTTAGATCTGCTCCTTAAAAATTTGTTGTATACTTAGATCTACTCTTAGAAAATGAATTCGTCCTCTAATTAGTGTGCATGGTTAGTTTATTTATTATACCAAACTAGCTTTCTCTGTTTATTATTATTATTATTATTATTTTCGTTTATAGATTTGAAGCTCGGCCTCTGAATCCAAGCATGGAGGTAGAGTGGAGGAAGAGACAATCCTTATCTAGCTCAACTGTCGAAGCACTCTCCATGAATTTTTCTCAAGGTATTCCTCAATAAGCATAAATTACACAATTTAATAAAAGAGATTGATCTTGGGCTTTTTTCTTGGGGTCTATCGGGCATTTGGGTTTACTATGTTATAATTTTTTTTTTCAAATTTTAGTTCAAAATTTTTTTTTTGGGGCTTCTTTTTGCTTGAAAGCTCCAATATATTGTTAAGTAGAACAAATTATAGAGCAAAATTTAATTTTATTGGCATAAAAAAAATTGAAGGTGTTCCCAAAATTTTTTTAAAAGGTAAACAAATATAAAATTTTAAATTATTATATAAAAGAAAAAAAAAATTCAGGTCAGGGTGGTTCTATAACCACCATGGTCTTCAAGTGCCGCACTGCCGCCGCCCTTGTGGTCAAAGAGAAATATGTAGCCAATAAAGGAGAGACTCCAGGTCCAAGAGGTCCGCCCATTCTATATGCCACTCCTCCTCACCCCAGAAACCATGAGATGAGTGCAGGTCAGATGGTTCAAGTTAGTGAAATTGTTCCACTAAAAAAAGGTCTAGTCCCACCTTCTGCCTCTAATCCAACCACACATGGACCATGATGCCATTGGCAACCCCTTATGAGCAAGGTTATCAATTTCATACCGTACCGGCCGGTACGGCCGGAATATACCGTATCAGCCAGCAATCTGGTACACTCGACCCCCCTATTTTGTACCGGAAAAAATACCGGCCGTACCGGCCATACCAGCCAATTTCGGGCAATACTGGCCAGTACCGGGCGTACCGGCCGGTATAGAAAAAGGTTTTTTTTTTTTTTTTTTTTTTTTTTTTTTTTTAAGTTTTGTAATTTTTGAATTTTTGTTAGGACAGAATGGTAACTTATTTGCATTAACTTATTAGTATTATTTGTTTTCTTAGTATGCAATGGTAACTTTTAAGCTTTCTATTTCTTTTTTCCCTTTTAATTGATACTAGAGTCTAAAACCATGAATAATTAGTTCTGAATTGAGGAAATATTTTATGCTAAGCTTTTATATTTATTATAATATATATATATAAAATAGCAGTAAACCCGAAACGGTACACCGGTATTGACCAGTATCCGAAATATATCGTACCTGTGGCCAAACCGGTACGGCCTCCGGTACAGTATTAACATCCTTGCTTATGAGCTGAATAGTGCTGCAAAATATCCATTTTCTAGCTATTCATCAAACTTGTTATCTTTGATGCTGTTTCTCTAGAACATGATTTTCTTTTAAATAAAATGTATGTGTATATGGTTGTGTGTATGTGTATAAGTGGTAAGTTGTTATTAATTCTAATTTGAACAACTACTTAGGCTGGGTTTGGGAAGCGCGTTTTGCATTTCCTAGATTGGATTTTTGTTTTTAATGGGTCACATACACTGTTTATGAGACCCACAAACTACTTTTTTCAACACAAACAACTTTAAAATTGGGTCCCATGGCGTTATTCACACATTTAAAAATTATTTAGTTACAATATTTTCAATTTTCAACAATAAGCAATATCCAAACAGACTCTTAAATTACTTTTTTACCAATAACAACTTAACAACTTAACATTTATTTTGAAAGTGTTCTGAAAATGTTATAATTGCTCAACGTGACCAACTTTCAGGGATAATTGACCGCATCAACCAAAAATTAAAAAAAAAAAAAAACATTCTTAGATGGTTGGACTTGCATGTCGAAGTCGCATCGTTTCAGCTTTAGTATAGTAGAGAAACTTCTACTAGAAGATTAATTTAGTCACCATGATTTTTGGGTGGAGTTGTGGTGTGCCTTTGTGTTAGAACCTATTTCTCTCTTCCTTGTGTATGTGTCTGTGTTTGTTTCTAAATAAAAAAAATGGGTAATTGTTCCACATTACTTAAGAGTGTGTTGTTGTAGTATAATTTGTCTTACACTCCCTTAAAAGTTACCATAACTTTTAAGTGGAGTTGTGATGTAATTTTGTGTTAGAACCTATTTCACTCTCTGACTCTCCCTTGTGTGTGTTTGTTTCTAAAAATTATTAATAAAAAAAAAATAATAATAATAATAATTTAGTCAAACACAATCCTGCCTAACCTCTAGCACTAAATAATAGAAAGATTCTCTTACTAAAAGGGCATTAGGGCTTTATTTTTTATTTTATTATTTTGGTTAAACGATGAGCTAAAGTGAGAGTTTCGTTCTTCATTTTTGTGCACCAAGCAAGTCACGGTTGGCTGGCAAGTTGGCAACATGTCGCGTAAAAACCTTTTTTCTTTTTTTAATTAAAGATGGAAACTTTAATTCAGTAGATTAAGGTAAAAAAATATAGCTAGATACACAAAGCATCGCAGCTCGCAAGTACTAGGTGGAAACACACCAAATCCGATATGGAGCTTTAGTCTCCTAAAGAGCATCTTTAGTTATTTACTTATTTTATCACCTCAAACTCTAATTTAATGCTAGTGCCCAACATCAGTGGAGCCAAAGGCATTTTCTTTGTCTTTTTGCTACAGTGAATTGCTAGCTACAATAAACTACCAAGACTAGCAGTTCGCTGTAGCAATTACCAAATAAAATCTTCTTACATTATATTATCTTAAAATTAAAGGAGTAAAAGTAAATTCTTCTTACATTATGCATATCTCACTTATTACTTTAATATCATGGATTATGTACTGAACCAAAACTTGAAACTCTATCTTTATTAAAAAGTCAAACATCAACCTCATTTATAAATTCTTTTATTTTCATGATTATTCATCAAATTCTGAAAATAGCACTGCAATGAAGCCATTCAAGGTAATTTAATTAAAAATTACAAATCCAGATAGGGCCGCATTCAGATCAGGTGTGCCAAATGTTAAATATTTGGCATTTGACACATCAAACACCAAAAAACCCCTTCCATAAAATGTTCCAAATATTATAATTTTTTACACACATAAACAGTATTATTCTATCTTTAAAACGGTACGGATGAAAATGCTTTAAAAAAAAATTATTCATTTTCACTTTCTTTCTTTGACTTTCTTTCTACTCTCTCTCTTCCTTTATCACGTCCTTTCTCCTCTCTCTTTCTTTTTCTTCTTTCTTTCTCCACCACTCCCTTCTTTTCTGTCACATTCTCTTCCTTCTTTCTTCTTCTTTCTTCTTCAGAATCTTCACCTTTTTTTTTCTTTTTTTGACTCTGCGCCTCTGTGTCTCTCTTCTTTTCTTTTTTTTTCCTTGTTGTCACACTCTCTCTTTCTTCTTTTTTCTCCACTTAGACCGTTGCCATTGAGATCGGTCATCACTGTGGAGTTTAGCCTCATTGATGAGGTTGTCTAGTGGAAATCGCATGTAAGTTTGGGTTTTTTTTTTTTTGGGGGGGGGGGTGGTGTTTGTGGATTCCATGTGATTGTGGGTGGTGGTGGAATTGGGTTGATTCTATGTGATTTGGGTTGTATAAATAGAGTTGATTCATCTCTTTATTTATTATTATTTTTTTAGAGTTTTGTGTTGATTTTGGGGATATTTTTTTGACATAGTATTGGGTGGTGGTGGTGGGCTGTGCTTGTGTATGGTTGTGAGTTTGTTACAGTTTTATGCTTGTGTTTGTGTATGGTGGTGGGTTTTTATTATGTATTTTTTTTTATTGATGGTTTAAAAAAATATATATTTTTATATATTAGAAGATGTGATAAATGTTGAATTGTAAAATGATGTGTTAAAATAATAAAGTAGGTTTTTTGATGTGTCAAAATGGCATGCAACGTTTTGTCCCTTGAATTTTATATATATTTTGTCCCCAGAATTTGTTTGTCACCGGAATTTGTTTGTAAATCTTTTTTATTGGATATTCGCATAAACTATAGGTGCACTGGAAAAGAGAAAAGGTAAATAAATGGGCTAAGAAGTGTGTTTGTTGTTGAGCTTATCTTTATTGATTTGTTTTGTATAAAAAATAAGTTATGCCAAAATATAGTTATATCTAATAGAATGAGTCTTTAAGGTAAGATTTTAAGTAATAAAAAAAATTGAAATCATAGTTGTGGTTTAAAATTCAGTTATATATAATAAAAAAACCGAAGAATAATATGATGCAAAGAGAAATTTTAAATTGAAAACCATGGCCATAAAATTCTTCTTCTTCTTCTTCTTCTTCTTCTTGCTTTTATCTTATGAATATACAGTTTTATCTACAACAGTTTAATTTAGGCTGTTTAAAATGCATTAATAAAAAAAAATTTAAATAAAATTGCTCGAAATATCAAATAAATCATTTGGATTTAAAGAAGACAAAACAGCCAAACTTTATTTTTTTTCTAAAACTATTTTTTTTTCTAAAACAGACAATGTAAGGATTGGGTTTGAGCACTTCTACTATTAGATGAGTGGACTCAGGCCCAACTAGCCCTATATAATAAATTTGTAGAGAATGAGTTTAAGAACTAGGATTTAGTGAGGATTACAACAATTAAACATAGTTGTGAATAGATTGGATAACAGGTACGTGGACTAAAGTGTGAAATTCTATCATTTGCCTTCATCTGAGGAGCTTGTTGTTCTTATTTTTTCCGTGCTTGGTAACAAAGGTTTCGAAGATGATACAAACTGCTACTGTTTTCTCCTTTTTTTCATCCCCCCCATTCTTTTGGTGGATCTCTCACATTATATATCCCCTTCCAGTTGATCTTGGCTCTCCATTTGTTGATCATGCAGGTTACTTCTCGAGTGTTTGTCCCATCAGCCGCCTTCCCAAACCTTCTGTGAGTCGCAACAACCAAAGTAGCACTGTTCAGGGGTCATTTCCTCATTAATGCGACCAGAACATTAGTTGTATTCATTTAATGCGGAGGTGACAGTTTCTCCTTTAATTACTCCTCCATCAGGCTCCCATGGCCGACCCACTGTGCTTGTCCTTTTTCTTGGGATGCTCTGTGAAGCTGCCCTTAATGGCGTGCTGCTTCTCCCTTCTATGATCTCGGTTCGTCGAGAACAGGATTGTTCTCGGCAATACTTCTCGGCAATTTGGACTTTCTTCATTCATCTTCGAGCATTTCTTCTTCCTCAGCGTGAGCCTTGGGCTTAGTATAAAGTAGGCCGGGGTGGCCAAATTCTTTGACCCCACAGACAATATTTCTTTAATTTAATCATTCAACTTTCAAAACCAAGTCAATTTCATTTTTAAATCTCTTTCTTTATTAAAATTTTAATAGAATTAATAATTAATATTGATCTAATTTCAAATTTTACAATTTCTAGAATAACATTTTAATGTATATTTTATTTGTCACATCAATTAATTAACCCCATTAAATCTTAAAAAGAAATAAGATCCATTGATAAATTTTACCATATTTCATACTTCAAATATTTGTGTGTGTGTGTGTGCTTTTTTTGTTTTTGTTTTGATATTGATCTTTGGGTTTAGGGTTGAGGAGAGAAGAGTCATGGGTGGTTGATTTAATGGACGAAGTTGATAGAAATCATTGGTTTAGAGAGGGGCAACCACCCAACCGTACACACTCTAAACCCTCTTTCTGAAACTGTTGAGAGTGTGAAGAAGAAGAACGAGAAGGAGAAGCAAATCCTTTGATTCTATTTTGTACTGATTATTGATTAGTGAAGAGTTCACCGGTGCTTAAACGTGTCTCCATTGTTGGTGCTCTAAATTTTTATCTAATAGTTTGATAGAAAGGAAGAAAGCAAGTTCATTACGACTTCAACATTTTTGTTTCTTGAAAGGGTACCTGGTCAAGCAAGAAATGGCTCTCTCCGTTGTCCCATTTTGCTTTCCATCGTTTTATTAAAAAGATTTAAGAGTTGAAGTTAATTAAAACACACATCCTTTCAAGTACTGAAGCTAGCTTAAGATTGACACGGACCATGCTAACTTTGACAAGATCAACTAATGATAATTAGATTATTTTTCTTCTTCAAAAAAAATTATTGTGCCTGTGCCCAAGTTATTTTATTTTTATAATCGTGCCCAAGTTATTATCAACTTTTGGTTGTAGCGGTGCCTAAAAAAAAAAAAAAGGCAAGAGTAAAAGTTAGGCTGGCCAAGTTTTTTCTGATGCTACCGAATACTAAAAGATATGAAAATTATCTTTACATAAAATTTGTTATTGAAACAAACAGAGCATTAGAATAGTCTTTAAAAAAATAAAATGTTATGTTTACAATATTTTTACAAAAAATTATAAATGACAAATTATTAAGGTTTATTTATTGGTGGATAAAAGAATAATTTCAGTATAAGTAAATTAAAAACAATAACAAGTTACCAACCATTTTTTTTCTCCTGAAAAGATATCGCGATTATAATTTATTGAGAAAATATTGTTAAAATTTTATTACATCAAAAACTCATCCATCAATCAGATAAATAATAATAATAAAAATCCCACCCATCAAAGATACTAAGGATCTGTTTGGTACATGTGTTTAAAAATTAAAAATTGCTGTTTAAAAACTTTTTTGAAAATATGTGTGAGTGAAAAAGTGTATGAAAATACATGAAATGTTGTTTAAAAATTAAAAATGGTTGTTTGAAAACACAAACCAAACACCTTCTAACCTACTTCCTTGAGTGAGAAAGGAGTGAAGGACACGTTACTCATTCTGGTGAGCTCCATGGGTATTTGCGTCAACTCAACTTGGCACAACCAGCATTAAAAGGATGTACTTCACCCTCTTCAATCCCCACAATTTGTATTTCTAGTTTTCAAATCTCTCCCTCTCTCTCACAACAAAAATAAGCAAACAAATACCCTCTTCAATTCTCACAGCTATCTCATTCTCTCTCTTAAGGTTCGGTCTCTATCTATCTGATTTTCCTTCATCTGATTTTTTGGTTATTAGATTCAGTTTTTTTTTCTTTGAATCTACTATAATATCTATATATATATATATAATATGTTTTAACGTTAATATTGTTGTTGCAGATGTGAAGTATCTATATATGAAAACCTTTGGTTTGAGTTTCTGAAACTGTAGTTTTGGTCTCTTATGTTAGCTGGGATTTTAGTGTTTTCCTTATTATGGAATGGTATAAGTATTTTTGGATGAACGTGGTTGGGTTTTTCGGTATCTTAATTTAGAGGATTGAATCTTAGTTAATCAGTGACTTATAATTATCCTTGATTGTTTTGTTTTAGGTTGTATTTGTACATAATGATTTGTTTTTTATTTTTATATCTTGCTTCAAATCTTATAAATTTGTGAACATAACATAAGTTTGTACTTTAAATCGATTCAGATATTATGATTTTGTACTGTGAGATATTATCTGATATATTGATTTATGGGTCTCTGAGTTTTAATGGAAATATGTTTTGATAATTCATCAAAGGTTTGCTTTTTATGGATCTCTGAGTTTTTTTTTTTTTTTTGGTAAATTATAAAAATTTTAACTTTTTTAGAAATAATATTAGTTAATGAAAGCCTAGATTAATTTGTTTTAATCATAATTGATTTTTTTCTTCATTAACTTAGAGCAAAATCATTATAATTAATGATCATATAAAAAAATTAAAAATAAATAAATACAGATTGACATATGATATATGATATATTTTATTATGCAATATCCTACTGATGAGTGGCATCAGGTTGGAATTATCAATAAAGTCAATGGACCTTTTTTTTCTTTTTTTGGGCTTCCAAAGCTATAAAGTCAATAAAGTCTTACTTTTCACCCAAAAAAATAAATAACGTCTTACTCATATCTCTGTGTATAAGTTGACATTAAGAAGATGGACCATAGCTGACTCTCAACTTCTCAAGAGAGAAAAAGCAAGACTTTTTATCGGATGTCCCCGAAGTGACATAAAGCAAGACTTTTTATGGTATGCATGTCGGGTCCAACGTAAAGAATCGAATCAATTTTTCATTCCATATTCGGCCCGACAACATGGGCAGAATGTCCAATATAATGCGAGTTCAATCGGATTCACCTCAAGCATCATTGCTGAGTTGTTGGCACTGAGAGATGGGTTGAGATTAGCGGATCATATGGGAATAAGGCGGTTGGAAGTAGAATTAGATACTAAGGTGATTGTGGGGCTGCTTAATTCAAAAAAGAATCCTAACTCTGCCTATGCTCGATCCCCTGCTCTCTGATTGCAGGTATCTCTTGGGCAAGCTTCCTCAAGTAAGGGTATCCCATGTGTTTAGAGAAGCCAACAAGTGTGATTGGCTGGCAAAATGGGGCAGTGCAATGGAGGAAGACTTTGCGGTTTTGAATTTCCTTTTACTGCTGAACTTGAGACTTTAGTTGCTAAGTATAATAATGGTTTGTATTATGCTAGACTAGCTGCTGCCAGTATGGCATCTGTAACTGTGTAACCCTCCTTTTGTTTGTTTGCATGTGAATGCCTTTTAACAAATATATATATATATAATGCGAGTAACTCAGATTATATTTAGTACCACAAAATTTTCAACAACTTCGCTACATGGTAATTCTTAAGTAGTGAAATTATAGGCTTATATGGACTTTTTTTTTTTTTAATTTCACTACTAATAAATGGCCATGTAGCAAAGTTGTGACAAAATTATAAAAAATTTAGTGGCACTATACTTATTCTATTTACCTTTTTTGCTGACATGTCAAATGGCCCTCCACCATAATTTTTTGTCTCTAGGTAGCAAAATTATAAAAAAATTTGTGATACTAAACTTATATTATTTACCTTTTTGGCTGACGGGTCAAATGGTCCTCCATCATAATTTTTTTGTCACAAAATGATAGTGACAAAAAAATTATAGTAGTATATAAGAAGTTACAATAAGTGAGCGTTTGGATATGCTAGCGTTTACGTTTTTGCTGGCATTTGGCATTTTGTATGGTTCTCATGCACTGTTTATGGGACTCACAAACCTCTTTTTTTAACAAAACTTTCATTAAAAATGGGTTACACGATACTATTCACACATTTAAAAATTATTTTACTACAGTATTTTAGTTTTCGATAATAAAAGCTATCCAAACAGATCCTAAGTACGGGTTGGTTCCATAATATTAATATCCTTTGACTCCATTCTTTGGGAATTGTAATTCAATATTCAGCAAAAAAAAAAAAAACTGACGTTTGCCCTCTTCATGTGCTCATGCAACGTGGTTAGGTGAGCTTAGAAATTAGAATCACTGCTTTTTGTGAATTTTCATTATTTTCTTGAATGTCTTTGCTTATATTATATGCACCGTGAATATTTGATAATTTTATGTATCAATTATTCTTATTTCACTTTTTTTTTCTTATAATCAGTATTACACAATATTTTGTGCATTAATAAGTCTTCCTCTTTTATTTTTATGGCACAAAGAAACCTATTGAAGTCCAAGTTCTTCTTCATTACAGAGAAAAATGTATAGGTCTGAGCCACGTCTTCAATGCTTGGCCCTCGTCCTCTTGGTTGTACTTGTCCCTCATCTTCTGTAAGCTTATTCAAAACCCTTCTGATCTGTTGTTTTTTTCTTATTTTTTGTATGAACGAACGATTTTTGTTAAAATATGGAACAGAACACAACAACTCCAAACTCAACGTACAACTACAACAGACCAAACATAAAACACCCAAATTCTAAAACAAAAGAAATTAACAAGCTCATCGGCGCTAACGAACTACAACATGTTAAAATTTTGCATCTTCAACATGTTATACCCCATTGAAAGAACCTCATATTTCTGCAACCATAAGGTCTTTTAATCAAGCATAACTTCACAACCTTCCTTCAATCATAAATTCAATATAAGCAATCTTCTCTCTCTCATAATGAATTGTTTTCACTGCCGCATGGATCCATGGTGAGAGAAAGAATACATGTATCCAACATGAGATACATGTTGTTTTTGTTGTCCATCAATTCTTATTAGAATTTTTCTTCTTATATATATATATATATATATATATATATATATATATATATTTCGTGTAAGGTGCGATATGTGGGAAATATCAACTTTTCTTTATCTAAAAACTAGAATATTTTATAATATGATAAGTGACAAGTCTTGATAAGATGGAATAGCAGTTCATATATAGTTATATTTTTTTTCATATATCATAGTTGACCTATTCAACAATATCTATGAAGTATGAAATATGGTCAAATTTATCATCCTCGTTATTTTAAAATTTTAAAGGGATTAAGTGATATGACAAATAAAATATACATTAAAATGTTATTATTGAAAGTGTAAAATTTGAAATTCGATCAATATTAGTTATTAATTAATTCTATTAAAATTGTAATAAAGAAAGAGACTTAAAAATGAAATTGATTTGGTTTTAAAAGTTGAGGGACTAAATTGACATAATTAATAGTTAAGGAACTAAATTAATTTTTAGTTAACAATTTGATGATCATAATAGTAATTCAACCTATATTGTATAATGTAAAGGAATATGAGTTTGTTACTTTTTTTCGTCTGTTAATTACAATTTATTTATTCAAAATTTTTTGAAATATTTCTATAAAAAATTATGAAATATACATACATTTGCTCCTAAAAAATTGTTTTGTACTTAGATTTACCTTTGGAAAATAGCTTAGTTAGTGTGCAGGGAATGAATTTATTGTCATACTTTATATTATTTATTATGCAAAATATAGAGTTGCCTTAAAAAAAAAATTAGTTACTTTTGTATTATATCTTTCCACTAGACCCAATGAGTCCACATCATGTTAAAGCATTCACAATGAACTTATCACAGTTTTAGTTAAAAAAAATTGTTTGATTTTATTTATTTATTTTTTATTTTAGATCTGAAGCTTGGCCTCTGAATCCAAGCATGGAGGTGGAGGGGAGGAAGAAGCAGTCCTTATCTAGCTCAACTGTTGAAGCACTGGTCAAAGAGCAATATGTAGCCAATAAAGGAGAGACTTCAGGTCCAAGAGGTCTGCCAGTTCTGTATGCCACTCCTCCTCACCCGGGAAACCATGAAATGAGTGCAGGTCAGATGGTTCAAGGTAGTGAATATGTTCCACTGAAAAAAGGTCCAGTCCCACCTTCTGCCCCTAATCCAACCACACATGGGCGATGATGCCATTGGCAACCCCTGATGAGCTGAGTAGTGCCGCAAAATATCCATTTTCTAGCTGTTCATCAAACTTGTTGTCTTTGATGCTGTTTCTCTAGAACATGATTTTATTTTAAATAAAATGTATGTGTATATGGTTGTGTGTATTAATTAGTATCTACCCATAATAAAAGGGTGGTGTTTTGAATTGAAATTATGATTTTGTACCATTGTGTGCAATAACAAGTATGAAATAAACCCCATGCACCCTTTTATTATTCCTATAACATTTCGTTTTCATATTCCTTGCTGCAAGTAATTAGTCAATGATTAAGGCATGCCAGGTTTCTTTAATGTTCATGAACTATTAAACATATTAAGGCATGTCACAAAGCTTAGAATTGCTAAATGAAATTAAGTTACCCACTACCGGTGCATTTGAGGCAAGGTGACTAGGTCTCATTGTAACAGTGGGCATATCTTTTGTGCCAAGTTCCAAAAAAAAAAAAAAAAGAAAAAAAAAAAAAAGAGAAGTGTAAGGTCATTAACATTTTCACAACAATTCATAAATGATAAATTATTATTGTTCTAATTTGAACAACTACTTAAATTACTTTTTTAATCATTAATAATAATTTAACACTTAAAATTTATTTTAAATGAGTTATGAAAATGTTGCAATTATTCAAATGGTGTGACCAACTTGCAGATAATTGACCGCATCAACCAAAAATAAAAAACCTTCTTAGATGGTTGGACTTGCACGTTAAAGTCGCATTGCAGCTTGAGGAACAAATTAATATAATATCCAAATTTCAACTTAGTAGAGAAACTTCTACTAGAAGGTTAATTTAGTCGGAGTCAAACACAATCCTGCCTAACTTCAAGCAGAAATTAATATAAAGATTCCCTTAAAAGGGCATTAGTGCTTTATGCATGTACGTTACTACGTACAACGTTACGTACCTACTACGTCGCTTTACGCATCTTTATTTTGTTGTTCCACGTGGAATGGCTGGTCGTTGCTTGAGCATGCATCATTATTCAATATTTTAATCATGCATAATTGCATTCCTATATTTACTCAATATTTAAAAGGAAAAAGTAAGATAGAGTTTAGAGAGGCAGCAAGTTTTATCTGTAGGTGGTTGCCCTTTTCGCATTAAGCAAAATAATGGTTGCCTTGGCACATTAAATGAGAAATAAGAAATCTCTATTTAATTCAATTCGTAAAGTCTTGATAATAAAAAATTTAAGGTTCAATTATTGCCAATACTAAAAATTAATTAATATCTTAATCTGATGGTAAAAAACTATCATTTAAAGCAGACGCCATAGATTATGAAAACAAATTAGAAGTGATTTGTTTACAATATTTTCATAATAAATTATAAGTGATAAGTTATTATTAGTTCTAATTTGAATAATTACTTAAATTACTTCTTTACCCACTAATAACAACCTACAACTTAAAGTCGCATTGCTTCATTCTTTGGTTCACATTCAAAATCACTAAGCCACAAATTAAAGCTAGGAAATCTTTGAAAGCTAGAGAGTGAAAATGCACGGAGGAGATTGAGATTTTTCGTGTGCTTTATATATATATATATATATATATGACTTTAATGACTAATCCAAACATGGACGTGGAAGTCCAACTACACGGTGATACATGTTCTAACCCGTACTAATGGAATTCTTCTACTCACAAAAAAAATAAAATAAATAAAATAAGTGTCACAGTAAATTAATGAAAATTTTATATGGACCGACCACAATTGAAAACTAGAGTATTAATATTATGAAATCTATTGTCATATATATTAAGGTATATCATAAAGCTTAAAATTCCTACATTATTAAGTTACCCACTATCGGTGTATTTGGGGGAAGGTGAGTGACTAGGCCTCATTTGTAACAGTGGCATTGTTCACGCAAGTTCAAGTCCAACGTCTCTCCTAATTAAATGCTAAATTCATAGTATTCTTTATTAAGTTTTATTAATAGGTGTCTTTAGAGTAATTGTTAATAAACTATATTATAAATGTTTTGACATAATTTATATTGAAAATATAAAAAAAATTTCAACAAAATTAATTGCTTTATCATTTTTCTATAAAATATCTCTAAAATTAGTTTCTAAACTAATGCCCTTAGAGCATTCTTTAACCTTTCCCGTATTATGTTTCATTTTTATTAGTACTTTGGAGGTTTGGGCTTTATTTTTTATTTTATTATTTTTGTTAAACAATTAATGAGCTAAAGTGAGGCTCTTCATGTAACCCAACAACATAAGGAACAACTAGGCTATTGGGTTTGGTAAAGCTTTTAAGGGTATTTGGGTATTTCATGTTTAAGACAATGGAATTCATGTACTTGGGTTGGATAGTTAGGGAGGTTTAGACATTTTAACTTTAAAAGGGATGCTAATCTTGAAAACTTCCCCTAATAAAAAGGGTTTAACTTACTTTTAGTATTTTTTTAATTGGAATTTCCTTTTGTTTTAATGAGAAACTGCCACATCACCTACTAACTAAATAAAATGTGGAGATTAAAACTTACTATGTGTATTTAAAACAAAAGGAGACATTCAGTTAAAAAAATACTAGAAGTAAGCCAAATCTTAATAAAAAAACAAGCTAGTCCACACAAAATTATGATTATTATAATGTGCGCAACTAATTTGAACTCTAACTAATTTAGATGGCGGGTAGTATTGTAAATTACTCTCCAAATAGGATGTTGATTTTAAAAGTTTGAAGTATATGGTACATGTTACAAATAAGTTGATAATTTCATTCTTTAAATAAATAAAAAATCATATAATTTATGATAGATAGTTACAATTTTTTTCTCAAAAAAAAAAAAAAAAATTGTTACAATTTACCTATTTTTGCTTAGGGTGGGGGACATTTATGTGTTTTGTTTTTATGTATACACAGATAGGAATTGAGATTTTGTGCTATAGCTAAGGTTATTGTACTATATAACAAGCCATTGAAGGGCTAAGATTAAAAGCGCTTTTGATCTTAGTCCTTGGATAAAAAATAAAAATAAAATTAAAAGACCTTTTAATTTCTACCTTTTTACCTCTTTATTTTTTAACTTTTTTCTCTCACATTAAATTATAAACTACTACACCGAATCTAAATCCCACAAGGATTACTGATTTTTTTTTTTTTTTTTTTTTGGTGCAATGGCAAGTGAATACTATTTTCACATTAATAAAAAAAAAATTGTTTTTGTTTTTGGCTGGATAATACCTCTTTCATTAAACAACAAAGAAGAAAGATGCACACATATTAAGCAGAGCAAGGGCAACAAGAAATCAGGATAGTTGGATACACACAGCGCGTGTGCACACACACACACAAAGGGAAGAATGGGCCCATATCCATCTCTGTCATCTGGAACAAGGATCCAATCGGACAAGTCAGAGATGAATGCAAGCCCAACTTCTGATTATAAAAGCCCAAGTATTGACGCGCGGACTATATGTTAGGTTTGAAAAAATCATCAACTGGTGCTTAATTGATATCTACGACTAATGGCCAGTTATTCCAGTGGTGCAAAAAGAAAAACCACTTGAAAGTAAGTATACACCCCCCACCCTCCCCCCCCAAAAAAAAAAAAAAAAAAAAAAAAAAAAAAAAAAAAAAAAAAACCAACCAACCCTGTCCCTTTCTAGAAATTGCACTTCTAATATGTTTGGTTTAGATGAACTTATTTACATCTATTTATTTTTGTATATTGTACAGAAGTAAAATTGTAACTTTAAAATAAATAGAGTAAAAAAGGCTTAAAAGTTTTAAATTTTTTTAGGATGAAATTAAGCTCACCCAACATGAAGGCCGTAATTTGCTTCCACTATGCATTGTTGTTCAAACCTATTTCTTATTTAGTATTATAGGGATATGTTTGCAAAATTTTACAATTAATACTGTAATTTAATGTTAAATTTTAATGTCAATCCCCCCAATGTCTAATTGGAAAAGATTTCTCTCCAAACTAATTTGGAGAGAAGTCTTTCAAACTCCCCCTATATCTTTTTATTGAATCTCAATTTTGAAAATTTAACGGTTGGATTATATGTTTTTATGTTCTTAACACATACGTAAAATTTCATTCAAATTAGATGTTATTTACTATTTGATCAATAAAATTATTTTTTATTTCAAATTTTAAACCAAAAGAATTTTGAAATTTAAATATTTGATTGATAATATAGTTATTGATCTTTAATCTTCTTGCAATTTTGATAGCATGAAGGATATAAATAAGAACATATAAATCAATGATTATATTTTTAAAATTCACATATAATAAAAAAAATTTAGGGAGAACTTGAAGAATTTTGAAGAGAAATCTTGTCCTGTCTAATTTAGTGTCAAAATTAACACTTACCTATTCATCTTAAACCATTGGAGCATTTGTAATGTACAGCCTAAATCATAAGAGTGTTGCAATGGATACACTCAATTATGAGCTGTTCACCTGAGCACTAACCCCACCCCCACCCCTGCCCCCTCATTGGTGTGTGTGTGTGTTTCTTAATGTATACATGGTGAATACTAGTCTCACAAACTCCTAATTTCATTAATGTACTGAAAACTAATCTCACAAACTCCTAATTTCATTAAGCCCAGTTTAGGTTTGATGATGGTTTGATAAGTCGTCTTTAGACAGACACTAGATCAACATTGATAAGGCCCAACTTAAACTAATGTGGACAGCCGAACTTTGCGAAGCCCAATTCTAAAATTTTCGAAGAACTGCATTTTTCATTTGCTAAATTGAGAGGTGGAAAAAAATCACACACTCTGACGTGCAACTACAAAACCAAATGCCGAAAGGACAAAAGAGAAAAAGTGGAGGACCATTTCCATTAATTTGGGCTTTAGTAGATGTTTAATTGTTAAGCACAATGCAAGTAATGAAGTCAGCAAGCTGGCCATTGTAGTGCAAATGACTTACTTCTTTTTTTTTTCTTTTTTTCTTTTTTTTCAGTCATTGTAATGTAAATGATTCCATTTGACAACTTTTTTGTTTTTTATGCTTATAAAGCTACCCCAAGAACAAATGGGTAAGAGGGAAATCCAATTGTGACAAGTTTATATGTCTTTTAGGCTTATATATTCGGGCCTATGAGGAACCCAAATGAGGATCCATATATGCTTTCGTATGTAAGATTTGTAAGTTTGTAACTTGTAAGTTAAACTATAACCCAATCTCAATCCCACCCAAGAAGTTAGAGACAACAATAATAATATATATGAAACCAAACCAATGATACATGGTTGCTTACTAAATTTGAGCACAATGCCTATTTTACACCAAGACTATAACCACTTAATACAAATTTGGATAGTGTTTTACTAAGCTTCATGTAATCGTGTTTAATCATCATCAAAATTGAGATCATATAATGTGAAAATATATTTTTAGTGACCAAAAAAAAAAAAAACCAAACCAATGTTACATTGTTGCTTTCGAGAATTTGAGAACAATGCTTACTTTACACCAATACCCTAACCACTAACTAAAAATTCGGATAATGTTTTATTAAGTTTCATGTAATCATATTTAATCATCTCAAAAATTGAGATTATTTTATGTGAAAATATACTTCTAGTGATAAAATAATATTAAATGAAACTAATATTACAAATTTGAGTGCAATTAGTGATAAAACTGGAATTTCATATTAAGAGGGGTCAAAGCATGGAACAACAAACCTTTGCCTCTCAAGAACAAGAAATATACAAAGATTCAAATAGAACAATAATTATGCATTTCAATCCAATCACCTATTAAAATGGAAATGAACGTTAATTTGAATCCCAAAAATTATTTATGGCTGATTATGCATTAAATTTTGTTGCAATCTCCCTCTTAATATGCAAAATCAAAGAGCTTCTAATCAAATTTTATTGTGAAGCCTAGTCTTGACAATATTCCTAGTTGCAAAAGTCAAATAATTTAGTTGATTCTCCCATCATCTACAAATCAAATAAAAATCATACATCCATTGTTCTTCTAGCTAAAGACTAAGTAAGTTTCTCAAGTCAATTAGTCAAAGTCAAATATTTTGTTGCAATCTCCCTCTTAAAGTTAAACATTCCAAAGTCCAGTTTCACTCTACTGATCTTAGGATTTAGCTTGACTAAGATCTTCAGACTACCATAGTGAACCAAAAACTTCATTCTTCAACCCAATTAATGCTCATAACCCAAAATTACAAAATATATTGTCATAGATAGCCAACACTAAAAGATCTAAATTCTATTATTCCCATTAGAAAATTATTACTGTTTATCGAATTTTAAAAAAGAAGTAAAGAAGAAGAACCCTATTCTAAGAGTTCCCAAAATATAATAGAAGAATAACAAAAGCTAACGAACGACACTTACCAAGAGGTCCAAGACCCACTCTAATATTGTATTTTGAGACTCGGAATTACTTTTCGAATAAACTAATGCTAACAAATAGACATTAATTATTTGAGTTATGCTCGACATAATTACCCAAAAGAAGAGTGATGCATGTTACTTGTTCCCTGTATAATAAGCTGCATTAGCTTTACCATACTATATTTATCCAATTTTGTCATTGCCACAGAATTTTTCACCAAATAGTTCACACTCCGATTCTCTAAAATAAATAAAATAATAATAATTTTTTTTTTTAAAAAGGTTGACACTACTCTATCACCCATTGATCTCATTTTTGGACCCATCATAACACAAAGAAAAGGCAAGGTGTAAAAATTCTGATGAAAAACTCAAAGTCTATAAACTTATTGATATTTATGAGCTCCATCTCAAAGATTTGCTCCTTAAAAAGCAAGTGGGAGAGGAGAAAAAAAAAAAAAGGGTATTAGTCTCATGGAAGTGACATGAGGAAGTCTTCACAAATTTTGTATGTATATTGATTCCTTTCTTTGGTTTGAATATGAGAATTATCGAAACTCCATCCCTCGACCCTAATCACTTTAATTGGGTCACAGGTTTTGTGAGCACTTTTCAAAGTTTTTGAGTCTATTTTAACGGACCTTAAGCTAGAAGATAAGCTTTATTCTCTATAATAATTGTAGCAAATGAATACTTCAACAGGACTCATCCAAATGCAGTCTTATCTGCATATATGCTCTTTCCAAATTACAATCAAGGTTTAACATATATATTTGACAATAGAGCAATGTTAGGGTTAACATATGTGTATGATATAACTTTCGAAAAGTAAAAACATATATACCTTTCTCTCATCTTTTTTACTTTATTGATCTTTGAATCTGCCTTCACCATGTTTATAAATATGATGTTGATTTCACTGTTATCCAAGTCAAACGGCGAAAGTCCGATGTCCAAATTAATTTAGTAAAATGCAGTAATATGATACACGCCAAAATTGGCATACATATGAAATTTAATACATCTCATAGAGGAAAACAAAGTCCCACACGTGCTAGCATAACATAAATAGAACTGTTCTTATAAACAAGTATGGGAAAAGGATTTTACCACCAAAAAAAAGTATGGGAGAGGGATTTTGTTGAATATATGTATAAGATGGGCTATATATTAATTCACATAGCTCATAGGAACCGTGGATTACCCACTTGCTAGATCTTTCTTACTTGCTTTAAGAACTCCTCCACACAACCTCTATAATTCTTGAAGCGTTGTTAAAGATGCTACCAGAGTCTCTTATGAAATTCTCATGCTTCGAATTTTAGGCTATGTTTGATGGAGATGTTATCTTGTGAGACAATGGGCGCATGCACCCGTCTCACCCAAGATTTTTTTTTGTTTGATGATGTTTCTAGTGAAAAAAGACTTGCTTAAAAGAGCTCTCAAAAATTGTATGTTTGTTAAATTCTCACAATTTCTCTCTTGGTCATCTGTTTTCTAACTTGTAAATATAGGAATTTTTAAAGATAAATAGGGATAAACCCACTATTAGGATGATTGGTCAATTGTTTTCTAACTTTTAAGAGTATTTAAAGATAGGTTGAGTAACTTCTAACTTGTTTTCTAACTCACTATTAGGATGAGTAATCTTACAATCACTCAACTAACAATCCTTGTTCTATGGGTTATGGGTTGGGTCAAACCAACACAATTACTAATACTTTCAAATTAAAGATCTTCTTTTATGAAAGGATTGGAATTTTTTTATGTTGATAATTCAATAATTATATATGAGATTAATATCAATAAAGTTACAAAACTCTTTGACCGAATCTAATAGTAAACTATAAAATTTTTAGTAATTCAACTTTAATTTTAGAGTAAGCATATATATATGGTGTGTGTGTACGTGCTCGCACTTGTGTTGTGCATTTATGCCTCTAAAGTTTCAAGTAGTCTTAAAAAAAAGGGCTGTTTGGGAATTGGGATAATCATTTTACAAAAAGTCTAGGAGGGATAAATAAAAAGAGTTGAATTATACCAAAAATAATGGGAATTTAAGTGGAACTTTCATCGGATTTTTATTTTACCTTCTAATATGGATTGGAAGTTCATACCAAAATCTCTTGCAAAATGTTTCTAATGGCATCACATGAGTGTACGTCCTTTTTTTTTTTTTTTTTTTTTTTTTGCTACTAAATAAAAGACTTAATTTATTAAACCACACTAGATACAACAGCCTAGAATGCCTCAACCAAGATAACATTATCATAACTTGGGGGGCTAAATCCCAAATCAAAAAGAACCAAACAAAGATTGGTTAAGGGACCAATTGGCTAGAACATGAGTAGCTTGACTAGCCTCCCTATGAACCCAGTTAAAAAATACATGTTCAGAGTCACTAATTACATTCTTAACTGAGTCAACAAAATTCAAAAGTCTCCATGGAACTAAGTTCCCACTAGCTTTGATGGCATCTATACAAATTTTACGGTCACTCTCTACAACACATCTACAAAAAGAGAAATTAAGAGCAATCTAAATAGCAAATAGGATGGCATGAACCTCTACTCGAATAGGGATATTGGTGTTATCTTTCTTAAAAATCGCAAACACCAACTTCCCTCTCCAATCTTTGGCAACAATTGCTATACATGAAGATAAATCTCCTACTGCCGCATCATAGTTCAATTTTAGCATACCTTAGTTTGGACAACACCACCTGGCACTACTTCTAGCTGAAACTCTTGTCAACACTATAACATTGGACCACCAATGCTCCAAAAACAGCTTATTAAGGCTTTTGCTAACTTGACCCTTCACTGAAAGAGATCTCTCATGAATTGCCTTATTCCTCCACATCCAGATAAAGTCTAAAGTCAGAGCTCCAAATAGAAGGAATTCATCTCTTTGCTCCTTATCCAATTGGAGAGATGATGGAGGATCAAGAAATAACTCAATCAAATGGGAAGGAGACTGAACTTGCCATCTATCAATTCTAAGGTTCCAGTGACTGCAAAACCAAATGACTCTAGCAAGGTGGCATTGAGTATTTTATTTTTTTTTAAGTGCATTCACTTAGTTGGGGAAAAAGATTGAGGTTGATGATTTTGAGTGATGGTTGATTTAAGTTTTGTTTTTGGACTAAAATTGAATAATTTTTCTCTGGAAATTTTGTGTTCTTTGAGTGTTTGTGTGAGAAGAAAACTCAAAATATAAGTTTCGGTAGGGTTATTTATTTATTTATTTTTTAATGACTCTCCTATTTATAGAGTTCTCAGAACTTACAGAACTTTATTTTCATCTCAGAAAAGGTTATGAAAAACATCCCACAACAAAAATCGGCAAAATAAAAAATTCGAGAGCTGCCGAGTAGACAGCTGTCAATACTTTGAAAAAAAAAAATTCCATTTTATACTTCTTCTTTTTTCAAATTTTTTTCCAAACTTTTTGTATTTTTAAGAGATAAATCTATGGTTTTTTACTTTTTATTATGACGTGCTCTTATTTTTGGTAGGTTGATTAGTCTTTAGAAATTAATGAAAAAATAAAATAATTTCTTTTTTTTTTTTTTTTTTTTTTTTGAGAAACAAACACACACACAAGGGAGAAAGAAATGGGTTCTAACACAAAGGTACACCATAACTTCACTCAAAAGCCAAAATTCATATTGTAAAGTTATCCTATACCTTGCACATAACCATAATTGCCTTCCATTTTAATCCATAAGAATTAAGATTTTAATTGAATTTTCCTAATCTTTTGAAGGACCAATTAAAATCATATACATTGATTCCTTTTTTTCATGATGAAGTCTTTAGAAATTTGTTTATATACGCTGATTCAAGATCCAAACTTTATTGACTTTATTCTCTGACCATGGTCACTTTAATTAGGCTACAACCTTAATACAGTACATGTGGGCGTTTTCACACATCCACTATGTTTATGCTTTTGATTTTTAAAAAAAAAAAAAAAAAAAAAAAAAAAAATCTTTTTACTTTTTTAACTTATTTTGACCACTTTGTTACACACTTAAAATAAAAAATTAAAATTTTAAAAAATCTCTCGTTTTTTTCCCTATAGTACTAAAAGCAAATAAGCACTTCAACAATACTCATCCCAATGCACTCCACATATATGCTCTTTCCAAATTACAGTAAATGTTAACATATATGTGAGTGTCAACAGAGCTAGCAATACTAAAATTAACATATACCTTTCAAAGAGGAAAAACATATATTATCTCATGATTCTCATCTCATCTATTTACTTCATTGATTATTGAATACTTTAAATATGCCTTCCCCATGTTTATTATGTTGATTTCGATGTTATCCTATTCAAATGGTAACAAACTAAAAATCATTGACTTCTGCAATCTCTTTTCCTTTTTGAAAAAAAAAAAAAAAAGTTAACATCATCTAGCTTGCATTTTTTTTTTCCTTCTTTTTCTGAGTAAATCAAAGGAACATGATATTAGCATCTAGTGTACAATCATGACTTACAAGTTACAATCTGGCCAAATATCATCAGCAATGTGTATATATAGCTTTCCTCTTTTTTATAATTCCCTATCCCCGTTAGAGAAACAAAAATCCACACATGGTTATTCATTATCATATAAAAAGGACCAAGGAAATTATATATGATTGACATATCACTTCTTTTTCTCTTTCATTAATGTCTATATTTTAGAACTCAAACTTAACACCAACAGGTAGACAAATACAGTGGATAACATGACCCTTTATACAATTAGCTGATAGGATAAGCTATGATGATAAAGGAATATAAACCCATCATTATCTTTAGCTTTTCAATGTTTTCGTCTATCAACAACCATGACTTACTACTTTAAGTAACTCATGAAAATTTGTACGAACTAGAACCTCAAAAATTGGCTCTAGTCTTCTTTCCTGGGCTGGCTCCGCTGACATGGAGGACACTTAACCCCACAATCCCGCCTTACTGCCGACTATCTCTATTGGGTTTGGCCATCCTTATTCCATATTTGGCCTACACTCCACCGTCACAGAAATCAATTGGGCCCCATGGGAATTGCCATCATCTAAAAGCTAATTTCTTCAACTCGATCTATAAAACACAAAAAAGTATAGGACCCCCTGGACCTTTGCATAAATGATGTAATTCAATCACACATTTACACATACAAGCCAAAGTGTGTGCTTCATGCTTCATAGTTCACTCATCACCCTAATGGTCTGTTTAGATCGATTGAAGGGGAAAGAGAGAGAATAGAGTAAAAGAAAGTAGAATTTACCCAAAATTAGTATATTTTTAGTCAACCCTACTTTACTCTCCTCCACTCCCTCAGTCTCTTCCTTCCATCCAAATAAGCCCTAAGACCTTACATTACTACTTGCTTTTGAAAGCGAGAGAATTAAAATACTAATAATAGTAATTAAAAAAAAAAAAAAAAGATAGGTTTGACTTTTGAGATTTCGCGTGTGGCTTATGCTGACCGTGTTCCTTTTGTGTTTTAGTTCCGAAGCTTCACCTCTTAATCCAAAATCAACTAGTCGCTAATTGATATCTAGGACTAGGAGCCTTTTTTTTTTTTTTTTTTTTTTTTTTTTTTTTTGTGTGTGGTTTCTATATTTTGTTAATCAAAAGCATTGAAGTTAAAAGTTAAACCTTAGTTATATTTGGAGAACATATGGGGACAAAATATAGGTTCTCCCCATTACTGATGCTTAAGGAAGGTTAACTTTTTCATAATAAACTAGCGGATGATTGATACATAGGAACTCATTGTTTTCTTAGAGCATCCCTAATTGAAAATGCCATCCCATCCTATTTTACTATCCCAAAAAACTACTTTATTTATTATATCATACCATTTTTCAATACTTCTAACATCTCAACTTTTATTTTACAATACTACACACTAAAATAATATAAATTATACAATAAAATAATATTTAAAGGTTATCTATCACTCCTCTCTTTTCATCCTTGTCCCTGCCTCCCTGAGTCTCTGTCCCTCTCTCAACAACCAAACAACCCAATCATCCCCACACCACCACCACCATGCCTACCACGCCACCATGCCCGCTACCCACCAAAATCCCACCGGAACCAAAAACACAAATTAAGGAAAAAAAAAAACCACCAGATCACTGCCACATCCAACCCATCTGAACCCAAAAGATAAAAATCAATCCATGCCTCACTGCAAAACACACACAAAACCCACAAAAAACCTAGATCGGTGAAACCATTTGACCCATGGCCCCACCAAATCAACGCCGCCACCAATCCCGCCAACGTCACACCACATCTAGCCTATCATCGGCAATCTTGAGCAACCTATCATCGGTGACATTGGTAACCCACCAATCTCCACGGATCCAAACCCACACCACCACCTATCCAAACCCATCACCTAACCCACAACTCCAAACCCACCACCTGACCCACAATCCACACAGCTCACCGATCCAAACACAACCCACCACAATCACCGATTTCCGTCGATCTATGCCGATCCAAAATCCAAAATCCACACCAATCTCCATGCCATGACCACGAACCAAACTCAGCTCCAGTGCAAGCCTTGAATGAGAAAAAGAGATGTGAGATGAGAGAAAGAGTGAGGACTATGAGGGACAAGCTCTCTGAGAGAGAGAGTCAATGAGAAACACTAAGAGTGAGAGAAAAGAAAAGTAAAAAAGAATAAAATAATATATTTTTGTTTTACAATTGAGCTACAGTGCAATTCTATATTTAGAATTGCATTGTAGCTCAATTAGAATTTTTTTTTATAATACTCAGGTTTTGGCCTTCCAACTGCTGAGCACATTTTGGGCCTAAATGCCAAATGTACCTTACATTTGGTGTTTCATAGGCCCACTACGGATGCTCTTAGTATTTTAAATAAAAATTTTATAGCAAGTCATTAATCTTCAACTTTTGTATATTTCTTGAAATGTGTGATCAAGCAAAAACAGTCTAATTAAAAATTTTTTTTTTCTTTCTAAAGTTGAAATTAAAGATAAACCCTAGTCAATTAGTCATATTATTTGGAGAATATGCATATGGAGACAAAACTTAAGTTTTTTTTACTGGATACTGAATAGTGAATAGTCCTAGAAGCTTAAGATATAAGTAAGACACGGAGTATTCTTAGTTTGAAAAAATCAACTAGTGGGGGATTAGGTTCATATCATGAGGTTTCTCCAAAAAAAAAAAAAAGGTTCATATCATGCAAGTGCCCATGTTTTTCACTTTTTAGGACCTTAAGAATAATATAGAGACATTCAGGCAAGCAACCTCGTTTGAATCCAAAGGATTGAAACTCGGACTGTGCTAAGTTTGACAAAAATAAACTCGTGGTGCCTCTAGAGAGATCTTAATCTTTTCCTTTAAAGGTCACCGATCACACAAGCCCCAAGTTTCGGCATCAATTAAATGATATAGCCCTAATGCCCTTCTCAAGAGAATCTTTCTATTCGTGCTAGGGGTTAGGCTGGACTTTGACTAAATTAAATATTCCTCATGGGCCAACCCATCGTGCCTTTATCTCATCATTCCCTTAACATGTTACAAAAGGAGAAAGTCTTTAGACACAACAAATTTAAGAAAAAAAATTTCACATCCAGTTTATATGACAGGTTATTAGTAGTATTAGTAAAAAATTGATCTCAATGGTGATTTCAAATAATCACTAATAAAAATATACAAATTTAATTATTGTAAAAATATTGTAAATTATTTTTTGGTGTTTATAAAATTACTTGTTTCGAGACCAATAAACAGCACATATTATGCAAGGACAAATTAAGTAATTATGACTTTGACCAAGCCTTCTTTTTGGTTTAAAGAAACACGTTGGATAATGGTGAGTTTTGTGAAGTCAAGTTGTTTTTAATTCAGATTATGACTTGACCCAAAATAATATTGTTATAGTTTTTAATGGAATATTTTCTGAGGTTTAGTCTATGGAGCGGAAGCTTGAACTGATAGATTTTTAGCCCATTTTATAGCCTATTGTGAATCCTGTGCATAGGATAGAAAACTTATTGTTTTGGAGATTAGAGTTTGATGTTGTTTTTGAGAGAGAAAACTTGTTGTTTTGGAGATTAGAGTTTGATGTTGTTTTTGAGAGAGAAAACTGTATTGCCGCATCTTGTATTTTTTCCTTGTGAATAGTGAAATCCTTGCAAATCCGTGGACTTGGACAATTTACTGAATCACGTAAATATTATCTTATATAATTATTTTTCTTTGTCTTATAATTTTTTCTCTATTTTAATATCTCACATATTTGGGAATTTCATACATATTCTCCTTCGGACAAAGCCTCAAGAATTCATTTGTGTGCGCAAAGTTAAAGACAAAGGCTGCTAGCTTGATTTAACTCAAGTCAAGCCACACGTCCAGAAATGAGCTCATCTCAAGAATTAATTTGTTCCTCAAAAGCCAAATAAGTTCAAAGCAATAGTGGGGAGTAAAAAAGAAAGCAATTGGGTAGTAATTTTTTAATATGCATTGAATTTTTTTATGGTTTGAATATAAGAACTTTCCAAACCGTAATCAATTTGATTGGGTTACAGGGTTCTTTGGCACATCCACTTCTATTAGGGATGCGTTTGGCAAACCTAAAAGAATTAGTATTTTGGAATTTTTGAGCTGATTTTAATTGGTTCCAAATTTTAAAAAATCAATAATATAGATGAAGGCTCATCCAAATTCATTATAAATATATGCTCCTTCCAAATTATAATCAAGGCTCGACATATATGCGACAATAGAGCAATGCCTAGGTTAAAGATAAACCCTCCAATAATGTTTGTCTAATGAAAATCCATTCGAGTCTATCAAAAAAATATTTATGGTTAATTTTGATTGATATGCTGTAAAGTTTTCTGTTCAAAGTAGTAATGGAATGGATCATTTCAAGAACCAAGATATGATTTTGTCACTTGCATTTCTATCGGAGATGAAACTTGCTTGAAGGGGTGGATCAAATCACTAAAGTACGGTCTAAGTTTACTCACAAGAATCTTCCCTTTAACAAGCATCATCCTATGGAGAGTCTCTATTTATCATCTCCAAAATAGTTGCCATAGCCTTTTTTATCTAGGATATAAGTAAAAATCATATTCAAGTGCATATCCTGAACATGTTGGGCATTCTTCAAAGATAGAATATATTTTCTATATTTGCAAAATTTTAAGAAAATCAAAAAACATTAGTCATATCATCAATCAAATGTTTAGATTTCAAATTTTTGTAATTTAAAATTATGCATAAAAAATAAGTTCAAAATTTATTGATCGAATAATAAATAATATCTTATTGAAACGAAATTTGACATGTGTGTTAAGAACATAAATAATATGTAATTCAATGATTAAATTTTCAAAATTCATATATAATAAAAAAATATAAGAGAAATTTAAAGTGTTTCTCTTTAAACCTTGTCCCGTGACTTGAAGAATAATTTACAATTAACACGAGACCAATTTAATGCCTCCAAAAGCCAAGAGCTACTCATTCTCTTCACTCCCTCATCACCTAATTTAATGTCTTCACTCAGTTCCAGTTAAACAAATTTGGTTTTAAAAATGTTTTTGCTAACACATCACCAGTCTTTTTTTTTTTTTTTCACGGGGTGTCGTGGACAGCTTACTTGCACCTTGATTAATCCTCGCTTGCGGTTGGAGCCTGCCATTGGCCACAAGGTGCTGTGACTATTGGAACTTGAACTAGAGAGCATACTCAATCGAACCCAAAACCTTATCCAATGGTAGACAAACCACTGGGCCACATTTGGTGGTTATTTCTTTCTTTCTTTCATGGATTGAACAGATTATGATTTTGAAAGAAATTTAAATGTTATAAACTTTATTTCTTTCTCTTTTTTTTGGTTTAAAATAAACTTTATTTCGTGGATTGAACAGATTGTGATTTTGAAAGCAATTTAAATGTTATAGACTTTATTTGCTTTCAGCCCATTCAGATCATGCCAGCGCGACACAGACGCCTAGGGGGACCGACTTGGACAGTTGGACCCCATATTGTTCTCGAAATTAGAAACATCGGATATGTACTGCAAGTCTGCAACTTATATAAATTATAAAGTACCACAAAATCAAGCTGTCTTTAATCTTATTAATCTCCAAAAAAAACAAAAAAGGGTCGAGCGGTACAATTTTGAAGGTTTTGTTTTTAGCATCTTTCTTTTTCTTTTTCTTTTTTTGAGAAGTTTGAAATTCTGATTTGTCGCTTTTTTGCTTTTTTTTTTTTTTTTTTTTTGTGCGCGTAGTGTATTATATGTGTGATAGTTTGTGTGAAAATCGGGTTGAGTAATTACAGGGAAAACAAATACTCCTACTACTTTGTTAGGTGTATTGTCTGAGAATCTCTCTAAGATGGTGCATGTACAAGAACAATCTTTGCATGAAGTTGAGAGCGCCAATTACTGGTGTGAAAGCATAATATAATGTTATGAATTAAGTATTAGTTTAACCATGTGTTTATAAGTTCTTGGGCACGCTACTCTTACAAGTTGGTTTTTAAGGGTGAGTTCTACTCATGAGTTCCTAACCTTTGGTATCAAAGCCAGCCATTACTCCAATAGGATCAAATTAGTTACGGTTTTGTAATTAGATCTAGTATCTCACATGGATTAAGTATAAATTTAACTATATGTTTATAAGTTTTTGGATATTCTCTCATTGCAAGTTTCAACGTGAGTTTTACCTACTCATAGCTTCCTAACATATCATGCAACTGCAAAAGAGAGAGGGAGATTAAAAGGTGGTGGGTGCTTGAATTATTCTTTGAATAATCACGTTAAGACAAAAAGATAAGGAAAAATAAAGAGTGAAAATAGTAGCTTGGATCGAGTGTGCACACGTCAAAAATCACCTTAGATCTATCTTTTACCAAACTTACTTCAGACTCTCGAGCTTGATGCAAAGAAAAAGTGCAAAAAATTCCTTTGACTACTGAAAGATTCCTTGCTTGTTAAGGAAATTAAGATCAGTTGGACTGCCTAAAATAGAAACATATAGGTTGTATCTAGATGGATGACAAGATTTTGATTTGAATTTAGATTTAAAATTTTAATTTAATTGATTTTAAAATTCCTTGCTTTATGTTGAAGGATTTGAATTTCAGATTTTAAAATCTCTTGTTGGGATATATACCTGGATTTGGATCAATAGATTAATGTTTTTTTTTTTTTAACCTTTTGCATTTGACCTAATTGAACAAGTTTTTTTTTTTTTTTTTTTTTTTTGAGAAGGACCTAATTGAACAAGTTAGAGTCATAGTTTCAACTACTATGATCCAACACACTTAACAATTATAAGATGGGCTCTTTGGATTGATATCAGCCTATTATCAGGTGCTTTTGTGGACTTATTTTTTATACCACAAATAGACAAGATGATGGTTACATATGACATAAGTTTTGCCAACCAAATATCATGCACATATCCCAAATAAAAAAAATTAAATAAATCATGTATAGTCGCTTATACACAATACAATATAAGACAACTCTTCTATTCTTAGTGAAATTTGTAATATATTTTTGTGGTAGAGTTTCATTCACTCTTCCTTCTATGTGTTTATTTCTCAAAACAAAATATATTATACACAAAGTACCCCAACTTTTCTTCAAACATATTTGAAAATAATATAATGGTCAGTGGATCATGAACAGGGAAAATTGTGTGCTCCCCCCTTTTTATTCCCCTCTCTTGTCACCATTCTTTCCACCCTCTCTCTCTCTCTCTCTCTCTCTCTCTCTCTCTCTCTCTCTCTCTCTGGGGCAAAGTATTGAGGTGAACTCATCTCTAATATTTGTGAATTTTCAATATTTCATTAAATGTCTTTGCTTATATATGCACAATGAATTGTTCTATAATTTTATGGATCAATTATTATTATTATTATTTTTAGCTTATACGCAATATTAATTACAAAATATTTTCATCGCACTACAAAAAAATCATCTTGTCCCAGCATTTTTTTCCCGGCATTTTTACAAACCGCCGTAATAGATAAGCCTATACCAGTGCTTTTTGTCGGCGCTTTACAAAGCGCTGCCATAGGAGGCCTATAGTGGCGTTTTTCAAAAACGCTAGTATAGGAAGCCCAAAAGCGCTTGGATAGGGTTACTGATTTCCATTATGGAGAAGGAGCTGTCCCAGCGCTTTTAAAAGCGCTGGGACAGCTCTTTTTCATAAGGGAATGAGAATGAGCTGTCCCAGCGCTTTTAAAAGCACTGGGATAGGTCATTTTGATAAGGGAATGAGAAAGGCCTGTCCCAGCGCTTTTAAAAGCGCTGGGACAGGTCTCTCCATTCCCTTATGAAAAGAGGCCTGTCCCAACGCTTTTGAAAGTGCTGGAATAGGGTCCACCTATTCCAGCGCTTCTAAAAGCGCTGGGATAGGTCTCTCCAAAACGCTGGGATAGGTCATTCTGATAAGGGAATGAGAAAGACCTGTCCCAGCTCTTTTAAAAGCACTGGGACAGGTTTTTCCGTTCCCTTATGAAAAGAGGCCTGTACCAGCGCTTTTGAAAGCGCTGGAATAGGGTCCACCTATTCCAACGCTTCTAAAAGCGTTGGGATAGGTCATTCTGATAAAGGAATAAGAATGACCTGTCCCAGGGCTTTTAAAAGTGCTGGGACAGGTCTCTCCGTTCCCTTATGAAAAGAGGTCTGTCCCAGTGCTTTTGAAAGCGCTGGAATAGGGTCCACCTATTCTAGCACTTCTAAAAGCGTTGGGATAGATCTCTCCAAAACACTGGGATAGGTCCCTCGCACCACTTAAAAATTTTCAGACTTCCCACTTATTTTTTTCACCTTCCCACCACTTTGGCCTCTCGTTTTTAGTCTCCCTCTTCTTTGCTTCAAATGTTTTCCTCTCACCCACATTTTCTCTCCCTCTCCCTCTCCCTCTTCCTTAACCCATTTCCCCTCTTCCTCTCTTCTTCTTTACTCAAAACCCACCATTTTTTTTCTGAAATTTCAAACACAAAAATATTACCTAAAACCACAAACCCTACCCAAAGCAAGGTAAGTCTCTCTAGCTCTCATTTCTATTTTGTAGCAATATTTGTATATATATTTGTTGTTAAATTTCTAGTCTTTTATTTTTTATTTTGGTTGAAGTTTGGTTTGGGTTATGTGTATATTTATGTGTAACTGTTGGTTGATTGTATGGGTTTTAGTTTTGGTTTTGGTTAAAGTTTAGTTCATTTTGTGGCTTTTTATTTTTGATTTTGGTTAAAGCTTGCTTTATTTTGGAGGAACTATAGGTGGCAGTAGTGCTAACAAAAATTTTCTCTAAGGTTTACATTAGAAATAGTTAATCTGCGCTGTACAAAGCAAGGTAAGTCTCTCTAGCTCTCATTTCTATTTTGTAGCAATATTTGTATATATATTTGTTGTTAAATTTCTGGTTTTTTATTTTTGATTTTGGTTGAAGTTTGGTTTGGATTATGTGTATATTTTTGTGTAACTGTTGGTTGATTGTATGGGTTTTAGTTTTGGTTTTGGTTAAAGTTTAGTTCATTTTGTGGCTTTTTATTTTTGATTTTGGTTAAAGTTTGCTCTATTTTGGAGGAACTATAGGTGGCAATAGTGCTAACAAAAATTTTCTCTAAAGATTCAAATTAGTTCCTTTTAGAATTTCCTTTTTAACGTTCTGTTTGGACAGTGGGAAAAATGCGCGAAACTGAGATTTTGAATGTTGAGTCTTATAAGAATTTTCTCTTCTACCAAACAGCAAACATGGACATTTGATTATTTATGTTGAATATTCATTTTTTGTTATTGTTCTAGGCATTGTAAAGAGGTGGAGTCCCTAATGGTGATCGAGACTTGTGTGTGGTTGTGATTTGTGTGGAGATGGACAAGAACAAGAGCCGTACCGATCTGCTCACTGGTGGCCGCAAAAAAGGTACTTGTTCATTTACTTTGTTTATTCATTCTATGTAGTTTGGGATTTTTCGTGTTTGAAACTGTTGTTCATCCGTGTTTTGTTGCTTAGAAATTGTAGGAAAAAAATGGATATAGGTTTTGTTTCTTTGGTTTTATGATATTATCGAGTTCATAATTAAGTTAATTTTGTATCATAGTTAAGTTTTAGTTCAATAACTGTTTGGGGGCAACTGAGCTGGTTACTTTGTTTGAAGGAGTGGAAATAAAAAAAGTAGAAACGAGGTTTTTGCTTTGTGTTTTTTATTATTTATTTTGTATCTCATTGAGCAAATGTAGCACCAGGGTTTTTGAATATTTTATGTCGGGTGTGATTGAGTAAATGTAGCATATTATATTATATATTAAAACATATAATATATAGTCAATCTATTGACTGAGTTGCTAGCTTTAGAATCCATGCATTCACACTTCACAATCATACTTTATATCTATTGTATATTGTGAAAGTTTAATAATTTTAAGGTTTAAACACTCTGTGGCTATCAAATACAAGTCAAAAGACTTTACGTTAATTGACTCCAACGAAACTCAATCACCTTCATTCACCAAGTTATGAATTAATAATTAATAATATATGTATGTATTTTACTGTTTGTTTGCAAAGACAATTATGTTTGACTTTATTCTCTTTTTAAAATTTTTTTTTTTCCTTCTCGTTGTGTGGATTGCATCATTGTTTAATTAGGTACTGGTTATCTCTCCAAAAAAAGTACTGGGTAAGTAGTTAGTGTATTTTATTTTATTTTATTTTTTAATTGTGTGGATAATGTCCGGTGTCTTTTTAATTTGCTGCTACACCGATTCTTGTTGTCAAAGTCAAACAAGTAACCACTGGATCCATTGGTCCACATGGTACCTTTTCATGCACTTTAGCACTTATAGGTGTGTGGATTATTTGTATAGTTTCTAAGTTCTAACCTAATTCGAAAAAAAAAACTAAAAAGTCAAAACTAGTGATATATTGGATGTGGTTTGTATAGTTGGATTGTGTGGGGGTGATATTTTGGGGCTTATGGCTTTGTTGCCCCAATTCTTGTGTTTAAAAATTTTCATGTTGTATATCTAGCAAAGTTTGATGGGGGACCTCAGGTAATAAGCTCTCTTTATGTCTTGATTTCATTATTATTTTTCTTAATTTGAAGTTTTAAGTATTGGAGTAAGATACACATGAGTTAGAAAAACAATTTGTTGGACTGACATTGGGTTGAGAACAGGCTTCTATTGCAGCTGTGTTTTAGTTTTTGCTTTTGATCCTAATACTCCCTTAACTTCTTGCTTGACCCTTAAGAGGTTTTTGGTTTTCTGTTATATATAATGATAATAATGACTAATTATTTTAATCTACATTTTTATTATTGGAGATTGGATATCTTGCTTGTCTACTTTGTCAGTTTTTTTAATTTAAGTGGTGATGCATTTGTGGTACTTAAGCTAGGTTGATTTTGTTTGGTTGCTTCTTGATGAAACATGCTTTTGAGTAGTCTTGCTCTTTATAAATTTTTTATATTTTCCTTTAGAAGTAAAATCTTATAATTTATAATTATTCCAAACTATGTAGCTGGAATTCTGTTTTTCAGTTTGCTTGTGTGGTCATCTTTCACATAGCACTTGTACATTTGTCTTCTTGTCTTGTTTCTATTGATGTTTTCTTGCTTATAGTGGAACCTGGTTATGTTGTGCTAGCAGCTCTTTTTCTAGTTTGGATTGTCACATTGTCTGTATGCAGGAAGCAAGATGTTTTTGTTTGGGTGCTTCACAACTTAAGCAGCTGAGTTTAGCGATAAACTCCCTTTTTCTTCCCCTTTGTTTTTCTCTCCTTCAAGCACAATAATTTTAAGGATACATTTTTGTTGTTTTAATTTTGTCTAATACTTGGGTTTGTGACTGAATTTCCTAGGTTTCATTTTCGAGAAGAATTATAATTCCAAGTCTTGCAAAGTGAGGGTTTGAAATTTCTATTGCAGTTTTTCTTCCTTTGTCTTGCTGTCTTATTTTATTTTTGGTCATTATGTGTTGGCAACTTCAATAATGAATTCACAGCTTAATCTGACAGTGCTTAGTATTGTTGTAGTCCACAATTTTAATCGTAGTGTGTCTTGAGGGAACGCTTTCGCTTTCTCTTCTCCTGGCATTTGTGGGCTTTCTGGGAGTTACATTGGTATGCATCGTAATTTGTTAACTTGGATTGTTGCTACTTGATTTCTTTGTCCCCCAATATCTAGCAACAGGCTTTCTAAGTTAGAAAGGATTTATCTTTATATTTTTGCATTCTTTGAAATATAGTTGTTTTTTCATTTGTTGTTTTGCAACTCTTGTGATTCTCTGTGCATGTTAAAATTCTATTACTTATATGTATATAGAACTGTTTTTTTTTTTTCTTCTGCTGTACTTGGCAGTTTAAGCAGCCAAGTTTGATTAGGTTGATAAATTCACTTTTTCTCCTGCTTTCATCATTCTCTTTTGCAATCATGAGAACTTAAAAAACTTTTTGCTTGTTTAATTTCATTTGAAATATATAGTTCTTTCATTTGTTGTTTTGCAACTTCTGCAATTCACATTTTAAAAATCTATTCTTTGTTTGTCTACAAGAACTAGTTTTTTTTTAATAATTTTTTTGTGTTTGTGCTTAGCAGCTTTAATAAACTGAACTTTTCATTTGGTGATAAGCTCTATTTTTTTCCTGCTTTCATTATTCTCTCTTGCAATCATAAGAATTATAAATTTTTTGTATTGTTTTAATTCTTTTTGATACTTGTGCCTGTAAATTCTTTTCTTAGGCTTTGGTTTCCTTCACATCCATAAATTCATGTCTCACCTAGGGAGGGCTTGAAATTTCCCTTGCAATTCTTCTTGTTTCTGTGTCTTCTCTTGTTTAAATTTTGGTCATTTAGTTTGAATGTGGTAATGCCTGTTGATGTTGAGGGACTGGTAGATTAACAAAGTTTTTGACGTTAATATGGTTGCCAGGGAAAATAATACAGCTTTTTTGGTTCATCCTATAACACGAGTTAGGCTTTCTAGGAATGACTTGGTGCATGGTTTCTTTTTAAGGCATTTGTTGAGGGACAGGTAGATTAAGAATGGTCCAGGTATGACTTCATTCCATTTATTTAATAGATTTGCGTGCATGGTATTTTTTTTTTTTTTTAAAGGTGTTTGTTGTAGCAAGCTTTTGTAGATCAATTTTTTTTTGCTACAATTCTGTAGATCAATATGTTTCTTCTATTGGAGCATAATACATGAAGTTTCCTTTCCCTTATTGTTGGCTGGCCGGTAATTATGGGTCTAAAATTTATGACTTTTTTCTAGTTCTCTAGATTTCACTTTTTGCGCATACATTGTTTAATATATTGTTCCCTCAAAAGGAATCGTTGTTCCTTGTTGCACCAAACTTCTGTAGAGATCAATTGTTGCTGAATGTGGTTCAATTTGGGGCCATTTTATGTTTGCAAGGTCATCACTTATTTGAATGTGGTAATTTCTCTTATTGGTATGGTGCAGGTAGATTGATGCTGATCTTGTGGTTGCCTAAGTTGAGTTTTTCAGGTTATTGGTTTGTCCTGTGATTGGCATGACTTAGGCTTTTTGTGAATCAAATTCTTTTAACTTACACATTTGGTCTTAGCATTATTATTGTAAAAAATCTGTAAATCAAATTTTTTTAATCTATGTTTTTGGTTTTTGCATTATTATTTGTAAAAATATGAATTGTGGTTCATTACAGGTGTTATAAAATATGTATTGGAAAATATGTATTGTAGGTATATTTCAGGTCTATAAAATTAATTTTTTTTTTTTTAAAAAAAAGGACCTATACTAGCGCTTTTGAAAGCGCTGGCATAGGTCCTTTTAAATTATACTGATTCAAGACCTATACTAGCATTTTTGAAAGCGCTGGAATAGGTACTACCTATGTCAGTGCTTTCAAAAGCGCTGGTATAGGTTATATTCACATTTTCATAAAGGCTGTCCCAGCGCTTTTAAAAATTCCGGAACAGGGTTTGAAAGTGCCGAGACCTATCCCAGCACTTTTGAAAAGCGCTGGTATAGGTCCGCACGACCCTATCCCCACATTCAAAAAGCTGCAGTCTGAAGCGTCGGGATAGGAATTTTGACCCTATCCCAGCGCTTTTTGGGGCTATCCCAGCGCTTTTCAAAACGCTGGGATAGCCCCCTTTTTTTGTAGTGTCGATATTATCTAGGAGAGCTCAAATACTCCCAAGTTTTCCTCTTTTATCTTTATGGCACAAAGAAACTAATTGATGTTCAAGTTCTTCTTAATTACAGAGAAAAATGTATAGGTCGGAGCCACGTCTTCAATGGTTGTCCCTCATTCTATTGGTTGTACTTTTCCCTCATCTTCTTGGTTTCACTGTTCAACTGTAAGTTTTTTCAGTACCATTCTTTGTTTTATTTATTATTTTTATATGAACCTGAATACAAGAACTCCAAACGGTTTTATTTATTATTTTTATAACAACTACACGGACCAAACATAAAACACCCAAGTCCTAAAACCAAAAACAAAAAAAAAAACAAAAAACAAAAAAAACAGAACAAAAAAAAAAAAAACCTCTTCAGTGCTAAGCAACTACAAGTTACATCAGCTACAAGTTCTGGTATTTTTTGAAGCCAGATGTGATAGATGTTGCCTAGGCTAGTCTGCAAATGGGGTAGATTTAAAATTTTGCATCTTCAATATGTTACCCCCATTGAAAGCACCTTATATTTCTGCAATCATAAGGTCCTCCAATCTGGGTGTCATTATAACCACTATAGATATGTCATACCTTGTAAGTTGATCTAAATAATTTCTTTGGTTTTCTTTTTTTCCTTTCTTGGTTCTAATAAGACATGAATCTAAAATTTATTTTAATTCCACCTCCCTCTCTATTCTTGAGCTGGAGTTCAGGATGAATGAACTTTTAATTGCTCTAAAGGGTTTTTGGTTTTTTGAGTTAAATCAAATGGTGTTACTGACTATCAGCTAGCTTCTTGTCTTTGATTTTTATTTTTTTACTTCTTCTTCTTGTTCAATAGTTATATCATAAATTCAATATAAGTAGCTTCTCTCTCTCATAATGAACTGATTTCACAATGGGAAGATACATGTATCCAACATGAGACACATGTCGTTTTTTTGGCCTTCAAATTCTCTCATTAGAGAGTTTTTTTTTTTTTTTTTGCTTAATTAGTTTTGAAATATTTGCATATATTTCATATAGGGTGTGATATATGGGAAATATCAGCTTTTCATTCTCTAAAAAAAGAATTTTTTACAATATGATTAGTGACAAGAAGTTGTGGTAATTAAGATGGAATAGCAGTTCATAATTATATCTTTTTTTTTTTTATTCATCTATCATAGTTGACCTATTCAATAATATTTAAGAAGTATTGAAATAAAAATTTATCATTGGATCTCATTTATTTTTAAATTTTAGTGGGATTAATTGATGTGATACATAAAATATACTTTAAAATGTTATTATAGAAAGTGTACGCTTTGAAATTAGATCAATATTAATTCTTAGTTCAATTAAATCTTTAATAAAGAAAAAAAATTAAAAGTTAAATTCACATAATTAATAGTTAAGGGACTAAATTGATTTTTAGTTAATAATTTGATGATCAAAATAGTAATTCAACTTATATTGTATAATGTTTTTGCAATCTGGCTAGTAGCAAATCGAGACAAATCTTTTTCTTTTTCTTTTTTCATCTGTGGATTACATTTTATTTATTCAACAAATTATGAATTATATCTATAAATCAAAAAAAAAAAAAAAAAAACGAATTATGAAATCTACATGGATTTGCTCCTAAAAAAATTGTTGTGTACTTATATTTACTTTTAGAAAATGGCTTAGTCCTATTAATTAGTGTACACGAGAATGAATTTATATATTTTCATTGCTTTATTTTATTTATTGTGCAAAATATAGTGCTGCCTTAAAAATAAGTTTTTTAAATTTAATATGAAATCTTTCCATTTGAACCAACGAGTCCAGATCAAAATATAGTGTTGCCTTTAAATTCTAAAAGTCTATTTTTTTTAGCAAACTATCTTTCTCTATTTAATTTTTTGTGTGATTTATACTAATATTGTTTTTTTTGTTTTATAGATCTGAAGCTCGGTCTCTGAATTCAAACATGGAGTTGGAAGGAAAGAAGAAGCAATCCTTATCTAGCTCAACATTTGCAGCATTGGTCAAAGAGCAAGATGTGCCCAATACAGGAGAGACTCCAAGTCCGCCAGTTATGTATGCCACTCCTCCTCACTTCGGAAACCATGAAATGAGTGCTAGTCCTAGGGTTCATGGTGATGATCAATATGTGACCAATATAGGAGAGAATCTAGGTCCAAGAGGTCCGCCAGTTCTGTATGCCACTCCTCCTCACTTCGGAAACCATGAAATGAGTGCTGCTGGTCCGAGGGTTCATCGTGAATATGATCCACTTAGGAAAGGTCCAGTCCCACCTTCAGCCCCTAACCCAGTCACACATGGGCCTTGATGCCATTGGCAACCACTGATGAGATGAATAGTACGTGGTGCAATATGTCCCGTTAGTCCAAAAACTTGTTGCTGCCTGTAATGCTGCTTTCTCTAGAACAATTTTGAATTCACTGCCCAATGCTTTTGATTAAGAAAACAACACCTATAAAGTATAAACATATATTTCATTATTCCCTGTAATTTCATCTATGGCTGCCATGTCCACAGTAAACCTTATTGGCTGCCAGGCACCGTGGATGCTCCAAATTTTAGCTGTGTAATGCTGGCAAGTGGCAACAGCCCATGACTTTCCACTCATGACACAACGCTTATTGGCACTTTGGCAGCAAATTTCCCAACCATATAAATTTATACTACTATTTAAGGGTTTCCTTATTTGAACTAGACATTTTTTTTGTTCCAAAATACTCATGCAACATAAAGTTAAATAAAGATAAAGTTTGAGGATAACATAGTAAAAGTACATCTTTAACTTCCATGGGTAACTTTGCCTACAACATAGGCAATGTAACTCCCACGTTGAACTCTAGTTGATTTTCAAACTAAGCATTTCTCCACATTTTCACTTTTTTTTTTACCCATTTTTTCCTTTCTCAAGACTTAACTCTCTTTTTTTTCATTAAAAAAAAAATTACTTTTTTTTGTTTCCCTTGCTTCTTAATTGCATCTCAAGTTTGGTTTTATTATTCCCTCAAATCTCTTTGTTTTGATTTTGAAGAAAAAAAATATACTAAAAAGTAGAGATAAAACTTAAGGATAACACGCTAAAAATAATTTCTAACTCCCATGTAAAACATTGCGTACAAAATAGGACAACCGTCACATTAGTTACTCAACTTCTTCAATTTATTTATTCCTCAATTTCTCTCGGTTCTATGTTCCTTTTCTCTACACTATCATCATCATCTTTTCCAAATTCAAAATCCAAAAAAGTGAAAACTTTACTTACAAAAACAAAAGTGCAGTTTTAATTGTTCCAGTTCAACAAGTGTGTCAATGTACATTGCTCTTTTCTATTTTGCTTTTATAAAGAAATCAACAACCTTCTAATTATTTGGACTTTGGGTCTTCTTCATTTTTTTTTTTTTTTATGATTATTCTTTTTTTTTTAAATTTGCGATTGTGAGTTAAAATTTACTCTTTTTTTTTTCTTTGATTACAATAGTACGGTACTTTTCTTTGATTACTATTACGTAGAACATAGACTGAATTTAGAACACAAACGGTGTAATTTGGATAAGTATCAAATTGTGTAAAAGAAACACACAAAAAATAAACATTTGCCAAAAAATGTAGTAATTTTAAATTATAATTGTTACAGTTAATTAAATCTCAACCCAAAAAATAGAAGAGCATCTGAGCACATGCATGAGCATATACCTAGAAACTAGTTAATCATAAACCATATATGGCAGCAAGTTTTAGTGCATATCCACTTTCAATTATTTGTCCAAATACATTGTTCCAAATCTTGTAAAGATTGAGAGCTATGATCAAATAAAAACACCTTTCATCTCACAAATGCCGTATGTGCACCATGGTTGGCTAGCAAGTGGCAACACGTCGCGCCATGGGTGCATATACCCCCTTAAACATGCCGCAACTCGTGGCTGTCTAACCGAAACCGAAGATCAACATTAGGGGTGTACAGTCAACCCACCAAAACCGACTCGACCCAACCCAACCCAACCCATTGGGTTGGGTTACAAAATTTTTTTTGATAGCGGGTTGGGTTGGGTTTGGGTCATAAAATTTCAAACCCGCTAAACCCAACCTGACCCACCCATATATTTAATATATATATTTAAAATATATTATATAATTAATAAATTTTTTTAAATAACTAGCTCTTCCTATCTTACATAAAAGCCAATTAGTTCACACAAACCCTAGTAAGTTAATATTGTTGTTTAGTTATTAGTGTTGTTTGCTTTTAAGGAGTTACATTGATACTAATTTTTGGGTTTTTTTTAATATATTTATATTTATATATTTTTCTATTCAATTTAATAATAATAATAATAAATTTGTCCAACCCATGGGTTCAACCCGACTCATATGGGTTGGGTTGGACTTATGTAATGGATTGGATTAGATTGAAATTTTTTGACCTACTATGATGCGTTGGGTTAAAAAATCCCCTTAACCCGACTCATGTATACCCCTAATCAACATATTAATGCAATCATGCATGATCTAACGGCCTAAGATTTTTTTTTTTAATTAAAGATAGGAATGGTAATAAAAATAAAAATAAAAATAAAATAAGAATAGGTACACAAAGCGTTGCAAGATTCTCGCAAAGTTCTAGGTGGGGAGACACCAATACTTGGTGCTAGTTTGGATAGCACTTAAGCTGCGTCTGCGTTTATGAGAAGCTGCGTTTTCGTTCTTTTCGTTCTTTTTTTTTTTTTTTTTCACGCGTTTTTGGAGGAATGCGGCTACTGTTCAATAAACTGTGCATGAACAGTAGCTGCAAATGTTGACTTTTCCCAGTGAACAATGCATCCGTGCATTGTTCACGGACCCACAAATTTCATTTTTTATCAATTTTTTCATTAAAAATGGGTCCCACGGCACTATTTATACATTTAAAAATTATTTTGCTACAGTGATTTCAACAATAAGTTTTCAGTTTCAGCAAAATAAGTCCTATCCTGGTGGTTTTAATTTTTCTATGTTCTTTAACTCATAAACGTATTAAGGTATATGATAAAGCTTGAAATTGCTAAATAATTAAGTTACCCACTATAAGATAAAGTATTGGCATACTCAAAAGAAAGAGATTCACCAATACCCAAAGGCTTGCCATCATTGACAAGGCAATCATCATATCTAAGCCTCCTAAAAACTATGGGATTGATGAGCTTGGCTGAGCTGAACCATCCACACCTCAAGTGAATAGCAGCAATGTTGCAACTAGTAGCACAGGCATTCATTATCTCAGCAATGTCCGATTTGGTACACTTTTCGCCAGATATTCAGTTTGGTTCCACCATTGCTGTGTAAAGCAAGTACAAAAAAAAGAAAAGGAATCTTTGAAATAAGTTTTGGATAGTGAAAGGACATGGCTTATAATATTAATTAATGACACACTATTTAATAGTACACTATTTAATGACACACTATCTAAAGAAAATGTAGAGGTCTCGCATTTATTCTTTGCCGATGACCTAATGCTTTTTGCTAAAGCAAATGAGTCAGGAGCCAAAACCATCAAGGAAGTGCTAGCTAAGTTTTGCGATGAATCTGGACAACTTGTCAGTATGGATAAATCGCGGGTTTACTTCTCACCAAACACTCGTGAAGATATAAAGGATAGGATCTGTTTTTCCTCAGGCATTCAAGCAACTAATTGCCTAGGAAAATATTTGGGAATGCCTTTAAAACATAAAGGTGCAGCCAGGTCTCAGTATAACTACATTGCTGAAAGAATGCTTTCTAAACTCGTTGGTTGGAAAGCCAGATTTCTCTCCTTTGCTGGTAGATGTGTGTTGGTCAAATCTGTGCTCACAACTATTCCCAATTATGTGATGCAAGGCGCTGTCCTGCCAGTCCACTTATGTGAGAAAATTGACAAAATCAGCAGGGACTTTCTATGGGGCTCCTTGGCAGAAAAGAAAAAGCTTCATCTTGTTGGTTGGAGCAAGATCATCATGCCTAAGAAGGATGGTGGTCTCGGCATACAACAAGCTAAGGCAAAGAATATTGCTCTCCTTGCCAAGCTTAATTGGAGACTCTACCATGAGAAGGATGCTCTATGGTCGAAGATTGTACTGAATAAATACTGCTCAAAGGCAAGAAGAACTTCCAAAGATCCTGACAAGCTTCCTTGTTCCTCTGTATGGAATGCCATCAAGGCGGGCTTCCCTGTTTTTGAAAAAGGAGTGTGTTGGATTGCTGGTACCAACTCAAAGCTTCTGTTTTGGAGAAGCAATTGGTTGAAAGGGAGCTCTGTTAGGGAACTGATTGAAGGCCCGCTTACGCAAAGTGAGTCTGAACTAACAATTGCTAATGTATTTCAAGAAGGAAGATGGTGTTGGGAGAAACTTTCCTTTGAGTTACCAAAGGAAATTCTAGAAAAAATCCTTACGATGCCCATGCAAATGTTTGGTGAGAAAGAGGACACACTAATCTGGAAACTCTCTCAAAATGGGGAATTCAGTGTTGCCTCAGCTTATAATTTGGCAAGAAATGGTGGAGCAAGCCCCGGCATCTTTTCTGGAGAATGGCTGTGGAAAATTGACACCATTCCAAAAATCCAACATTTCATATGGCTCTGTCTTCACAGCAGTGTTCCAGTGCGAAAAACGCTTGCTGACAGAGGCATTACCTCCCAAACGGCATGCCCAATCTGCTAGAACCAAGAGGAGTCCATCATCCACCTCTTGAGGGACTGCCCCTTTGCGACAAAATTTTGGAAGGATTTGGGTACACCCCAGATTTTCTCCAACTTTCTACACTTGAACCTACCGAACTGGATCAAGAATAATTGCTTATGCAGCAACCAAATTCATACCAACGGATTCTCTTGGAATATCCAATTCCCTTTTGCTATCCGGTGCTTATGGAGACATAGAAACAATGTTGTTTTTTAAAATGCTCCTGCCAATTCCAGTCTCCACTTGATGTGTATCCAACTAGCACGTGAATCCTTCTTCTGTGTGAGCAAGAGGCAGAAAATTAGGCACTGCGCTGTCAATCCTATTTGCTGGAACAAATCGGAACCAGGGTGGTATAAATTGAATTCCAATGAGGCATCACAAGGAAATCCGGGATGTGCTGGTGGGGGCGGGCTGATCCGTGACCACAATGGGAAATGGGTGAAGGGTTTTATGAGGAATATTGGAAAGATTACAAGTGTGGCTGCTGAATTTTGGGCCTTGCGGGATGGATTAATGCTTGCAGCCCAACTTGGAATTAACCACTTACATGTTGAATTAGATGCCCAAGTTGTTGTCAACCTTGTGCTATCCAACAAAGCCATTAACAACTCATGTGCTGCTTTGCTAAATGACTGCAGGTACCGCCTGAAGTAGTTCCAGCATGTCAAAGTCACCCATGTATTTAGAGAGGCGAATAAATGCGCCGATAACCTTACTAGAGCGGATTGTTCTTTTCCTGGAAATTTTGTTGTTCTTGATGTACCGCCTAATAAGGGCTTATGTAGTATTTTAAATGCGGATGCTAATGGTTTGTGTACTCTAAGGCTTTCAACCAGAACATCGCCTTTCATGGCTAGTTAATTTAATGCTACTCCCTCTTAACCAAAAAAAAAAAACTAACTATAAACTATAGAGCATAAAACTGGACTTGATTGGTAATATTTTTCTAATAACATAAAAAAAAAAAAAATATATATATATATATATATATAAAAATATATGTAATATTATTTAATATTCTCGTTATTAAAATAACGTTAACGGGCGTAAGTCAATATAAAAAAAAACATAGCGGGCACACTATTTTTTTATTCTATTTCATTTATTTTTCGTCTTTTTCCTTAGATTGCTCTCTCTCGCGCGCTCGCTCTCGAAGTAGTTCGCATTTTCTCTATGTGCGAAGATGAATCACAGGAATGTGAGGAATCTCTGATCGGAGGAAGGAATATTCCGACGAGGACAGCAGCGCCGACGAGAACTGGCATACTCTCTCCGTTACCACTCCGGCGAATCTTCCGATGGTACTTAAAAAAAAAAGATTTTAATTCGTAGTGATTGAATATTATGCATTGTTCTGTGCCTTAGTCTTTGATTTATTGATTGACTATGGCAATTAGGGTTCGGTTTTGGTGTGTGATTTAGGGTTCAATTGGGTGAAGGTAGGCTTTGGTTTGTGATTTTAAACTTTAGTAGCTGAATATTTTTACATTTTAATGTTTCAACCAGCTATAGATGGAGTATTGTTGTTAGTTTTGCCTAAATCATTTCATATAGGTTAGTAAAGATTCCAAGTCTTTTTGCAATTTTTTATTATAAATAAGTCTTTTAGCAATTCTATATTCAATTAATTTAGCAGGCTGATGTGAAAGGAACTAATAAAATTGGCTTGGCCAAGCTAGGATTGATTTTGGTTTTATATTTGTGTTCAGTCAGGCACTCTGGTGGTTAGGATTGTATTGAGATTCATTCAATAGATATATAGTGTCCAAGGAAACTGCAAGGACTTGTTTCTTTTGGTTTATGTTGTATTTATTCATATTACACTGGTTGACTTCTTATGATATGATTGGCATCAAACTATGAAAAATTCCTGGAAAGTTATTATAATTGCAGCAGCTGAGAGATACTGTGTTCATGTTTAATTGAAACTTGGTTTTACATTTTGTTTTTTCTTGTGCATGTGTGTGTGTGTGTGTGTGTGTTTTTTTTGCTAAAATAGTATTGGTGAGTTTGATATTTGTGGAATGCAATGTGAATGCAGCTTTGGCCATGAACAGGCTGATTGCCGCAAAGCATCACGCGTCTATTCAGATCAATGTTGGGCATTTGATTGAGAATGGGTTTGTGATGTTACTTGTTATAACCATCATTTGTGATGTAGTTTGTATCAAACAGGTAAGTTACGATCCCAGTGGGTCTTGAACCCATGACCTCACCTTCCCCCTTAGTCTTTACTAGGGAACGAAGTGCCATTTGAGCTAGAGCTCATTGGCATAGATTTGTTTCTATCTTGTTGTTAAATTGTCTTGTCAATGCTGATTGGGAGAATGAAATAGAGAGGGTGGGGGAATAATTTCTGTTATAGATTTATCCACAAAAAAAAAAAAAAGATTTATAGTATGTCTTAGCATGTCTGCACACACACACAGGCTTTTAAAAGGGACTTTATCCATGCATTTAACTTCCTCCTTTCTGCTTTAACAGGGGCTGTTGCTATTCTACTTCTTCTGGCTGTCCTCCTACGCTGTGCATATGAACTTTGTGTTGTGTATGTTACAGCTAGTTCAAGTGCATCTGAGTGATATTCACCTTCTGGTTTCTTCTTTGGTGTATCAGCAATTGCCTTGGCAATCAACATGCTCTTTATTTGAGAATGGTATTTAATGGTAAGCCTTGTAATTTTCTCATCCTGATGCTTGTTTCTTCACTTACCTGATTACAGGGGTATAATTGCACTGTGGTACTTTGAATTACTCAAGGAATGAATCTTGTAGTTTCTGCTATTATTTTTCTTAACAACTTTCTTCCCTATCAATCTATACAGTAAATGGCTTAGATGTGGACAAGTATGTGCAGCAGGCATACAAATTTGCTTATTCTGATTGTATAGAAGTTGGTCCTGTGGCTTGTTTACTAGAACCACCAGACCCCAATGAATTGTATCCTCACCAATCTCGTAGGCAAGTCATTATTTTTGTGCTGTAGTTTAGCTATTATATTTAATCAGCTGTTGCTTATCTAAATTAAGGAATATGTAGGAGAGAAGCTGCCATGAGCCTACAAGCATTTTGCATACTTAATATTTCTCTTTAACCCAGCTTTCCTACACAGAGTAAAAGCCTTTTAACAAAGGCTGGCACTACCACTTACTCCATCTCTAATTTAAGGTGACTTTATAAATATGGTAGTTCAGTGGCAAATTCCTGCACCAAATAGTTTATCTCCATGATAAAAGTAATTATTACTTCTAAATCTAATACTTAAAAAAGCTATCTATTGCAATATGTAATTATGAAAGTGTTTAACTTTGTGAATTATTTTCCATTATAAGCTATTTCTAATAGCATTATTAGGTGTTTTATCTCTATTGTGCAATTTTTTGCAGTATGGCTTTATTTCTTGGCTACTCAGCACTTGCGTTGGACCGTTGCTTTCTTTCTTGAGGTATGGTCCATATGTTTCAATAGATCATTGTTGTCTTTTGACGTTCTTTCTACTGTGTGGATACTGTAAAGGCACCACATTCCTTAGTAGATGTTTCCATGGTTCTATTTCTTTACATGTTTTAGTGGTCTCTCCATCTTTATAGCCTAGGTCAAGTAACAACAATACTTTTTGGCTTGAGCGAGAACCGTGAGAGTTCTAATTTCCCAATCACCCCATTGTACTAGGCTACTAGCTATATGGTAGCATGAGAGTTTTAGAATAATGGTTTAAGTGATTTATGTTTACCCTTTCCTATTAGCTTCAGTTTTTGGGATTGAAGGTAATTTTTCATGGTATTAAAGTAGGTGAACTTGAGTCTGAATCTTGTCTCCACTCTTCCTTCCATGGTCAAAATTTCCACTTGTTGGGCACTACTTATTGAGGGGGAATTCAGGCCCACACATGTGGGGCAGTGTAAGAATAATGGTTAAGTGATCAAAATCATTAATTTTACCTTTTGATTATCAGCTTGAACTTTTGGGACTAGCATAGTTTATCAGTTGGTTAATGGTCACTTTATACTGGTTAGTTTAAATATGTTTTTTTGTATTTAGGTCTTGAAGTGAAGAAACAGTGATCCATTTGTCTAGGAACTCAAACAACTAAACTATAATTAAATATGTTATTAAGTGATTGGGGTAGATCATAGGTTCAGACTTACAAACAAGCCAATACAGAAATGCAATATGATTACTAAGAACATTTTCTTAAACAGATTCTTTCTCATCCTCCTTATATTCATGAATCAATTTTGATAAGTGATTTGAATTTAAAATCTGAAGTAAAAAACTTTTGTTTCTTTTTATTTTTGATGTGGCTGTTGCATTAGCTGAATACAATGTTATGATTGATGTCTGTGTTTGTGATGGGCTGATCTGTTTTCTGTTTCTCTGTTATTCTTGATATGATTGAGCAGAGAGAGTTGACAGTGGATCATAATTGTGCTTTGCAATATGCCACGATTGATCATATTAATTTTCCTAAGTATCATATTAATTTCTATATCATGAATTTGTCCTGTTTTTTTGTTGTATGGACTCACAATACCTTTCTTGATCTTTTGGCTAAGATAAAATAAAAAGATATATATGGTCTATAATTGCCAAAGTAGAACTTGAATGAGTTTTTTTTTTTTTTTGGGTAATGAGAATTAGATTGCAAGTTTGTACGTGTCAATCTTACATAGATGTCACTTCTATGAAAATAATTCACACTTCTGAACGTGCTTCTTGTCGCCATATAAAGTATTGGGATATTGATGCCAGTTTTACCATGTTGCTTGTAATATCAAATGGATTTGACATGGCTCAGTCATCCATATAATCAGCTTACAGTTGCTTTATATGAGAATAATAATGGACCGGTTGAATAGTCTGATACTTGGAAAAAGGTTTGGCCCTTGTGTTGTATGATATTCATCTGATATACCAGGTTTTCTAGGGATGCATGCTTATCAATGTGTTGTCCTCTTGCCTTTCATGTTATACATTTTCTGTCTTTTATTATTTATTCCCAAAACAGTGATAGCCTGATAGGAGATCAATATTTGATTTTAAGTTTTAAGAGGGTGCCATGTCAATAAGTGTCATCAGCTCCTCATTTACACAAAACGATCCTGTATCTTCAGTCTTTTTTAATGAATTCCCATACGACATCGTTTTGTGCTCTGAACTTGTGTCTTCATTTTCAACAGATTCCAAGTCATTAATCTTCAACTTTTGTATTTTTATTGAAAATATGTGCTCTGAACCTTTTTTTTTTTTTGGATATCCAACTTTTTTTAAAAGGTTAAAATTAAAGATAAACCCTAGTCAATTAGTCATATTATTTGGAGAACATGCATATGGAGACAACATAAGTTTTTTACTGGATACTGAATAGTCCTAGAGACGGACTATTCTTAGTGTGACAAAATCAACTAGTGGGGGTTTAGGTTAATCATGCAAGTACCAATGATTTTTAATTTTAGGACCTTATGAATAATAGAGAAACATCCAGGCAAGCAACCACGTTTTAAATCCAGAGAATTGAAAACTCGGACTGTGCTAAGTTTGACAGAGATAAACTTGCGGTGCCTCTAGATTGTTAATAATCTAAGTAAAAAAAAAAAAAAAAAGATGTAAGTAGTAATTCTAAATGAAAACTAATAAAAACATACAAATTTAATTATTGTGAAAAATATTGTAAATTTTTCTGTATTGTATTATTGCTCTTTTTTAAAAATTATTTTTTGATAATCCTCATGGAAAAGTATTTATTGAAAGCAAGAGAGAGATTACACAATAGCTAGCTGGGTCTGCTCCTTTACAATATCATCAACAAAAACCTTTCATCAAAATAACGTCAACAAAAACCTCTGTACCCGATACAAAATAACCAGAAAATCTATTACTGAGGACCAAGATGCGAAAACATGAGGGTCCACTTAAAATCTAGAATGCGACTTGTGGACTTTAGCCTGCAACAAGATTGACAAACGGCACGTGGTATCGTAGGAATAACTATAAAATTAGAGGATAATGGAGAAATGTTACCTTAATGATACTTTAAAGTAATCTCATAATAAGAAGTAATTTACTGTTAATTCATATACATTTTTAGACTTTTAGACGGGGTTAAGGTCTGGATCATGTCACTATTTTGAGATGATATACGCATTTACGGGATTTTTGGTATAGTAGACTAAACATTGTATGTGCCGCTTTCAAGATACAGCAATCCAACCACATTCGTTGATTATTCTTCAAGTCTACATTGCTGGTAGGATAAGAAGCTCTCAATAGTACTTTTTAAATTCTTTTACCAAAAAATATAGTTTATATAAGGATATATTATTTTCATAAAATATGAGAAAACTAACAAAGTAAATATATGAATAGTTTTCTATTACATGAAAATATGTGTATATATATATATATATATATATATATGAAATGGGTTCAAGTTACAAAGAGTTACACTCTTTCTACATCGTTAGATTTAACTAAATCTAACAGTAAAAAATATGAACCCATTAATATTGATTACTATATCATTTATTATCCTTTTTTTTAAAAAAATTTCCATATCTATCTCTATTTCCAAAATGTGCTTACATTCATCTCAACCAAAATACCTAAAATTTTTTATTTTCATGTATTTGTCTCTATTTCCTTTTTTTTTTTTTCTTTTTTTTTTGAATTTTCATATCTTGACCCTTAGAAATAGTTTAAAAAAGAATTTTAAATCTTAGATAAAGACTTTAGTACAAGTTCCCTACAAATCTACATTAAAAAATTCAGCGTGCATCCTCAAACACCACCTCTCTACTCCAAGTTATACAAAGACTTGAAAACATTTCAAAGGCTTCTTTTGTGATCTCGAAGTCCTAGACGGCTGGACTTTAGCATTCAAAAAAAGAAGTCCTGGACATTAAAAAGAACTCGCTTGAAGGGGTGGATCAAGTCATTAAAGTGGTGTACACCACTAGTATTTTTTATTCCAAACTGAAAAAGATGTCTCCACGTGGTGTAAGCCAAGCTCATTAAAGAGCTTTATAAATCCATGTGGGCTGGATTTTAGGTGCCATGCAACTCAGCACCTTCTGCCCCTATTTCAACCACCCTTGATGCAATTAATATTTTTCTGAAGTCCGTACTCGTGTTGGAGAGATAATAAAAGATTCTCATTTGTTTAAAATTATTGTGTTAGTAATTAATTTTTGTTTAAAAATTTTTTTAACTCAATAATTTTAAATAAATAAAAATCTTTTAATAAAATAGTAGATCACGTCACTTGTTTACAACGAGAACCTTTTAATTTCTCGCTTTATGGGTCTTTGAATGATCGCGTTAAGACGAAAACGAAAAATAAAATGTAAAAACAGTAGCTTGGATCGAGTGTGCTGGGCACACGTCAAAAATCACCTTAGATCTATCTTTTACCAAACTTTATCTTCAGACTTCATCCGTAGACGTAGACGACAAAGATAAAATGCTAGGCAAAATCGAGGTTGCTGCTAAGTCCAACACCAAAGAAAAAGTCCAAAGCATGCAGTTAGATTCTCTCCATTAAATTCCTTTAGCAGCTTGTTTGTTAAGGAAAGGTCATGTTAGGTTGCGTCTAGATGGATGACAAGATTTTGATTTTGATTTTTATATTAATGGATTTGAAATGGCTTGATTCTAAATTTATTTGTTTTAAAATTCCATGCTTGGATTTATTTTATATGTTGAAGGATTTGAAATTCAGATTTTTAAATCTCTTGTTGGGATATATACTAGGGTTTGGATCAATAGAATGTTTTTATTTTTATTTTAACCTTTTGCATTTGACCTAATTGAACAAGTTAGAGTCATGGTTTCAACTACCAAAGGGCCACCTCTGTACTATAGGCGAAAGAGTAGCTCGCCCAAGGCTGCAAATAAAAAATAGCTTTGAAATTTTAACCAATAAAGTTATTTTTTTCACTATAATAGTATTAATTAAACTCAAATACTAGTCAATAAATAAAATAATATTTTTTTATCAAATGAAAAACAAGAAAAATAAAAGAGAGAAATTCTACATCCACAAAATATTTCACTACAAATCTTAAGTGTTAGATTGTTATTGGCTGTTATTGGTTGGGCAAAAAATTAATTTTAATGATGAGTTCAAATTAGAACTTGTAATAACTTTACACCTAGGATCTATTGTGAAAATGCTATTAATATAACACTTAAAAAAACAAAAAAAGGAAGCAATACACAAAATATTTCAAAATATTTTTCATAACAGTTGAGTTAATAAACTTTTACTAGTTCTCATTTAAGTCCATTACTGATATTATCTTTTTACTTACCATTATTAAGCTTCCACATCAATTGGTGTGAAAAGTTTATCAAATTTTTTGTGTCTTGAAGCTTTCTTTAAAAAAAAAAATCTATATGGTTAATTAGTAATTTTGCATCTAAAATAAGATAATAGAACTTAAATAATATTTAATATTTTTTAAAAATTATATTTAAATATATAAAGTGACTCAATTTAGTTATCGTCTAATGAGCCGCCTCCTTGACTACCATGATCCAACAGACTTAAACAATTAAAAGATGGGTTCTTGGATTGATATCAGCTGCTTTGGTGGACTTTTTATACCACAAATAGACAAGATGGCTGCATATTTTCCAACACAGCGCACTAAAAAACTCTAATTGGGGGCCCAAAGGGAAACTTCAAGTGCTCATTATATTTCACATTCTATGAGAGAGAGAGACAGAGAGAGGGAGAGCTCTTTTTGGGGGAGGGGAATAAAACAAAAAAAAAAAAAAATTATTGATGCACACATACATAAAATTCCTGAAATGAACACTTGGCAATTCTATAAATTAGCACATGACATAAGTTTTGCCCACCAAATATCATGTACATATTCCAAAGAAAAAAAAAATTAAATAAATCATATATAATAGCTTATACACAACACACACTCTTAAGCAATATAGAACAATAACTCTTCTATTTTTATTGGTGTTGGTAATATGCTTTTATGTTAGAACTTCATTTACTCTTTCTTGTGTGTGTTTGTTTCTCAAAACAATATACATTGTACCTTTCACCTTATACACAAAGTTAGGTCATGTTTAATGATCCATATGATTCAAATAGGATTATTCATTATCAATAATATCATAATTAATGGTTTTATAAATTATGGATTCTACGCAGTTTCATTCTAAATATCTAAAGCGAAAAGGGAAATGTCAACTAATTGTGAACAATAACAGATACAAGCATTCTTATTCTTAAATTTGTAACAAAGGCAATTGAGGGCAATGATCTAATTCTGAGGTATTGAGGTTGACAAAGTGATTATGCACCAAATCTTTAATCATTCAAGTACAATACAACCAATTCAATGTCTCTAATGTGGATGGCAGTCCCATTATGGTAGTGACCACAGACTACATAGCAAAGTCTATAGAGAGAAAATTGTATGTCCAAATGAATGCCCAAGGCATTTATAGGCAAGCATATGTTAGAGACAAAGACTGAATAACAGAGGCAGGTCATATAGAAGCTGCCACTGTTACAGCAAACTTTCCTGTATAGATTCCGACTCACAAGTTGACTACTCCTACAAGGCAACAACAGCTCAGCCACCAATCTCTTCAGTCATGGAATCATTCACAAATTGACTATTTTTATTTGAAGAAGTATGAAATTGTATACATAAAAAATTTATGTCATACAAAATTAATCTCATTTGTATACGAATTTTGATACCTATTAGCTAAAGACAATATCAAATCATTAATAATTTTTAAGAATGATAACGAATATCATCATCTCCCAACAATAAGTAACTGAGTTTTGCTAAAACTTTGTCAGAATATTCAAATTTTCGCAATGAATGATGTTATATGCTACAATTGAAACTCTTCATTAAATACCTTTAACCATACACAATGAAAATTTTTTCATTTTTACTTTATTCTTTATTATTCTACATGAGTCTAGTTGCAATTTTTAGCTTAATTAGTTTTTATGAACACCCATTTTAGGCAAGAAAAAAAAAAAAAAAGCATATGTCAACGAATTTTTCATTAGATAAATTATAAGTTTTGAAGATTTAAAACTAGAAGATCAATGTCTTCTAGGTAACAATTAAAACACCTTATATTACAATTCCAACTTTCTAAGCATTACTATTATCTAAAACTCAAAATACGTAAAGAAAATTTTTGGGATATTAAAATTTGGTGAGAGTATTTTAGCCACTGCATAATGAAATATTTTAAGAACCATAAGCTTTCATTAAGGTTTAATTGAGAGAATAAGAATATGACATATTTGCTATTTTTCAAAATATTAAAGGGGAAATTGCTTGGTTTTAAAGTTTAAGGAGGAATTGTGAACTACCCCAAACATAAAGGATGAAAAGTATTTTAATCCTAAGTTTTTGTTTTTGTTTTGTTTTTTTGTTTTTTGTTGTTTTGTTTGTTTTTGTTTTTGTGTAAAACTAGGTGTTTTTACTTAAAATGGTGCCTAAAGAAAAAAAAAATACAAAAATTCAATCCAAGAAAACTGTATGTGAAATGGTGAATTTTGGCTCAACAAAATTTGACTAATAAATTTTTTTTTAGAAATACAAAGAATGACACAACATTTTCATAATACTTTTACAACTTTGTTATATTGTACTTTGATTTGTAAAGAATTTACACCCTCAGTAGTTGTGAAAATATTGTGACGATAACAAGATGTCTTAATTTTTTTCACAAGAGAAATGTTATGTTCATAATATTTTCTTTACAAATTATAAGTAGTAGGTTATTATGGGTTGTCATTGGTGGGCCAAAATGTAATTTCATTGGTAAGTTTAAATTAGAATAACAATTTACCACTTAAGATTTGTTATAAAAATGTTATGAATGTAGCACTTATTTTTCTTCACAATACCTTTATTTTTAATTATGGTTGGTTCCAGTATGAAATTTTATTATTTTATAGAAATTTACACCTTAACAGTTGTGAAAATATTGTGACAATTTCTTACGTTAATATATATATATATATATATATTTTTTGTTTATATAAGCAAGTTCAACGGAGGCAAATGTAACAAACCATAGTATTGTGGAGCAAGTACCGTTAAAAAAAAAAAAAAGGAATTGAACAAACCAAAGATTGTAACGATAGTATTGTAGCACTAACTCATTGGCTCTTTTTGTATATTCTAGTTAAGGTGGCACGTGCAATACATGTACTGCTTCTTGAGTGAGAAAATTAAGATAAAATTTCTATTTGAAGAAGTATGAAACTATATACATAAAAAATGTATGACATACAAAGTTAATCTCATTCGTATAAGAATTTTTATCATACACAAAGTTATGGTAGTTATTTAACATATGAATATTTATTTTACTATAATAGTTTCTATGAGTTTTTAGACCCCTTAAAACACATTCGGATTAACCTAGTAAATTAGCCAAGTGATTACTTAGTCCAAATTTCACATCTAGGTTAACACAATCATATAATAATATCAATGTAAAGTGCGGAATATAAAGAACACAAAGATATGATGACGTAGGAAAACCAAACCGGTAAAAAACTAGGGAGGATTTAATCTAACTATCCTCAAGGTAAAACTGAATCCACTATGAAAGAATCGAAGTTTTACAATAGCGAGTTAGACCATTAACATCCTATTGCTACCTCATGTAGAAAACTTATTGACATTACCATGTGCAAGCTCCGAGATCACGAACTCCTTCTTTCTTGGATTCCCAGCAAGTATAAGCACTCCCGTTTGTGTATCTTTAAGCTCTTATTGCAGCAATTGAAACAATCATTAAGCTTTCAATGAAATCTCTTTCTTAATAATCCTAAGCATGTGTGAAGGCAACCGTCTCTTAGATCTCATAGAAGATTCACACACACAGCAAGTAGAGACATATAAAAAATGTGGCTAGGGTTTCCCTTTTATACCTAGGGCAAAATATAAAACCCTACACATCATATGGGCTTAGGATTGAGTTAGAAATTCTACAGAAAAAACAAACTGCACGACTTTCAATTGATCGAGTCTAATTCTTGATCGATCGAGCCAGACAGAATTGCACACTGAATTCTTTAGTAACTTGATTCCAACTTTATATAAAATGCCTATACTTTGAGTCAGTCTAAAACAAGACTAAACCTGTTTTGATCATGGTTTGCCAACATACAAAATGAAGTTCTAATACATTAGTTCCTAATTACTTAGAATCTAACAGTTTCTTAGTACTTATTTGTTTAAGGCAATATTCACTCGCTAAAAACTTCTAAAAATGTTTATGAATATTATTATTTTCCAACAATAAGCAACTAATTTTTGCTAAAACATGTCACAATATTTATATTTTCGTAATAAATGATATCATATGCTACAATTGAAACTTTTCATCAAATACCTTCAACCATACACAATGAAAATTTTGTCGTTCATATTTTCTTCTTTATCATTTTACATGAGTCTAGGAGAAATGTTTAGTTTACTTAGTTTTTAATGACACCCATTTTAGGTAAGAAAAAAAAAAAAAAATATATATATATATATATATATATATATATATATATATTTTTTTTTTTTTTTTTTTTAAAAAGGTAATTGTGGGTATTTGCCCCGCCATTAAGCAGTTTTTGTTCACTTTGGGGAGCTAAGCCCTCACGGATTTGTCACAAAGGGGTGGGATGTCTCGTGCTAGGATATCGACCGAGTCCCACATCGCCTAAGTAACCCTTCCACTCATACTTAGGCGATGTGGGACTCGGTCGCTATCCTAGCACGAGACATCCCACCCCTTTGTGACAAATCCGTGAGGGCTTGGCTCCCCAAAGCGGACAAAAACTGCTTAATGGCGGGGCAAGTACCCACAATAACAAAAGACATGTGTTATCGAATTTTCCATTAAATAAATTATGAGTTACGAATATTTAAACCTAGAAAATTAATGATTTGTGTAATAAATAAAACACATTTTACCACCATCTAAAACTCAAAGTACATGAATAAAATTTTTGGGATGTTAAAATTTAGTGGGAGTATTTTAGACATTATACAATATAATATTTTAAGAATCATAATTTTTTTTTTAAGGTTTAACTAAGAGAATAACAACATGACATATTTGTTATTTTCAAAAATATTAAGAAAAAAATTGCTTGATTTTTAAATTTAAGGAGAAACTGTGAATTATCCTAAACATAAAGGATGAAAAGTGTTTTTATCCTAAGTTTTTTATTTTTTGTGTGTGTAAAACTATGTGTTTTTACTTAAAATGATGTGTAAAGACAAAAATACAATAAAAAAATTACAAAAAGTCAACCTAAGAAAATTGTATATGAAACAGTGAATTTTAGCTCAACAGAATGGTACAACATTTAAAAAAAATACTTTTATAATTTTGTTATATTTTATTTTGACTTGTAAAAAATGGATATTTTCACGAAGATGTCTTAAAAAATTAATACTTCAGTAGTTGTGAATATATCATGACGACAAGAAGATGTCTTAATATTTTCATAAGAAAAAATATTATGCCTACAATATTTTGACAATAAATCATAAATAGTTGATTGTTACGAGTTGTCATTAGTGGGTAAAAAGGTAATTTAATTGGTAAGTTTAAATTAGAACCAATAACAATTTATCACCTATGATTTGTTATGAAAGTGTTATGAACAATGTTGTGGATGTAGCACTTCTTTTTTCACAATACCTTTATTTTTAGTTGTGGTTAGTTTCAGTATGATATTTTATTTTGATCTATAAGGAATTAACACTTCAATAATTGTGAAAATATTGTGACAATTTGTTGTGTTAATTAACAGCTCTATATATATATATAAAAAAAAAAAAGGGTTGACAATGCGATATTACCGAAAATAAAAGGAAGGCTAGTGAACAGTGCAAATTGAACAAACCAAAAGAAAAAAAAAAAAATTTGCTACTACTATAGCTTTACGTATTCACACTTTAGTTATAAAAGTGTTGTGAAAAATGTTGTAAATGTAACATTTCTTTTTTTATTTTTAGTTGTGGTTAATTCTAGTATGATATTTTATTTTGACCTTTTAGGAATTAACACCTCAACAATTGTAAGAATATTGTGATAGTTTATTGTATTAACTAACAACTCTATATAAAATTTAAAAAAAAAATAGAAAAAGGAATTACCCTAAGGAAAAAAAAAGCAGTGAAATAGTTCAAAATGTTGAACAAACCAAAATCACTGTTGCTTTTTACTGTAGTTTTAGCGCATATGCGCTTTTTATATATAGAGATAGCAAGGGTTGCACATGCTGGTTCTTGAGTGAGAAAATTTATGATAGAATTTTTTTTGAAGTAGTATCAAACCATATATTTAAATTTAGAATAGTTATTTAACATATGACTATCTATTTAGTATGATAATTTCTTATGAAAAGGCATTTGGTATCAAATGATACCATCGGTATCAAAATCCAATAAGTGTGAGACATATCAATAAAAAATAACTAATCCACTAACAATTGAAAGATATGTGTTAGTAAGTAGTTATTTTTGCACATATATCTCTCGTTTATTGGATTTTGATACAGATAACGTGGTATCATTTGATATAAAATACTTTTTCATTTTGTAGAACTTATTCACTAAAGACAGTATATATCTTCTCACAAAAAAATTCTACTAAAAATGATAACAAATGTCATCATCTTCGAACAATAAACAACAATAATCATTTTTTTTAATTATTATTATTATTATTATTATTATGGTTTGAATATAATAACTATCCAAACCGTAATCAATTTGATTGGGTTACAGGGTGCTTTGGCACATCCACTTCTATTTAGGGATGCATTTGGCAAACCAAAAAATAATTAGTATTTTGGAATTTTTGAGCTGATTTTAATAGGTTCCAAATTTAAAAAATAAATAACATAGATGAAGGCTCATCCAAATGCATTCTAAACTAATATATGCTATTTTCAAATTATAATCAATGTGCAACATATATGTGACAATAGAGCAATGCCAAGGTTAAACATATACCTTACAAGTTACAACAATGTTTGTCCGATGAAACTCCATTCGAGCTTAACTATCATAAACATATTTATGGTCAATTTTGATTGCTATGCTGCAAAGTTTACTTTTCAAAGTAGTTATGGAATGGATTATTTCTATAACTGTGATATGATGTTGTCACTTGCTTTTCTACAAAAGGGTTTGCACAACCCAAATATTGGTCTACATTGGTTAACCATTTCTGATACAATGGAAGACTGATGACTGTTTTTATTAACTGCCAAATTCCATTCTCTTCTCACAAGAAAGAAAAAACTATAGCGATTCACTAGTGACTGTTTGTCCTTGAACAACTATTTTGGATTAGAGGACCATATGGACATATGACATTACGTATTAATTTTGGCCCTCTGATATTTTCTCTTTGGTGGACTATCAAAGACATTGAATCTTCTACAGAGTATTTATTTAAATAATTTAATATATAAAAGTAGATTAATTTTTTTTTCTAATGAGAATATAAAAATAGATACGTTTTCACAACGAAAAAAGAAAAAAGAAAAAGATACATGAGAATTTATTTTTTATAGTGAAGATGATATTATATAATATATAAGTTAGACTTGAGCCAAAAAAAAAAAAAAGTTGAAAACGCTGTAGCAAAACGAAATAGCTAGACACCATCATCCAGCTGTTTAATAAGTCTTAACAACGAATCTACTGAACCCACTTGACCAACAATAAATATATTTCCTCTCTCTCTCTAAAAATATACATATCTTTTTACAATATGATTAGTGGGAAGTCATAGTAGGAAGGAATATCAATTCAGCATTAAATAGAGTATTCAACAGTCTATGAAAGATAGTCAATTTTATTATTGGGTTTTATTTCTTAATTAATGTGACAAATAAAATATACATTAAAATGATATTTTAAAAAGTGTAAAAATTTGAAATAAAATCAATGGTAATTATTAAAAAAAAATATTTTTTCGGCTAGTTAGTAATTTAATTTATATTTTATAAGTGGATTCCAGTTAGCTTAACTGGTTAAGTTTCTGATGGTTAAATAAAAGATTTAAAATTCAATTCCTATCTACAATTGATGTCTTGATCTAATGATAACAAACTATAATTATGAGCCAATGTCATAGATTTGAAACTCTCTTTAAAAAAAATAAAAAATAAAAATAAAAACTTATATTTTACAATGTTTTAATAATATGGCTAGTTGTGATATATGTCATCGCTGACTCTCAACTCATGCATGATTGTCCAGCTAAACTTTGTTAGGTGTATTGTCTCTATCCTAAGACGGATTGGTGAATGTACAAGAACAATCATGCATGCATGAGTTGAGGGCGTCATGAACATGTGTGAAAACATAACATACTCATGCTGCATGTCATGCAAATGCCAGAGAGAGTGCTTGAACTGCTTGTCTACTTCTTTGAATAATTACCTTTCTTTCTTTCTTTCCCTACTCTCTCTCCTTCACCGATCTGATCTCTCTCCTTATTTTTTGATCTATTTTACCAAACCTTATCTTCAGATTTCATTCCTAAAAAAGATAAGATAGCATTCTAATACAAAAAAATGACCGGTCGGCAAAATTGAGCCAGGACCAACTCCAAGGAAAAGTCCAAACTCCAAAGCATGCAATAAGATCCTCTCCATTAAATTCCTTCAACAGCTTCTTTGTTAACGAAAGGTCTACTAAAAGGGGAACATTTAGGTTGCATCTAGATGGATGATCGTTTTGATTATTGATTTGAAGTGGCTTGATTTTTAGTTTATTTATTTTGAAATTCCTTGCTTGGGTTCATTTTATATGTTGAAGATTTGATATTCAGATTTTAAAATCCCTTGTTGGGATATATACTTGTATTTGGATCAATAGAATGCTTAATTTTTTCAATTGTTTTTTTAAACCTTTTGCATTTGACCTAATTGAACAAGTTATTAGAGTCATGGTTTCAACTACTATGATCCAACACACTTAAAAATTAAAAGATCGGTTCTTGGATTGATATCAGGTGCTTTGGGGAATCGACTTTTTTTTTTTTATACCACAAATAGACAAGATGATGGTTGCATTTTTTTTTTTTGGTGGGGGGGGGGGGGGAGCCAAAAAGAAATTATCAATGCACACTTACTTAAATTTCCTGGAATAATGAACAATAAGTAAAAACTTGGGAAATTTTATAAATTAGCACATGGCATGAGTTTTTTCCACCAAATATCATGTACTTGTTCCAAAGAAAAAAATTAAAAAAATTAAAAAAATTATATAAAGTAAGCAATATAGCACAAATTTTCCAAAGAAAAAAAAATTAAATAAACCATGACTTTTAAGTGGAGTTGTAGTGTGTCTTTGTGTTAGAACACATTTTTTTCTCTCTTGTGTGTGTCCTTATTTCTCAAAAAAAAAAAAAAAAAAAATCAATATAGCACAAATTTTCTATTTTTAATAGAGTTTGTAGTATGCTTTTCATGTTAGATATATATAGTGCCTTACACATTATACACAAAGTTAGGACATATTTAATGATCCATATGATTCAAATGGGATCAGTCATTATCAATAATATCATAATAATTAATGGTTTTATATATAAATTATGGATTCTATGAACTTTTATTCTAAATATCAACCGCGAAAAAGGAAATCTCAACTACTTGTGAACAATAACAGATACAAGCATTCTTATTCTTAAATCTGTAGCAAAAGGCAATTGAGGGCAGTGTTCTAATTCTGAGGTATAGAGGTTGACAAAGTGATTAAGCACCAAATCTTTCATCATTCAAGTACAATATAACCAATTCAATGTCTCTAAAGTGGACGATGGCAGTCCCGTTATATGGTGGTGATCATAGACTACATAACAGAGTCTATAGAGAGAATATTGTATATGTCCAAAGGAATGTCCAAGGTATTTATAAGCAAGCATATACCTTTTGGGAATAAAAATTTTTGTTACGAACATATATACTTATTCCAAGAGTCATATCATCATTTACACAAATACTATTTTGTTATTAATTCTTTACAGGAAAACTACCTTACATTTGTTAAGCAATTAATTCTTTAGAAGAAAACTACTTGACATTTGTTAATTAAGTAATGAGAAATGATATGTCTACAACAATTTTACAATATTTTTACAACAAATTCTAAGTGGTAGGTTATTACTAGTTGTTATTGTTGGGTTAAAAAAGTAATCTTAATGCTAAATTCAAATTTAAACCAATAATAATTAACCACCCATAATTTGTTGTAAAAATATTATAGACGTAGCACCTCTCTTAAGTAATAGTGTAATACCATATATCCACCAAGCGGGAGTGAGCTTTTGTGTGTGTGAGTGTGAGAACGCGCCATGTTATGATGTATTCTCACACACACATTAACACTGCTAACTACAATTATTTAGAGTTTTATAAATGTGTGCCCTTAGTAATAAACTATTTTAGAAAACTTTTTATAAATAAAAAAAATAATTTTGTTGATAATTTTTTCAATTTTTTATAATTTTTTTTCAAAATAACTAGTTAATATATGCCTAAGGATATACATTAAGTAGATTCAATTATCTATTATTCTGTGCTGGCTTTGAAGAGCCAAAAGTCTTCCACACACTCTAAATGTCTTGTAATTGACTAATTGGTTTGACAAATTTCTTTCTACTGTAGCCAGAAATTGACGTGGTACATTGATTCAGAGAATCTTTTGCGCACGAGCTTGCTCAGTTCGCCAAGGTCAATCTTTGTTCTCAAGTCTGAAAAGGTGTTACCCCACCTTTTGTATCTCATCTGGTTGTATCAGATTAAGAGCCTCTCTTTGTGTCTCATGCTAGTGGCTCTTTGTTGTACCCATTTTCTGGTATAATGAAATTGATTTCCTCTCCAAAAAAAAAAAAAAAAAAGATGTCCTTTTCCAGTAAAAAAAAAATGTAACCTAAAACCTTCTTGATTGGATTTTATAAAATGAATGAATAGTCGCCAAACAGGCCGTCATTTGGAAAGCACCATCAGGAGTTTCTAAATTCTAACTACTTGTAGAAGAATCACATGGTTTCTATATATTTTGCTATATATTCTTTCCACAACTTTTGCTATATATTTTTATCACAATTATTTTATATGATAAATTGTAATTGATTGATTGTACTTTTCACATTGATTTATCAATTTTTTTTTTCACCTTATAGCCAGTGATATAAGAGATTTATGACAAAGTGTATAACAAAAACTGTGGTACTTGAATTTTTGGGGTTTGTAACTTTGTATGGATAGAAGGGGCAATGGAAATTCAAGGAAAGCGTTAAACACTAAACAGGTGTTTATAAGCTCATTTATATTCTACATATATGGTCTTTTCAAAATTTCAATGTGTTTAATATATATATGGTTCTTGGCAACTGGCAAGTTGATTTGAAAGCAATATGAGTTTATTGTCATCATCATATCACAATTCACCTATGACCTATTCAACAATTAATGCCAAGAGCACAGTGTGCCTTTATTTGTATAATTAAGGTAGTAGTTGGATAAACCTCTTTGACCACGGAATGAGTGTGTGTGAAAGTAATAATGCAAGATTAACAACAGATTGAGTATTGATGCATCTTCTAGCAATAGCCAATCATTACAGTGGTGGAAAAATAAAGATGCCAACTTCTATTCTCAAAAAGAAAAACTAAGATTGCGTTTGGGAATTTAGATTTAGATTTTAGATTTGAATTTAATAGATTTGAAATACCTTAATTTTAAATCTAGATTTTATAAGTTATTTCAAATTCAAACATTTTAAAGGTTTAGAATCCTTGAGGGATTTAAAATTTCCAAATAAGTTATTTGAATTTAAATGACTCAGTTCCAAATCTAAATGCTCAAATCATGTTATCCAAACGCACCATAAAGCAATTCAATAACATCCAATCTGATCCTACTAGTCCAGAAAGTGATGATCCATTTAAATGGAGGGGTGTTGAATTAAGTTAAATTTGCCAAAAATTAACTTAATTTTCAATCAGCTCGTGAAGTAAAACTCCAAAAAGTTGAGAAGAGATGGCCAAATCCCAATGCATGGTATACCGAGGGATAAAAGTTAGGTCGGTTGTAATTGAGTTTCACTTTAGACTAGAAATTTGGAAATTTTGAATAGGTCACAGGCACAGCCACTAGTATCTTGAATTGCAACCTTGTCTAGCTACCATACGTCTATACCCTGGGGAGGTGTGACTCGACGTTCCCTATTATAAATGGTCTCTTCTGCTCTCTTGTCCTCTCAAATCTCATTAACTTCAAGGCTAAGGAAAAACATTATTGATCAAAATACCAGATAGCCAAGGAAAAGAAGCTATTTCTTAATTTTCCAACTCCCTTTATACTCTCAAGAAGTCCCAAGTCACTACTCACTCACAAGCAGAGAAAAATGAATAGGTCACAGCCACAACTTCAATGGTTATTTCTCAAGTTATTCTTGGTTTCATTGTTCTTCCATTTCCATACCTCTTATGGTGATGTTGGCACCGCAGCCCAGTATTCTTCCCCATATTTTCCCACAGCATGTTATGGAAGCGATGCGTCAAACTTTCCATCCGGGAACTTTTTCGCAGCAGCCGGTGATGGAATATGGGACAATGGTGCAGCTTGTGGAAGGCAATACTTTGTGAGGTGCATCAATGATTCAACACCAGATGCTTGTAATCAAAACCAGACAATTCTGATCACGATTGTTGATTACATGGGTCAACCACCTTTTGCCCACTCAACTTATAACACCACCATGGTTTTGTCCAACACAGCTTTTGGGACTATTGCAAACTCATCAACTGCTTCTTCCTACATCAATATAGAGTTTGAACGGTAAGGTTTTTTCAATACCCTTACCTCTTTAAGGCAATATGTGGTCTTAGCTTGTTGCCTAGAAATTCCTTTAATTATTTTCGTCACTTTTTATGTTGTATAGCTTGTTGCATACTCTGGATATTCTCTTCCCTCTTCTTCCTTAATTATTTAATATTAATTATGCTAAAAAGTTTTGTAAATTGGAATTTATAATAAGCATGTTTATATAAATGGGTGTGTGTTGTTGTTGTGTGAACACGCTAGGAATTTTTTGTTTATATACATGGTTACTTTGGTATAGTTAATCAGACTCTTGATGTGTTTTGCACTTGCTTTATACTAATATTTATTTTGCTGATGATCAAAGGGTTCATCGTGAAGATGTTGTTCCACTCGGCAGAGGTCCGGTCCCACCCTCTGCCCCTAGCCCCACCACCCAGGATGCCAGTGGCCACCCCTGATCATGACTTCATCAGATGTGTAGCCCAGTTGGTTGATAAAACTTTGCCAGTTTCTCTGAAATTGGAACCTATATATATATATATATATGTGTGTGTGTGTGTGTGTGTATAGTGAAATTGAAACTTGTAAAAAAATAAAACGTTTCGTGTTATGTTCTAGGGTAAAACTTTGCCAGTTTCTCTGAAATTGGAACCTATATATATATATATATATATGTGTGTGTGTGTGTGTGTGTATAGTGAAATTGAAACTTGTAAAAAAATAAAACGTTTCGTGTTATGTTCTAGGGGAAAAAAATGTTACAGTAGTATATGTTATTTCTCTGGTCTCTTTACAGTAGTGTATATATATGTTATTTCTGGAAAATTACTGCATACTCTTGCAATAACAACCCGTTATTTCTCTGGTCTCTTTTAACAGTAACTGACTGTCCATTCGCATGTAAGTGTAACTAACCAGGCCGTCCATGGCTGCCACGTACGCAGTAAGCATTGGCTGCTTGACCATGGCAAGAGCCTTATTGCCAGATTATAGCTGTCTAATGAAGCACACAAAGAAAAACACTTTTCATCTTACACAATAACTATCATGACATCTCGTACGTGCACCAAGCAATTCACAAATACCTCATGATAAGTACATCATCGCAAATACTAAGTGGGAACACACACTAATCCGATGCAGCTTAAGAATCCTTGAAAAGATAATTAGGAGTTTAGGTTAGGACCATATCCCTAACACTTTACATGTGCCTATATATATATATATATATATATATATATATATATTATCCACATTACTAACCAAAGAGTCGTTCTTCTTACCTACTCAGCCTAATTAAACTCTATAGTTTATAATAACAAACTACAGAGTTTATAATAATAATATACTTATTGGCCAACCATTTTTACAATAATTCACATGGTATGAGAGCCTCTACTTTTTTTCCAACACCGTTGGTGCCTCGGCATTACACCATAAAGCAATAGCTTTCAATCCGTTGAACAAGTTATTGCACTATGCAACATCACATTGAAGGGCTGAGATTAAAAATGCTATCTTAGTCCTCGCATAAAAAAAAAAATAAACCTAATAACTTCTGCCTTCTTATCGCTTTGTTGTTTTAACATTTCTCTCTCATATCAAATTATAAGCTATTACGCTGGATTTAAATCCCACAAAGGAGTACTGATTTTTGCATTTTTTATTTTTGTTCAATGGCACGTGAATACTATTCTCACATTAATGAAAATAAAAAGTATTAAACATATTAAGGCATGTCACAAAGCTTAGAATTGCTAAATAACTAAGTTATCGGTGCATTTATGGCAAGGTGACTAGGCCTCACTGTAACAGTGGGTATATTGTTTGTGCCAAGTTTATCACCGCGCATCCTTTGTGCGGTGATCACTTCATAAGTATAAATATTTGTAAGGTGTAGGGGGCAAGTGTTAGGGTTCAAGTCTCCAGGAGTGAGTTTCACACATATATACATTTAAATTAGACTAAAATAAAAAAAATTTCTTGTAAAAAAAAAAAAAAAAAAAAAAGTCCAACTTCCCTCCCAATTATCCATGGTAAAAGTTGATTGTTAATTATATTTCATTTTTATTATATTTTGGAAATTTGGGCTTGATTCTTTTTAATTATTTATTTTAAATGTTAAGTGTCAAATACAAAACAACCATTAGAACCCATCACTCATATAACACCAGCTCTCACTAGAGTAATAATAGAAATGGACATGACCAAGATAAAAACAAAATCAATCATAAATGACCAAACTAAAAATTTTAAAAATTAAAGAGTCAAAATGAAACAATCCCAAACTTTAAAGTTAAAAAAAAAAAAAAAAAATCAAATCTTGGATTTTCTTTTAAGGTAATTTAGATTATATTTCTTATTTAGTTTATTAATTTCATTTTCTATGAGGTTTATAAAATCTCCCCTTTTATAAATATAATTATAATTTGGCCAATCTTAAAAATTAATTAATTAACTTTTCACCCATAAAATAAATATATAAGCCAATTGCTTTTTTTTTTTTTTTTTTTTCCTTTTGAGAAGAAAGGCATCAATTTCATTCAATCAAAGAGGCCAAATCGACCTGAACAACATAAAGAATGTCTGTTGGTATATTTTCTATAGATTAGAAGAAATAATTACCCTTATAGCAAGAGAATGCGCTATAGTGTTCCGTCCGGGAAAAAAATATAGTAAGAGTCAATTACACAAAGTTTTGAGCCTGCATTATTTTGATTGGTTATAAATTCATATGGAAGCAATTTTGTACCAATTAAAATTTGTCATCTCCATAAAATTTCGAGAAAAAGTCGTGAAACTTCTTCATACGTTTAGCATTACTCAAAACTAAGTAAACATAATTTTGGGAAATAGAATAGTGTACTTTTTTTTTTTGGCTCGATAAAAGTAATACTCTTCTAAGATAACAGCATTACAGTACAGCTAAAATTCAAACATAAACCCCAAATTAAAAATAAATAATAATCATAATAATAATAATAATAATCAAAAATCAAAAAGCCGACTAATGTGACGTCGTGAACTCCTTTTTTTTTTTAATTTTTGCTGGATAAACCAGCTTGTAGATTTTTTTTTTTTTTTTTTTTTGAGAATGGACCAGCTTGTAGATGGTTGCCCTTTCACATAAAGAAAATAATGGTTGTCCTGGCGCATTAAATGGAAAATACTAAGAAAAATTATTTTTTTATCCATCAATAACAACTTACTGGTTAAGATTTGTTGTAAAAATATTGTAATCAAACATAATATTTTTTTAAACAAATTCAAAGTTGTGACCAACTTGCAGATAATTGACGCATCAACCAAAAATGAAACCTTCTATGGAGGTATAGTAATTTGAGAGGGACATAGAGCTCTCAAAATTAGAAGGAGAAATTACATAGAAGTTATTAGGTTTTTGTAATTTGTTTTGCTAGGATTTATAATTGATTTGTTGTTATTATTTTTTCATTGACTGAATTTATAATTTGTCTAAAGATGTTTCTTATTAACTGAATATGAGCTTTTTTTTTTTTTTTTAATGATTTTTCTTGTTATTCATTTTTTAATTTCATGGTTAGCTGGTATATTTTTTAGGGGAGTGGGGCCAAGTAGATGAATTTTAGAGTCTTTTTCTTATTTTTTGGTGTTAATATATATTCTTTTTTTTTTTTTTTAAAGGCTGGGATGTTCTCATTTCTGGACGTGTGGCTTGACTTAAATCAAGCCAGACTTTGACTTTACGCGCCCATCACTTTTGTTTCTACTTTGAATTGGTAGTTAGAACAACATCTTTGTTTTGGCCTACATATAGCTTTGTTTATTATTGGTTTTGGTTTAGTCATTGCATACCACGTGTGGTTTGTCGGATCTCCAAACAAGTAAGGTTACCCACACCAAAAAAAAAAGAAGGTGACAATAATTTTTATAATAGTTGAGTTGATACGTTTCTTATTGGTTTTTATTTTAACTCACCAAAATCACTTTTTCTATTTCTACCACTAACAATCTATTACATTAATCAAATACGAAATTTTTTTTGGTTTGTTTTTGTGTACACCATGGATGTGGTTGGCCCATGAGCTTATTATAATATCCCAATTTCATTTTTTTTTTTTTTAACAAACACATGTACAAAGGGAGAGAAAAATGGATTTTAATGCGGAGGTCACATCAAAACTTTACTTAATGTACGTTTGACATTAGTTTAAAAAATCAATTTTTTTATTATTTAATTTATTTTTATTACTATTTATAGGTCATATTGTATTTTTTTGATATTATTTATGGATCTAATTGTATTATTTCAAATACCTTTTAATTTTATTTATAGTACTTTCAGTAAAAAAATTTTAATTTCAACTAAATAAGTTATTCCAAACAATCAGATACTCTGCTACCTCACTTTTTTTTTTTCAAATTTCAATTTAGCTGTGAAACTTCTGGTAGATAATTAATTTAGTCAAACACCCAAACTTCCAGCACTAATAGAGAGATTCTCTTAAAAGGACATGCATGTACGTACAACGTACCCACTCCGCATCACGTACGCATCTTTATTTTTTATTTTATTTTTTTTTGGTAATTTTAATTTAAATTTTTTTTAAAAAAATTTGTTGTTCCACTTGGGGTTTTTCTTTTTCCAACTCTGGAATGGCTGGTCGTTGCTAGGGCCCAGGGCATGCATCAATATTCAATATTTTTTAATCATGCATTCCTATATGTACTCAATATTTAAAGGGAAAAGTAAGATAGAGAGGCAGCAAGTTTATCTGTACCCTATAGGTGGTTGCCCTTTTCACAATTAAGAAAATAATGGTTGCCTTGGTGCATTAATAAATGAAAAATAAGAAGCAAAAGCGAATGAAAAGTGCTTCGTTTATAACATTTTCATAATAAATCATAAGTGGTAATTGATAATTTCTTATTAATTTTAATTGCTTAAATTACTTTTTTACTCATTAATAATTTATAATTTGAAATTTATTCTAAAAATATTATAAACATAATATTTTTCAAAATAAATTCTAGGATGTGAACAACTTGTAGATAATTGAGACATCAACCAAATAAACCTTCTTGATGTTTGGACAGACTTGCACGTTAAAGTCGCATCGCTTCATTCTTCTGTCCACATTAAAAATCACCAAGTCTTTGTCATATATTTCACCGATAAAGACTTTAATGACTAATTCAAACAAGATTATCAAAAAAAAAAAAAAAAAAAAAAAAAAAAAGAGACTAACACAAACAAGGACGTGGAAGTTCAACTACATAGTGATGCGTGTTCTAACTTCTAACCGTATTAATGGAGTTCTACCTTTTTTTTTTCTTTTTTTTCTTTTTTTTGAGATCTCTGGTGTTCTTCTACTCACAAAACAAATAAGTGTCACAGTAAATTAATACAAATCTTATATGGACCAACTACAACGGAAAACAAGAGTATTATTATAAAAAAAATAGTCATATATATTTTTTTAGAAAGTTTCTCATCAGACTAAGATACCTGTAGGTTTTGGGATTAAGTGGAGATTGAATTTTATATTTCTTATTCAACTATCAGATACTTTACCATTTAAGTTAACTGGAACCTACAAAAATATTGTCATATTAAAGTATGTCATAAAGCTTCAATGACATACATTAAAGCTTAAATGACATACATTAATATGTCGTACAAAGTTCAGGCAAGTTGAAGTCCAACCTCCCTCGTAAATGCTAAATCCATGTTATTGTTTACTATGTTTCATTTCTATTTGTACTTTGGAGGTTTGGGTTTTATTTTTTTATTTTATTTTTGGTTAAACAATGAGCTAGAGTGAGGCTCTTCATGTACCTTAAAAAAAAAAAAACAAAAAAAAACAAAAAAACAAAAAAAAACTAGGTTATTGGGTTTGGTAAAGTTTTTAAGAGTATTTGGGTGTTTCATGTTTAAGACAATGGAATTACTGTACTTGGGTTGGATACTTAGGGTGGTTTACACATTTTAACTTTAAAAGGGATTTTAATCTTGAAAACGTCCCTCTAATCAAAACACAGGTTAGTCCACACAAAATTATGAGAGTATTATAAGGTGCACAACTAATTTGAACTCTAACTAATTTAGATGGGGAGTAGTATTGTAAAATACTCTCCAAATAGGATGTTGATTTTAAAAGTTTCAAATATATGGTACATGTTACAAATAAGCTGATAATTTCATTCTTTAAATAAATAAATAAAACCATATAATTTATGATAGATAGTTACAAATTTTTTCTCAAAAAAAAAAAAAAAATTGTTACAATTTACCTATTTTTGCTTGGGGTGGGGGACATTTATGTGTTTTGTTTTTAAGTATACACAAGGAAGAATTGAGATCTTGTGCTATAGCTAAGGTTATTGCACTATGTAACACCACATTGAAGGGCTAAGATTAAAAGCACTTTTGATCTTAGTCCTTGGATAAAAAAATAAAAATAAAATTAAAAAACCTTTTAATTTCTAATTTCTTACCTCTTTATTTTTTTTAACATTTTTCTCTCGCATTAAATTATAAACTATTACACCAAATCTAAATCCCACAAGGAGTACTGATTTTTTTTTTTTTTTTTTGGGTTCAATGGCAAGTGAATACTATTTTCACATTAATAAAAAAAAAAAAGTTTTATTTTTGTTTTTGGCCGCATAATGTCTTTTACATTAAACAACAAAGAAGAAAGATGCATACATATTAAGCAGAGCAAGGGTAACAAGAAAACAGGATAGTTGGATACACACACATAATAAAGGGAAGAAAGGGCCCATATCCATCTTTGTCATCTGGAACAAGGATCCAACCCCTGATTATATAAAGCCCAAGTATTGACGCGCTGACCATTTGTTAGGTTTGATAAAATCAACAACTAGTGCTTAATTGATATCTACGACTAATGGCCAGTAATTCCAGTGGTGGAAAAAGAAAAACCACTTGAAAGTAAGTATACCAAAAAAAAAACCGACCAACCCTGTTCCTTTCTGGAAATTGCACTTCTAATATTTTTGGTTTAGATGAACTTATTTACATCATTTTTTTTTTTATTGTACAAAAGTAAAATTGTAACCTTAAAATAAATAAAAAATGCTTAAAAGTTTTAAATTTTTTTTTAGGATGAAATTAAGCTCACCCAACATGAAGGCGGTAATTTGCCTCCACTATGCGTTGTTGTTCAAACCTATTTCTTCTTTAGTATTATAGGGATATGTTTGCAAAATTTTACAATTAACACTGTAATTTAATGTTAAATTTTAATGTCAATCCCCCCAATGTCTAATTGAAAAAGGTTTCTCTCCAAACTAATTTGGAGAGAAACCCTTTAAATTTCCCATATTGTTTTTATTGAATGTCAATTTTGAAAATTTAACTGTTGAATTATATGTTTTTTTTATTCTTAACACATGTAAAATTTCATTCAAATTGGATGTTATTTACTATTTGATCAATAAATTTATTTTTTATTGCAAATTTTAAATCACAAAAATTTTGAAATTTAAACATTTGATTAATAGTATAGTTATTGATTTTTGATTTTCTTGAAATTTTACAAACATGGAAGATATAATAAGAATATGCAAATCAACAGTTACATTTTCAAAATTCACATCTAATAAAAAAAATTATGGAGAATTTTGAAGAAAAATCTTGTCCTGTTGAATTTAGTGTCAAAATTAACACTTACCTATTCATCTTAAACCATTAGATCATTTGTAATGTACAGCCTAAATCATAAGTGTTGCAATGGACACACTCAATTATGAGATGTTCACTTGAGCACTAACCCCACCCCCCACCCCCTCTTTTGTGTGTGTGTGTGTTTTTTTTATGTATAGCCAGTGAATTCTGAATACTAATCTCACAAAATCCTAGGTTTGGATTATTAGATATGGGGGTAAATGTGTAGAAAAAGCAGTCTATTGATAAAGATAAAAATCCCTTTTTTCCAAAATCAAAAGAGTGATTGGGTTGAACAAATAAAGGATTTCTAACCATCTTGTTATCCTCGAATGAACATAAACCAATTAAATTAGATGAAAAAGGCGATATGCTCATATTGGTGACATTATTGTTGCTGTAATCAAGGAAGCAATACCAAATACACCTCTAGAAAAATCTGAAGTGATCAGAGCTGTAATTGTACATACTTGTAAAGAACTCAAACGTGACAACAGTATGATACTACGATATGATGACAATGCTGCGATTGTTATCTATCAAGAAGGAAATCCCAAAGGAACTAGAAGTTTTCCTAATTTCATTAAGCCCAGTTTAAGTTTGATAGTTTGATAAGTCAGCTTTAGACAGACACTAGATCAACATTGATAGGGCCCAGCTTAAACTAATGTGGACAGCCGAACTTTGCGAAGCCCAATTCTAATTTTTGAATAACTTCATTTTTCATTTGCTAAGTTGAGAGGTGGAGAAAAACCACACACTCTGACACGCAACTACAAAACCAAAGGCCGAAAGGACAAAAGAGAAACAGTGGAGGGCCATTTCCATTAATTTGGGCTTTAGCAGATGTATAATTGTTAAGCACATTGCAAGTAATGAAGTCAGCAAGCTGGCCATTGTAGTGTAAATGATTCCATTTGACAACTTTTTATTTTGTTTTTATTCTTATAAAGAGACCCCCAAGAAAAAAATGTCTAAGAGGGAAAACCAATTGTGACAAGTCTATATGTGTATGACATTGTAACTTTTTTTTTTATATATATATTTTTTATGAATGTGACATAGTAACCTAACTTATTATCTTTTAGGCTTATATATACGGGCCTATGGCTATGAGGAACCCAAGTGGGGATCCATATATGCTTCCTTATGTAAGATTGTAAGTTTGTAACTTGTGAGTTAAACTATAGCCTAATTTCAATCCCATCCAAGAAGTTAGAGACAACAATAATAATATATATAAAACCAAACCAGTGATATATGGTTGCTTACTAAATTTGAGCACAATGCCTATTTTACACCAAGACTATAATCATTGAATACAAATTTGGATAGTGTATTACTAAGCTTCATGTAATCGTGTTTAATCATCATCAAAATTGAGACTATATAATGTGAAAATATATTGTGACAAAATTTTTTTTTTTTTTTAACCAAACCAATATTAAATTGTCGCTTTTGAGAATTTGAGAACAATGCTTACTTCACACCAAGACCCTCACCACTGACTAAAATCTGGATAGTGTTTTATTAAGATTCATGTAATCATATTTAATCATCTCAAAAATTGAGATTATATTATGTGAAATTATATTTCTAGTGATAAAAAGAAACTAATGTTACAAATTTGAGTGCAATCAATGACAAAATCGAAATTTCATATTAAGAGAGGTCAAAGAATGAAACAACAAATTTTTACCTCTCAAAGAACAAGAAATATACTGAGATTCAAATGGAATAATAAATATACATTTCAATCCAATCACCTATTAAAAAGGAAATCGATGTTATTTTGAATCCCAAAAATTATTTATGGCTGATCATGCAATAAATTTTGTTGCAATCTCCCTCTTAGTAGTTAATATACAAAAGCAAAGAGCTTCTAATCAAATTTTATTGTGAAGCCTAGTTTTGTCAATATTCCTGGTTGCAAAAGTCAAATATTTTAGTTGATTCTCCCATCTCTACAAATCAAATAAAAATCATACATTCATTATTCTTCTAGCTAAAGACTAAGTTTCTCAAGTAAATTAGTCAAAGTCAAATATTTTGTTGCAATCTCCCTCTTAAAGTTGAACAAAAACTTCATTCTACTACCCAAATAATGTTCATAACTCAAAATTACAACATATATTTGTCATGGATAGCCAACACTAAAAGACCTAACCCTTAGTCATTCCCGTGGGCAGAATTTGGGTTCGACTTCCACATTCTCCTCCTGTTGTAAATAATAACAAGTTAGAAAATTATTACTGTTTATCAAATTTTCAAAAAGAAGTAAAAAAGAAGAAGCATATTCTAAGATTTCCCAATATATAATAGAAGAATAACAAAAGGTAACGAACAACACTTACCAAGACGTCCAAGACCCACTCTAATATTGTATTTTGAGACTCGGAATTACTTTTCCAATAAACTAATGCTAACAAATAGACATTAATTATTTGAGTTATGCTCGACATAATAACTACCCAAAAGAAGAGTGATGCTTATTAGTTATTACTAGTTCCCTGTATAATAGTAGGTTCTAATTAGTTCAATTAGTAAAGTCTTTAATAGTTGAATAAGAGATTTAGGGTTCAATCTTTGCCTACACAAAAAACCGATTGACGTCTTGGTTTAATGATATAAAACTGTTTGATGATATAAAACTATTATCAAACCAAGACACACCAATCGTTTTGGTAACCTAGTATTGGTAATCTATTATAGCAGGTTATCTACTAGTGGGTACCGTACCTCCTTTTTTTTCCCGCAGGATGGGGGGTCGTAGAATTAACCTTTTACCAAGGACATTCAACTATTCAAGTTTCAAATTCTCACATAAATTCTTAAACTCTCTAAAATACCACTATCTTTTGGTTAAATAATTTTAAATTAAAAAATACAAATAGATTAAAAGAGTAATTTACTGTTCTTAAGTTTTAGACTTTTTCTTTTATCTTCTCCATTCAGCTTAAAACTTAGGACACTATCTCTATCTTATTTTTAAACATTATTCCACATTACCCTATCTCTTTCTTAAAAAAACAAAATACAAACTGTTATTTACATATCACTTTTAAACATTTTAACACTAAACCAAAAAATAAATAAATAAATAAGAGATTTATTGCAAGCGCAAAGTAAGTGTAATGAGTCTAATATATATATATATATATATATATATATATATTACTAAGTTATTACTATGTATACCTTTTAAAAAATCAATGTGTTAAACATAAATCCCCTCCAAAAAAGAGAGTTAATTGTAGCTGTCCATCATAAATTTACAAGGGTATTTGTAATGTGATATACTTCAAAATTTTAAAATTAATAAGCTAACTTAAGAATTGTTTTTGATAATATGATATCCAGCCACCATCTTAATTAGAGTTCAAATCAGTGATATCTACAAATAAAATAAGAATCATATATATTATCCCACAAACGGTTGTTGTTACTAACTAAAGACAAATACTAGAATCTAGGTAATATGTATGATGTATTTAATTATAAATTTAGTATTTCTCACTTCTTTTCAATTATAAATTTATCTAATTTAGCATTATGAGTTAACAATAGACGCAAGTGAATTACTGTTATTTTCTTAAATTTGTAAGACAATTTTCTATATTATATGATTTTTTTTTTCTTTTGTCTTTGGTCATTGCCTTTATTTATCTCTTTGTCTTTGTCTTGTCTCCATATTTCAGACATTGACCCAATCCCACTACTAACACTATAAATTTATTTTGCACTAATAACAAAAACTTTTCTTAACTTTTCCTTTTTTTTTTCTTTTTTTTTTTTTTTTTTTTTTTTTTTTTTTTCTGCCACTTGTCCTTATTGTTGCCCTAACTACCAGTCAACAAAGAACAAACAGACAAACACTACACTAATATATTATCTAATCTTTACAAACTCTACTCTCTCTCTCTCTCTCTCTCTCTCTCTCTCTCTCTTATCTATATAATACAAGAGAGAGAGTCACAAACACAGAGTCACAGAGAGTCATAAAGCCCAAAAAAAACACACCACAGGCAGTTAAGGCTGTCAGGCACAGATTCAATTTACAATCACGGAATCACCAACATCAGTTCATCACTCATCTGTAAAACACAAACACCACAAGTCTACAAGCATATATTTTTAGATTTTGAGATTCACAAACATTATATTAGGTTTTGAAGGAAATGATAGATTAAATACCTGTGAACTGTGAAGGCTGGAGCAGTGGAGAAACGAAGCTGGGCTAGGCAGATCAAGCATTCGGTAGCGGCGGCAAGATGGGTCTCACATGGCAGCGTTGGTGTGACCGTTTTTGGTTTAGGTATGTGACAGCTGATGGTAGGGTGGGTACTGGGAAGCAAGATGGGTCTCTCTCGCATGGGCGTGGTGTGGGGGGCGGCGTCACGGCGTACTCTCTTAGTCTCTCGCCTCTCACTTTCTCTGTCTTGTCTCTTTCTTTCTTTTTTTCTTTTTTCTTTTTTTTTTCCTTCATTTTTGGCTTTTCCGTTTGGTTTTGGAGTCTTCAACTGAATGCTGGGTTTCCCTCTTTTTTTCTTTTTTCTTTTTTTTTTTTTACTTTTTTTTTTTAAGGTTTTCATGGGCTCTTGCCTCCTGAGTTGGCCGGCTAGGATAGGGATGGTTGAGGTGAGGGGGGCTTGAGCTAAAAACCAAGGGGTGCCTGAGCCTTTTTTTTTTTTTTTTTTTTTTTTTTTTGAAAATTTTACATACTAATTTTTTTTTTTGGGCCCGGGCACCCTTAGGCCTCGACCTGGGTCCATCCCTACTCCAAATAGCAAATTATATAAACTTCAAAGCATTCAAACATAAACAATAAATCCAAATAAGTCCTCACAAAGCAACTTTTTAGATTGAATTCAAAATTCCAACATATAAGAAAATTCTTCAAAATCATCTGAATGCAAGCGATCATATCCTAGCAACCTCCTATGGCAATAAATCTGAGTTAATCTAAAAAACATGAAGGAACAACATAAATGAGCTAAAAGCCCAATAAATACTAGTAATTCATACACTACCATCAGGTATAACAAAATGTCACTGGTTTCATATGAAGCAAGAGGCAATATAGAATAACAATAGTTGATGAATTCAGAATATGCCAACATAAAAATTAAGGCAAAACAAACGGAATATGATATCTAATTTATAACCTTATAATTATTAAAAAAAAAGAAAGAAGGGAGAACAAAACCCAACTCACCACCAACCTAGATAATGTGTCCAGAACTATTTGGGTATTTTGCTTGAGGGACTTAATTAGAATGCAATCATACTCGTATACCTAGTTATTTTAGGCTACCAATGCAGTAAAGCCAACAAGTGCCCAACAATTACTATATCTGGAGAGATCCGCAGACCCCACAAAATAGCTCAACTTGACTGATTTATTTTTATTTTTATTTTTATTATTATTATTATTTATTTATTTTTTTTTCTGTAGCCAACGAGTCCTCGTCATGTTAAAGCATTCACAATGAACTTATCACAGTTTTAGTTTTTTTTTTTTTTTAAATCCGGAAGTCTATTTAGCAAACTATTTTTCTCTATTTAATTTTTTGCGTGTGCTTTACACTAATATTGCTTTTGTTTTATAGATCTGAAGCTCGGCCTCTGAATCCAAACATGGAGGTAGAGGGGATGAAAAACCAATCCTTATCTAGCTCAACATTTGCAGCATTGGTCAAAAAGCAATATGTACCCAATATAGGAGAGATGAGTTCTGGTCCGAGGGTTCAGGGTTCATGGTGATGATTAATACGTTCCACTATATAAAGGCCCAGTCCCACCTTCTGCCTCTGACCCAACCACCCATGATGCCATTGCTAACTCCTGATGAGACAGACACCTTCAGATCCGAGTCAACCCCATCACAAAATCCATTCAACAACAACGCCACAATAGCTCCCACCACCGTGGAAACATGCGCAGGAAGTATCCTACGTATATATTGGTTTAATTAACTTCATAGGCAACACATGAACTGACTTTTCCAGTTGATGAAAGAGGTACAATGAAATCTGAGTTTGCAAGTGGGGAATAAACAGATACCAAATTATTTGCCTGTGGAGGTTTGCAAGATTGATATTTTGCCAGATAATTAATAATGGCTCTCTTTATGGTGATTTGAAACGGATTTGTGAGACAGATCTTGGACTTGTTTCCCAATGCTGTTTCACAAAGCACGTATTTAGAATGAGTAAACAATATTTTGCAGATATATATATGGCACTGAAGATAAATGCCAAGCTCCTTGTTGATGCACTACGGTTTCTGGAGGAATGATCAAGGAACTACTCATATCTTTCGGAGAGCAACATGGGCAGAAACCAAAATATAATCTACAGCCTACAGGGATGGTGTGAGTACTCAAGGAGAATGTCAAGAGAGTGATGTTCAACTGTCAGGCTAGCTGGTTCCAACAATAACTTATATTTATCTTGTGAAAACAAACAAACAATACCTTGTAACATCACAAGCTATTGTCATGTTAGCCCTAGCTACATAACTTGTCATGCCAATGGTGCCTGTGAAAAATATTGTCTCTAGATTTATTGAGTCCGCCATAATTCCCCCACACCAATTGCAACAAATTCCCATGAAATTAAATACTGGAAAAAAAAAAAATTAAGCAAAATGTCATGGTGGAATTGAATATAATAAATTTTCATTTTGATTTTGCAGAGATTATGGAAAGACAATTTAACAATAAATTTTTTACATAATACATGAGAAACTAAGCAAAATAAGCCATGTTTTTGAATATAAGGATTTGAATTTTCACAAAGTTAATTTCAGGAAACCTACTTTACAAATGATGCAATATTACTTATTCTACAGAGCTACTAATGTCTGAGCATTTAGAACATAGCCCTCTTGAGTCCTGACCTCCATATCGAAGAAGATGAGAGGATTAAATAAGCCACTTAGCAAGCAAAGAGTTAGCCAATTCTCCATCAAATTATCAGCCTACCTCATGCTAAATTCTCCCGACACTGTCACCCTCAAGGCCTCAACTGTTACCTTATGGCCAAGGCACAGTAAACATCACCTGTGGCTATGCGTGTTCAGTTTGGTCACTTGTCATCATTGCGAGAGATCCAATACACTAGAGGCAATGGCCCAAGCTTTGCCTGATATATGAATTGCCTCTTATCTCAAACCTTACATACAATCAAGCTTTCCACAATACGCAGGGATGGAAAAAATGTAGCCCCGAATGAAAAACAGGCTCTTAAAGGAAGTCAATTTCTAGATGGTCTACAAAAATTTGATTGTGAATTGACATGTGATGAGAGCGTGAGATAGACAAGCATAAACTGATACACAATTCGGCAATATGTTATGCCAAAGTGTGGCTTGTTATGGCGAGCAATTTGATTAAAAAAAGTCGTTGACAGTGAAAGATAAAATCATACATGTAACATGTTTATCATTCATCGGACTTTCGAAACTATTAAAAATCATGCCAAAGTAGTACTTAGATTAATGGCTATAACTTCCAACAACGTTGGTGATAAATCACAGTTGCTGCTGTTAAGCCGACATTCACCAGTCACCACCCCAGAAAAAAAAAAAAAAAAAAAAAAAAAAAAAAAAAAAAAAAAAAAAATATATATATATATATATATATATATATATATATATATATATATATATATGGCTTGAAATAAGTTAATGAGCTTCAATTTTAGACTAACTTTTTTATTTGCATTAGTTGAACTTTTCCTCATTTTAGACTAACTTCATCTGGATGCCAAATACATATTAAACCATAAGCATTAGAGATTAAATGTCCACTATTGTTTTTCTCAAGGTTGGTTCATTCTTGTTAGTTTTTAGACCCCTTAACACAATATGTTTAACCTAATATTAAACCAAGTTGATTAACAAGTTTGTTAATTAATTCTAGGTAGTTGTAAAATAAATATAATGCAGAAGGTAAAGAACACACAAAACTGATGGCCTAAGAAAACCTAACCGGTAAAAAATCTGGGGAGGATTTAACCTAATTATTCTCATGGTAAAAACAGATCCACTATAAAAGAATTAAAATTTGTACTATAAGACTTAGACTACTAACATCATATTGCTATCTCGTGTAAAAAACTTACTACCACGACCACGTGACAACTCCGAGTCCATGGACTACTTTTTTCCTTGATCTACAGCAATCACAAGTTCTCCTACTTGTGACTTTGAGACTCCACTCAAAGGTTTTAAATCTTCTTGAAAGTTCTTTATGCAGCATCTGAATCACTCATCAAGTTCTTGATGTGAATCTTGATCTTGATAACTCTATGTGTATGTATAAAGGTAAATATCTCTCAAATCTCACAAAAGATTCAACACACAACTCAACAAAGACTTCTAAAACGTAACTAGGGTTTTTCCTTTTATACTTGGAGTGAAACACTAAATCCTACACGTCATATGGGCTTGGGCTGGTTTGAGAATTCTACAAAAAATTACTGATGCACGAGTTTCAATCAATCGAGTCTAACTTTTGATCGATCAAGCCTTGTAGATTTTGAATAATAATTTCCTACAATTACTTGATTCCAACTTTACATCAATCCAAACTTTGAGCAAGTCTAAACTTAGACTAAATGTTTTGATCATGGTTTGCCAACAAATACAAAATGAAGTTCTAATACATTAGTTCTTGAAGTCTTAGAACCTAACAATTCCTAAACTATTGTGATTGGCCTCCCAAAAAAAAAAAAAAAACTCGTAATTCCATGAAAGGATGTGTCATTCAATTTCAAGAAACTTGTAACCAGGAAGGATGCTTAAAAAAAAAAATTAGAGACATGGAAAAGAACAGGAGAAGTGCTATTGGACAAGAAAAGCTTCAATAGGATACAACTTTTATTAATTTCATTGAGGAAACGTTTTGTGGACTAGTTTCTTTCTCCAATTTGTCTGAACATGAAATGCATACGAGCTCCCACAACCTTGAGGAAACAACCAATTATAATTAGATATATAATTCGGAAAATATGGATGAAATAAAAAACAAATATGCATAACTTCAAAAAAGAAAAAGAAAAAAATCAGTAATATTCACACGAGAACAACGGTTAGATATAAATTTCGTTGAAATAATAACTTACCCGTTGATGCTACAAAAACCATTTTATAGGAGACATTTATGGTATCCTATGATGAACAAAGACCTTTTCTTTGGGCTATTAGCATCGTTAACACAAAAAAACTTGCATCCAAAAATCTCTCTTATAATTGGATAGTTCATAAAAAAAAAAAAAAAAAAAATTAAAAAAAAAAAAGATACTCCATCACTATTTCTTTCAAACTCACAAAATTATTTTTCTTATATTCTAAGTGCTTGTGGGGTGTGGGGGGCAAGGGTCAGAGTTCAAATCTCTAAGAAAGAGCTTCATACACATATACACTTAGATTAGATTAAAGTAGAAATTCTATATTGTAAAAAAAAAAAAAAAAAAGAATTGAAGCCCTTGGGTTTATATAGAGATAACGATATAAATGCTTTCTACACGGTATTCATTTATAAATATTACAAAATGTATTCTTTCTCATCACTAATTAATACAATAGAGGCTCAATACTCCCTATATTCTGTAATCTTTCCTTCTTTTTTTTCTTTTTTTTGGTGGGGGGGGGGGGGGGGGGGGAGGGGAAGCAAGCCCAACCAACTATGCAACAACAAATAAATATATGTTTTTGCATTTGGAGTCCGAATTTGGTACAGATGGATTACAATAAGAGGTTGCTACCTTAGTATTTTATTTAAAACCCAATACATTCTACCACATCTAATAATACCACATCACCTTTTAAATAAAACCAAAAATATGATATTTATTGAGATTTTATCATGTGTGATTGGAAGTATTTATTTTGACTCTGTTAAGGACATAATTTTATGTAATTGGCATATCTTTTGACAAAACACACTTTATTTGTATTTGGGTAAATCTAAGAAAATTCAAGATGATCATTACAAGTAGTTAAATTGAAGACATGAAAATTACTCAAAAACTGCTTAAGAAAAGTGCAATCTGCAGGTCTCGGTACTTCCTCAACAGAAGCTCGATCTGTCGAGATTCATTAAAGCTCGACACATGTCTCGATCTATCGAACTTACGAGATTCAGACTATAGCCAGAACATTTTTATTCTAAAAGGCTATTTGTTTATGGGTTTGTTTAATCCTTATAGGACTAGAAAAACCCAAGGTTTGTGGATTTGTATAATCCTTGTTAGACTAGGAAAGCCCAAGGTTTGTGTAAACCTATTTGGAATAGGAGAGGCTATTAAGCTCCTATTTAAAGGAGGTGGAAAAAGAAAAACCTAACCTAGAGAGCTTCATAAGGTTTTATTTTTGGAATCCTAGCCTCCTCTTACAGAAGGAAGAGTTCTTGCTGCGTTTCTTGTATTCCTTTGGGTTGTGTAACCAAGTAAAGTCTCTTGCACCAACATTGAAGATCTTATTGGTGTTTTTATATGAAACTACTACAAATCAACTACAACAATCAAAGGGTTGCTGTGAAGTTAGTCACGTACTTGGATTCGTGCAAAAGAGTAAGTCGCGTATTGGGATCTGCACATTAGATTGGTTAGTCACGTACTGGGAGCTGTGCATTAAAAGGAGAAATTGACACTACATAACAAGTCCAATTGGGTATTGGGATAAGAGTTCAACTGTAGGTTGGTATAAGGTACTAGGATTCCTTTACTTGTAATCGCTTGTTTTGATAATAATGGATTCTAGGGAGTAGTGACCTTAAATTCATCCGGTGGGGTTTTACCTCGGTGGTTTTCCTCATTCGTAAACAAATTACCCGTGTCAAATTTAATTTCTGTTGCATTTAGTTATTTAATGATTTGTTTGTGCTACAACACGCTTTGCATGTTAATTAACTTAATTAATTGACTTGGCTAAATTAATTGATTAATTTATCATAAGGAGTCAATACATTCTTGGCCTATTAAGTGGTATCAGGGCAGACACACTCTAATTAAGGTTAATCTTTGCTGTGTGATCCATTGACCCCTGTTGTCATGGAAACTTTTAATTGTTTTGATTTGAATGATCTTATGTTGAATGATGATGATGATATTCAAGATGCCTATTGCAAGCTTTATAATTTTTGTATGAAATCTCTTGATTATTCTACAAAATTAAAAGCTAAATTTAAAAAGGTCAAGCTTGAAAAAGATAATTTGATTGCAAAATTGGATGAAGCCAATAATTTGAATGAGAATTTTAAAAATCAAATTTCATCTCAGGTGGACAAAATTAAAAGTTTAGAAGAGTAACTAGTTGAATCTAAAACTGAAGTTGAAAAATTAACTAGTGCCAAACTTGTTGTTGAGCCTAACTCAAAGGAAAATGATTTTTATATACCTCCATTTAAAAGGAATAATGAAGAGTTGAAGGCTAATATTGCTAGGATAGACAATGGTAAAAATTCTGATGTTAATGCTAAAGTTTCTAAACCTATGTCTAAAACTTCTCCTAAGAAGAATAAAAATTCTGAATTTGTCCCCACTTGTCATCATTGTCATATTGTTGGTCATATAGGCCAAATTGTCCTAAATTAAGGTCTTTGTCAACCTCTAAGGTTAGACCTCATTCTAGGAAATTGAGTAGTTCTAAAACTACTCATGTTTGTCACCATTGTGGTGCTTCTGGTTACACTCATCCTAATTGTTTCAAGTTATTTCCTCATAAGCGAGAGTCCAATAGGTCTCATCCTTTGTCTAAAGCCTCTATACCTATCTTGGTTAGTTATTAAAAGCTTTGAGTTTTTTAACTCAATTTGAGGGGAATTCTAATTCCTCTTTGTCCTTTAGTAGTCATACTAGGACATGTGCCTTTTTATCTTCATGGCCAAAGACTCGTGCTGTTTGGGTGATAAAGAATCCTAAGACTTAATTGTCTTTCTGTTTGTCCTTTGCTTTAACTCTTTCTATCTAAAGTTGGACTTTCTTTCTTGATTTCTTATTTGTTTTTGGAATCATGCTTTCATCTATTTACTTCTAGTTTAATGCTTTGCTTTGCTTAACATGTTTTTGTTTGTTTATTCTCAATTTTGCTTTATTTTGTTTTTCATAAAAAAAAAAATTAAAAAAAAAATTGAAAAATCAGAAAATACAAAAACAGTGTGTGTTTGTGTACATTGGTACTTGTGTACCTTGGATGGCCATTAAAACAAAATTTTCTAAACTTTGTATCTTTTGTAGCTTAGATAAGTATCTTTATGCACAACTAAGCAAGTGAGTTTTGTGGCTCATGTTTGTGATGAGTAAGATTAAGTAATTTCTTGTACTTAACACTTATCACTCATTTTGACGGGAAGGACTAGAAAATCCTAAGAGAAAGGCATAAATAACCATCTCACCACTATTGCCTACCAATCATGAAATGACATTTATATGCTTTGGTATAGCAAAGTAGAATGTCAAATGCTTAACATAATTGGGTATTTCTTTTCTCTCTCTTATATGTCTATGCATGATTTGCTTAAAAGAAAAATATGCAAAGAAAAATAAAAGCAAAAGGATCAAAATGTTTTATATATGATTGCAAGCGTGTATTCTAGGAGATGTGGGAGTTATAAGATGTACCTTGAAAGTGATAGTCCCCATCAAACAGATATGATTGAGTGTCAGTATAAGTGATTTCTCATATCTCAAATCATCATAACATGTAGAAACTTATGCAATCTTGCGATATTTTTCACACACAACACGCAATATTCTTTGTTAATCTTGATACATGTGCAGATACAATGTGATTTGGCCATCACAATGAATACTTGTGTAAATGTACATTCACTAAACTGTCTTAACTTATTTTTGAAATATAAAATTGGTTAGATGTGTTTAGTGTGTGTGTGTGTATTTTTTGGATCCATGTGCTTAACATTATTTTCTTGTTGAAAGATGAGTTTGGGAGCTTAAAATGTTGTTTGGATCATTGGTTGTATAGCATGCTTGATTGCATTCATATCTATATTTTTCTCTTCTTGAAAAACTGTTTTTAAGCAATCTCGACAGCTACTAGACACCTCTTGACAGCTAGCTATCTATCGAGACTCTTCAGTTTCCTTTTATCGCATTTTCGATAACTTCTCGATAGCTACTCGATCCATCAAGGAAGTTTCTGGATGCACAATAGATGCTCGATAGCTGTTCGATCCATCGAGGTTGGCTTCTTTTCAATAGATTCTTGACACCTCCACAATTAATCGAGATACCCTTGCATGCATTTCATTTTTCTTTGTTTTGCAATTTTTCCCTTGTGTCCATAGCATCTTGTTTTTCTTTTTCTTGTAGGTCTATGTTTCCTTTTTCTCCTCGTTCCCTCTATGTCAGTTTTCTGTCTATCTCCTGTCAAGTCTTTTGGCTTTTTATGCCCTTTGACAATCGTGTCAAAAAGGGGGAGAAATTTGAGAATTGAATGTCTTTCCTCAGGGGGAGTAATAGATTTAGGGGGAGAACTTCATGTTAAAGGGAAGAATGTTTTTGATGTAACTAACTTAGGAGGAGAGTTAGTTTGATACACTTTGATATTGATATATTTTTGTTGTGTATCTTTTGGTTTTGTAACTATTTACATACATCATGTGTTGTTTCTATATTTGATGATGATGTATGTGTTTCACTCTTTATCTCACATGTGTTGTTTCTTTTCTCTCTTTATACACATGTTTCTTGTTTTTTTAACTTGTTGTTATTTTCCACATGGTACCTTGATGTGTTTTGTTTAGTGCCTTTCAAGAAAGACAAATTAAAGCCAAGTCAAGATTTCAAACCTTCTTTTTGCAGCAACTTCCAAGGTTCAAATCTTTTAGACAAGGCTTATTTAGTCTGTAATTTTGAGTAGAATGTATTCTAGGACATTCAATGTACTCTTGTGGTTTTGTCACGGATTGCCAAAGGAAGAGATTGTTAAGGACATAATTTTATGTAATTGGCATATCCTTTGACAAAATGCACTCTACTTATATTTGGGTAAATCTAAAAAGGTTCAAGATGATCATTACAAGTGGTTAAATTGAAAATATGAAGATTACTCAAGAGCTGCTCAAGAAAAGTGCAATCTTCAGGTCTCGATACCTCCTCAATAGAAGCTCGATCTATCAAGATTCATTAAAGCTCGACACATGTCTCGATCTATTGAGCTTACGAGATTCAAACTATAGCCAACAACGTTTTTATTCTAAAAGGCTATTTGTTTATAGGTTTGTATAATCCTTATAGGACTAGGAAAACCCAAGGTTTGTGGGTTTGTATAATCCTTGTTGGACTAGGAAAGCCCAAAATTTGTGTAAACCTATTTGGAATAGGAGAGGCCATTACGCTCCTATTTAAAGGAGGTGGAAAAAGAAAAACCTAACCTAGAGAGCTTCATAAGGTTTTATTTTTGAAACCCTAGCCTCCTCCTATAGAAGAAAGAGTTTTTGTTGCGTTTCTTGTACGCCTTTAGGTTCTGTAACCAAGCAAAGTCTCTTGCACCAACATTGAAGATCTTATTGGTGTTTTTATGTGAAGCTGCTGCAAATCAACTACAACAATCAAAGGGTTGCTGTAGAGTTAGTCACGTACTTGGATTCATGCAAAGGAGTAAGTCGCGTACTAGGATCCGCACATCAGATTGGTTAGTCACATACTGGGAATTGTGCATTAAAATGAGAGATTGTCACTACAGAACAAGTCCAATTGGGTATTGGGATAAGGGTTCAACTGTAGGTTGGTATAAGGTACTGGGATTCCTTTACTTGTAACCGCTTGTTTTGATAATAGTGGATTCTCGGGAGTGGTGATCTTAAATTCACCCGGTGGGGTTTTGCCTCGGTGATTTTCCCCATTCGTAAACAAATCACCTGTGTCAAATTTAATTTCTGTTGCATTTAGTTATTTGGTGATTTGTTTGTACTACCACGCGCGTTGCATGTTAATTAACTTAATTAATTCACTTGGCTAAATTAATTGGTTAATTTATTACAAGGGATCAATATATTCTTGGCCTATCAGAGTCCAAATTTGGTAAGGAGATGATGTACGACCCATGTCTTATACAATCAAATAAGAAATTGTTACATCAGTTTTTTTACTTAAAACTCAATATATTGTACCGCATTTAATAATATCTCAATAAATTCCCAATTAGGTTGGATTTTCGTATGAGTATTTAAATTGATTGTGTGCTTGTGTCTAGTCCTTAATATGTAATATGATAATGTGGCATGTTAGGATTAGAGGGTGTAAAACTTAGGTTTTACACCGCATCATTATAAAATTTAATCTCATTTATGTTTTAGTAATATGATAATGTAATGATATGTCCTTATTAGAGGGTGTAAACCAAAGGGTTTACCCCAAGTCTTTATAGAATTTAATGTCATTTGTATTAATTCTTAATATTTTACAAAAATATTGATAAGTTCAGTTACTAAAATTAGCTAATACACATAATTATTACTATTAAAATTTGCAAATGCTAACAAATGTGTTCTTTTACGAGCATACGTATTATTTCTAGATAAAGTCATCTTGATATTCCAAAGAGATATTGCTTTAGATCACCTACTAAAATTAGCTTGAACTCATAATTATGATTAAATTTCGGAAATGCTCACAAATTTGTTCTTTTCAAATAAGGTCATGTATGAGTTTATCTCATTAATGCATTCCTTCAAGGACTTTCCTTGAAAACACTAATAATTTTTTGTTTGTGAAAGTTCTATTTTATTTTTGGAATTTGGAAGATAAGCCTAGTACTGAATACTGATTTCTTAAAAAGAAAAAAGGTTTGGATTTCTTTGGATGTCCTATTTTTGATAAGCCCAATTAAATTTTGATAGTTTGATTAGTCAGATTTTGACAGATTCAAGCTCACCTTTAATAAGGCCCAACTTAAACTAATGTGGACATTGCAAGTAATGAAGACAGCAAAAGGGGTCAAAGCATGAAACAACAAATTTTTACCTTTCAAGAACAAGAAATATACTAAGATTCAGATGGAACAATAAATATTCATTTCAATCCAATCACCTATTAAAATAGAACTAGATATTATTTTTCCTCCCAAAAATGATTTATGGCTGATTATGTAATAAATTTTGTTGCAAGCTCCCTCTTAATGTACAAAATCAAAGAGCTTGTTAAAAAATCATCTTCCTTTTTTTTACAAAACCTAATTTTAACAATATTCATGGTTGCAAAAGTCAATTATTTTAACGGGTCATATTTAATGGGAGTGTCCTCTAGCTAGGAACGTATGGGCCCTAGTTAAGGGAAAAACACAAAAATGCTCTAATGAGGCACGTGACTTCTTCCTATTATTTGGACATATGGCTAGGACATTGGAATCATGTGAGTTGGAACGTTGGGCTATCCTGGCATGGTCGATCTGGAATGCTCGTAATAAGTTTTACTTTGAGCAGAAACAAGTTCATCCTAGATTGATTCTACATGGGGCATACTGGTTGTTGGATGAATACCAACGGCTGATGCAGTCAAGAGTTTAGGGGGCTCATGGGTTTAGTAGCTGCTCTTCGTGTGGGGCATGGTGTAGTGTGTTTTCTTTAGTGCACTTGGAGCAACCTTTTTCCTTGGCTAACTGCATGTAGTTAAGCCTGGGGTTTATACTTTTTTTGCTTTTCTTTTTTTGTACTCTTTTGGTTTCACGTTTAATGAAAGTTTCTAATCAGTTCTCCAAAAAAAAATAAAAAACATATTTATTATCTCATCATATATTATTTATTCTTCTAGTTAGACTAATTAATATTCTCAAGTCAAAGTCAAAGTCAAATATTTTGCTGCAGTCTCCCTCTTAAAGGCTATTTGCTAAACCTTTAAGAAGATTTCGCCTGATTGAGATCTTCAGACTCGGATGATGAACAAAAACTTCATTCATCAACCAAAATAATACCCATACCAAATTACAATTCTCATAACCCAATTACAATAATCATAGTATTTTAATTAATAATTTGATTGTGTGAACACTAAAATCTCTCTCTCTCTCTAAATAGAACTCAGCTCTTTATTGATACAAAAATTAATACAAGCAAGAACGGTCTAAAACTCTAAATTGTTTTTTTTTTTTTTTTTTAAAGGTTGAAATTAAAGATAAACCCTAGTCAATTAGTCATATTATTTGGAGAACATAAGTTTTTTACTGGATACTGAATAGTCCTAGACAAGGAGTATTTTTAGTTTGACAAAATCAACTAGTGGGGGGTTAGGTTAATCATGCAAGTACCCATGTTTTTTACTTTCAAGACCTTAAGAGTAATAGAGAGACATTAATCAGGCAAGCAACCAAGATAAACTTGAAAACTTGGACTGTGCTAAGTTTGACAAAGATAAACTTGTGATGCCTCTGGATTGTTAATAATGTAAGAGCACCCACAGTAGATGTGGGATATGTGCCAAATGTTAAATATTTGGCACATATCCCACACCAAACCCATTTTAAGCCCATTTATCAGATGTTGTAAATGTTAAATTTTTTGCAACTTGCTACAGTAAAATCACAAATATACAACCGTACGGAACAAAGTGGTATATTGATTTATTATTTTTTATTTCTCTTTCAACCCTCATTTCTCCTTCAGCTCACCGCCTCCATCTCCTTCTCCACTCTCCCATTCTTTTTCTTCTTCCCTCTTCCCCGTTGCTCTATTGTCTTCCCGTTCTTAAAAAAAAGCCGCCATCAATTTCGTTTCTACCATCACTGATCTAACCACATAAAATCTGGTTTTTTTTTCCCCTTTTGGTTCGCTCTGTCCTCTGTTCTACCGGCGTCGGGCCGGTTCATTTCTCTCCGTTTTGGTTGTGCTTCCGTCGAAGATTCCAGCAGCACATTGATCTCGAAGGAACTTTCAGTCCAGCTGGAGCTTGATTCCAACAACTTGAAACGAAGCCAAAACGGAGCTTGATTCCAACGGACCCAAAACGGAGCTTGATTCCAACGACTCGTCTTGTTCTTTTCCGATTGTGGGTCTGGTTGTGGGTCTGGTTTTATTTTCCGATTGTGATCGGCGTGGGCGTAGGCGTTTGGGTTGTGGGTCTCTCCTCTCTGGTTTTTTTTTTTCCCTTTTGGTTCGCTTCCTCTCTGTTCTATCGGCGTCCTCTAGTTGTTTTTGTCTCTGTTTTGGTTGTGATTTCCGATTGTGGGTTTGGTTGTGGGTCTGCTCTTTGAATCAATTCTTGGCTGTTGGTTGTTTGCAGTGGCTGGGTGGTGGGTTTGTTTTGAATTGTGTTTTGGGTTGTGGAGGATGTGGTGGTTGTGGTGGTGGCTGTTGGTTGTTTGCAGTGGCTGTTGATTGTGTTTGATGAGTAGGAAATATTATTTTAATGTATAGAATTGTATGATAAAACATCTGATAAATGCGATATTGTAAAATGATGTGGTAAAATAATAAAGTAAGTCTTTAATATTGTAAAATGGCATAATTTTTGCCACATCTGTTGTAGATGCTCTAAGTAAAATTATGTCGGTGATAATTCTGAATAAAAATTAATAAAAAAATACGAATTTAATTATTGCTTGCACGTGGTATGCAAGCAATAATTATAACTTTTACCTTAAACTGGACAAAAGCCTTCAGCACCAACCAAATCCAATAAAAAAAGCTATATGTGGGCAGTCGGGCTAAAACAAAAGTGGTCCTATTCAAGTAGAAACGCCGACGTCAAAGACAAAAGCTGCCTTGATTTAAGTCAAGCCAGGCGTCCAGAAATGAGATCATCTCAATAATTAAGTTGTTCCTCAGAATCCAAAGTTCAAAGCAATAGTGGGGAGGAAAAAGAAAGTAATAGCGTAGTAATTTTTTAATATACATTGAATTTTTTTATGGTTTGAATAAAGAACTATCCAAACAGTAATCAGTTTGATTGGGTTACAGAGTGCTTTGGCAGTTGGCACGTCCACTTCTATTAGGGATGCCTTTGACAAACCTAAAAGAATTAGTATTTTGGAACTTTTTAGATGATTATAATAGGTTCCAAATTTAAAAAATAAATAATATAGATGAAGGCTTATCCAATTGCATTCTAAATATATGCTCTTTCCAAATTATATTCAATGCTCAACATATATGCTTGTTCGTTTATACTCTTAAACTAAATTTTTTAACCTAATATATTAACCAAGTGATTAATTAGATTAATTATTCAAATCTAGATTAAATACAAGTAAATCATATCATGCAAAGATGTGAAAAAGTAAATAACACCACGATATGATGACCTAGAAAAACCAATAAAACTAATCATTTCAAAGTAAAAACTTGGAAAGAATTTGACCTAACTATCTTTAAAGTAATTAAAGTAATCCACTATAAAAGAATTGAAGTTTTTACAATCAGATTTAATCCTAAATCTATTGCTACCTCATGTAGTAACTTACTAATACGACCACGTGTAAGCTCCGAATCCACGGACTCATTCTCTTCTTAGATTTACACCAACACAAGCTATCTTGCTTGTGACTTTGAGTTCCCACTCAAAGGTTTCAGATCACCTTCAATAATGATATTGATACAGCAACTATGTTCTACCAACACATGATTGTAGTATAGCTCTAGTAGATTCTTGTATAGTTAGAAGGTGCAAAACCTCTCAGATCTCACAAAGAGTAACACACAAGTCTTCCAAAAAAGTCTTCAAAACATGGCTAGGGTTTCCCTACACAAGTATTTAAGTTTAGATGAAACCCTAAACATTTTCACAGGCTTGGGCCTGTTTAAAATTCTGCAAAAAAAAAAAAAAGGACCTGCAATTTTTGATCTGTCAAGCCTAATTCTCGATCAGTCGAGTAAGGTAGAACCACACTCCCTTTTTCTGCAATCAGCTGGACTTGAACCTTGAAACAACCACTTTTAAGCATTGCCTAAAAACCTAAACTAGACATGTTTTGTTCTCGGTTTGCAAACACAATACAAAAATTATTTTAAATATTTAAATCTAAATCTTTAGAACATAACAATCTCCCTCTTTGGAAATCCGTGACAAAACACACATAAACAATGAAATGCTTAAACTTAAATACCAGCCCAAATATAAGTTATTGCCCTAATACAATCCTTACACGACTACTAACTATTAATACAATCCTTACACAACTACTAACTATTAGTTGCTAGTATAGACAGCAACTGTAGAAAGAATTAACCTGTAAATTCTTGAAACACTGAAAACAAACCATAAACGCATGTGTGGAAAATACAAGTACTATAATCTAAATAAAAATCTGAACTTTAATTTACAAAACTTATAAAGAGATAGTGAACACATCAATAATGAATAACCTCATCATCAAATTTCATAACCAATAAGCACATCAATGTTTATGAATCAAGAACGTAAACACTAAACAGATATAGACAATGAAAATATAAACACTAAAACCAAAAAAAAAAAAAAAAAAAACATCAACTCCCCCTAAATACAACAAATCTACTCCCCCTATGTACAAAAAGTCCTAAACACTTTACTCCCCCTTTTTGTTACGAATTTCCAAAGGCAAAATCAGTCCTCAAATGGTGGAGGAGGTGGAAAGACACTCCTATACTCTGCAAAATCTACTCTCAAAGATGCAACATCTATCAACAACTCATCGAGAAGCTATCCATGAGCAGCTTATGTAGTCATGAAGGACTCCATCATGGCACAAAGCAATAGAGGAGGAGCAACCATAGTATCAACATCATCAGCACCACCAGAAGGATCCACAATAGCAGTTAGACATCCCAGTGCTTGGCTTAGTACTCTTCATCTGTGCCTGTCGCTGTCTAAGATAGGTGGCTTTTATAAGGGCAGTGATATGTACTAACTCTAAGGGAAGAAACTCTGACAACCCTAAAAATCTCAAAATCCTAAATATAAACATAGGAAAGAACGACTTCTGACTTTTACTCTTACTCTTACTCCTAGAGATAACAACAATGGTTTAGATAAACATGGAAGGAAAACACATGGAACCATCAGTAATAAAAGCATAAAGAAAATCACATCTATCTATAGGAATAGTATGAACATGTGAAATGGGATAGATGTTATGACAAGTAATCCTTAAATACAAAGAATTGATCTCAGTGAATTCACAAGAATTGATTCTTGGTTCAAAACCCCAAGAAACAGGATGACCACAAAGAAGTGACATCATGTCATCAATAGCAAGAAACTCAATGTATGGGTATGTGGGTTTACAAACTAAGGCTACACCTAAAGCTTTAGAGGCAGTTTGTTTAGAAATTGTAAACTCTTGACCTCTAATCCAGGAAGTCAAGTAATGACCACTTTTAACCTAAGAATACACAGAGAGGTTAGAGTAAAACTCTCTAATCAAAGCTGGAGGATGAGGATTAGACACCTCACATAAAGAAACCAAGTTCCTAGACACAAAGTTCCAACAAATGGAAGGATCTAGCTCATTCAAAACTATTTCCCTCTCACCCCAAATAGACCCATACTTAGTTAAGATCTCATATGTCTCCTCATATTTGCAGACATAAAACGCTCTCTATCACCTAGGGCTGAACTTGAAGAGGAAGACCCAAGGTTCCTATTTGCTCTAGTTTTGAACTTCTTACCACCCTTAGGAGCCACAACTAAGGGCAAAAAAAAAAAAAAAGGGGGCACACACACACACAAACCAAGGGCAAACTGCATTAAGAAGGGCTAGAGATAAGATAACATGCAATTTTGAAAAACTATATGATACATGACATTTAAACTCATATGATGCATGCTCTAATGCTCTAAAATAGCTCAATTTTATCACAATCTTCAAAATTGACCAAGGGAATTAAAAAATTTTAAAAATCCCCAATTTTGAAAAAACTAATTTTCAAAAATTCTTATTTTGATCAATTGAACAACACAACAAGTAGAAAACAAGTTATAATCACTCAATCTATCAATAACAAAAGCCAATTTCACTCAATTTTGCCCAATTTAACAAAACCCCCAAATCTCTCAAGAACTTAGAACCCTAATTTCGAAATTTTTAATCAACCACAAAAATTTTGAAATTAAAGCATGTGAATCATGTTTATATAATGCATGAACAAAAACCCATGGTTCAGATTTGATCAAAAATCCTATAAACATTAAAATCCACAAATTTTGAAAAATGAAAAAATCCCACAAAAATGCATGAAAAATCCATGATAACGTGTAATTTGATGAAAAAGAAATGTTAAAAGGGTCATACCTTAAGTCTATGAAGAAAACCTTTGAATCTTTGACCAAGAAAACATCAATTTATTTTTTTATTTTTTTATTTTTAAGAGAAGGGATTAAAAGAGGAATTGAAGAGATAGACAAAAAGAGCTCTTGAAAAAGTCAGATCTGATTCCTATATGTTTTTTAAAAACAAAATCCAATCGGTTGAAAGGAATCAGGCAAGAATCAAATTTCACTTGAAAATAGGCTCGATTGATAGAAAGGAATCGGGAAGGAATCGAAGGGACCCGAGACTTTAAATTAAAAACCTGTTTTTCTTCTTCACATTTCAATTGGAAGAAAAATAGACTTGATCGGTTGAATTCTAAAGAAACAGAAATTTTGAAACATTATAGAAAAATTTTCTAGTAGAATCATTTGAAAAACTATTTTCATGATATGACATGTATGTTCATGACTTCAAATGATTTTCAAAATCAGACTTTTCAAAGAAAAAATTCAAACTTTATCAAATTTTCTCAATCTTTTCTTTCCTCACTCCCCAAAATGTATTAAACACATCAAGAAGTTTAATTTTGGAAGGCCTCAAAACTTAACACACAATTACATGTACCAAATTTAACAAAGTTTTGCTTATAGTGTGTGCAAGTAGTAAGTGTATGAGATACTACAAGGTGATATGTAAACAGAGAATAAGCACACTTTCTACATTATTTATCACATAAGTTTGAAAGTGGCTATCACCTAAAGAGTTACATTATACAACTCTCACATCTCCTAGAAAACATGTTGCAACCATGAAATTTTTTTATTTATTTTGAAGCATATACTTTTTTTTTTTTTTTAATATTTTGCCTTTTGCTTCTTTTAACTAATGTACAATAACACCTTAAGTATTTGTTGTGCAAGTGCTACACCATACCAAGCACGACTCTTATGATTTGCACACAAGTGTTAATGATTGGCAAGTAACAGTGATAAGATGATTATTTATGCCTTCCTACTTCAAAATCAAGAGCATGTGATTAAAAACTATAAACAACTCACATAATATAAGCACTACATAGCACAAACTAAAAAAGTGCTAAAAAATAAAGCTCATCAAAGCAAAACAAGGTACACAGTCAAAAAATGCAAATTTCATAGGCCAACCTCAATTACACATCTTGAAGATGTATAATACAAATATATATATATATATATATATATATTATTTTTTCTTCTTTTTTTTAAAAAACCTAAAAAAAAAAAAAAACAAATAAACAAACAAACAAACCTAGAATGCAATGTATGAATGTTATGCAAACGCAAACCTAAAGAAAAAAAAAAAAAAAAAAACAATTTCGGTCACAAGAGATAGAATGAATAACACAAGGACCATGAAACTCATAAGTGACTAGGGACATATAATCAAACCAATCACTTAACGAAGAGACTCAAACTTACTCCTATCAAATGGTTTGGTAAAGATGTCTGCATTCTGACACTCAATAGGAATGTACTCAAGAGCAACAACCTTTCAACAAGATCCCTGATGAAGCAATATCTAATCTCTATATGTTTAGTCTTAGAATGTTGTTGCCATATTCTTAGAGATATCAATAACACTAGAATTATCACAGTAGATAACCATAGTTTCCTATAATAGACCATAATCACCTAAAAGCTTCTTCATCCAAATAAGTTGTGAACAACAACTTCCAGCTGCAATATATTCTGCTTCTGCAGTTGATAGAGAGACAGAATTTTGCTTTTTGCTCATCCAAGCAATGTGAGCAATCTCCACATTTGAAATCCTCTTAAATTCTTCCATGGAAACAGCATTGAATATCACACTCATAGCCTTACTATTAGAGCTTGCTGCTTCCTTTTGGATAGTAGTCCATTCATCAATAGCAGTGGTTGGTCTCTCCCAATCGTTCTCAACAGACAACCACACTCTCTCATCAATGGATTTCAAAAAAGCTTTCATCCTAAGCTTTCAGCAAGCAAAGTTATTTCCATCAAAGTATAGAGGGATCAGAAGAGAGTGGTCGTATTCCATGACAGTAAGGGTCAAGGATTAACTCTAGATTAAGAAACCTAAAAACAAGAGCTAACCTACTTTGATACCACTTGTTTGTTCGTTTAGACCCCTTAAACTAGATTGTTTAATCTAATATATTAGCTAAGTGATTACTTAGATTAATTATTCAAATCTAGGTTAAACACAAGTAAATCATATCATGCAAACATGTAGAAAAGTAAATAACACCACGATATGATGACCTAAGAAAACCAATGAAACTAATTGTTTCAAGGTAAAAACCTGGGGATGATTTAACTTAGCTATCTTCAAGGTAAAGTAAATCTACTATAAAAGAATTGAAGTTTTTACAATTTGATTTAACCCTAATCTATTGCTATCTCATGTAGTAACTTACTGACACGACCAAGTGCAAACTCCGAATCCACGGACTCTTTCTCTTTTCGGATTTACACCAACACAAGTCGCCCTGCTTGTGATTTTGAGATCCCACTCAAAGGTTTCAAATCACTTTCATTAATGATCTTGATGCAGCAAGTTCTACCAACATATGATTGTAGTTTTAGCTTAGATAGATTCTTGTGTAGTTAGAAGGTACTAAACCTCTCAAATCTCACAAAGAATAACACACAAGTCTTCCAAAACGTCTTCAAAATGTGGCTAGGGTTTCCCTTTTATATGTGGGTAAGTTTAGATGAAACTCTAAACATTTTCCCAGACTTGAGCCTGTTTGAAATTCTGCAAAAAAAAAAAAAACTGGACCTGCGATTTTCGATCAGTTGAGCCTAATTCTCGATTGGTAGAGCAAGGCAGAACCACACTCCCTTTTTCTGCAATTAGCTGGACTTGAATCTTGAAACAACCACTTTTAAGAATTGTCTAAAAACTTAGACTAAATATATTTTGTTCTCAGTTTACCAACACAATACAAAAACTGATTCTAAATATTTAAATCTAAATATTTAGAATCTAGCAATATATGTGACAACAGAGCAATGCCATGGTTAAACATATACCTTTCAACAATGTTTGTTTGATGAAACTCCATTCGGGCATATCTTAAACGTATTTATGGTCAATTTTGATTGTTATGCTGCAAAATTTACTTTTCAAAGTAGTTATGGAATGAATTATTTTTAGAACCGAGATATGATGTTGTCACCTGCATTTCTATTGGAGATGAAACTCGCTTGAAGGGGTGGATCAAGTCATTAAAGTAGTGTACACCACTATTTTTTATTCCTAATTGAAATAGATGTCTCCACGTGGCATCTTGTAAGCCAAGCTCATTAAAGAGCTTTATAAATCCATGTGGGCTGGACTTTAGGTGCCATGCATCTCAGCACCTTCAGTCCCTATTCCAACCACCCTTGATGCAATTAATATTTTTTTAAGTCCGTACTCGTACTAATGTGTGAGAGAGAGAGAGAGTAAAACGTGATCGGTGCTTGAAGCCTTGAACTGCTTTTCTGTGCCTAAATTTTGTCCAATGCGAAGACAGTAGCTTGGATCGAGTGTTCTGGGCACACGTAAAAAATCACCTTAGATCTATCTTTTACCAAACCTTATCTTCAGACTTCATCCCTTAGAGGTAGACGACAAGATAAAATGCTCGGCAAAATCGAGCTTGCTGCTAGGACCAACTCCAAAGAGAAAGTCCACAGCATGCAATTAGAGTCTCATGGTTTTAAAAATAGGTACAGTGGAAGAACTGGAATGAGGAGTGTTTATCGGTACGGTCGAATTGATGATATCATAAATAATTAATAAATAAATAATGATTAATTATAAAAATAAATAAATAATTTTATAACTAGTCATTTTAACTAAAAAATTGTATAATAGTAAAACATTAAATATTAACTTACCAACTTTTGGACACCACTTAACAAAATTCAACCAGAAAAAAAAAAAAAAAAAACCATAAAAAGGTGAAGTGTAACAATTACAAACTATTTATAGTTATTTTTTAATTTGTCAAAAAACAAAAAGTAAGTAATGGGTAATAATATCATTGCCTACTTGATATTTTTTTCCCTACCTATCCTCCACATACACGTTTATATCACACACCTCACACATTTTGAAAATCTACATCTACACATTTTTCAAACAACAACTCTGAACTTAAGTTTCTTTCCTATCCTACATTTTGCTAAATTTTCATTTCCTTCATCAATATTCTCAACCTCTCTCTGTCTCTCTCATTAATGTGGGTATGTGCAAGAGCAATTGTGCAAAAGCAGAAAACAAAGGCTAAAGTGGACAAATCAAATCATTGTAAATTTGCTGCGTTTTTGGGCTCCTTCCTTAACACAAAGATAGGAGATCTGATGTTTTTGGGGGGTCACTGTTGGTGTCTTAGGCTTCACCACTTCAGGTTTGAGAAAATTTTCAAAATCAAAATATTTCCTCTCAAATCTGAAACAAAATCTCTCTCTCTCTCTCTCTCTCTCTCTCTCTCTCTCTCTCATTTATAAAAAACACAGCATTTGATGTTTTAATGAAGAACTGCTAAAAACCGGTTTAACCGTACTGGTTTTCGGTTTTGCCAATTAAACCGACGGTTTTCAATTTTTAGCGATTTTTCTTCTATTTTCGGTTTTTAACAATAACTGGACCAGATTAGTGTTTGAACCGGTTGAACTAGCCGGTCCAGTCCGATTTTTAAAACCTTGTAGATTCTCTCCATTAAATTCCTTTAGCAACTTGTTTGTTAAGGAAAGGTCATAGCTACTATAAAAGGGCAACATTTAGGTTTCGTTTGGGAGTTCATAAGAGAATGGAATAGAATGAAATGGAATGATCATAAAGGAATGGAAATGAATGGAATGGAATAGAATAGAATGTATTTAAGTAAGAGAAATGAATAGAAAAGAATGGAATGGAATGAAATTAAGTAACCTTGATTGAATGTTTTAAAATAAAGGAATGAAAATTAATGAAAATTAATAGATGATAAGATTTTAAATTGAAGGATTTAAGAAAAAATTTCAAAACATTTTTCTCAACAGTTGAGTTGACAGACTTTTACTAGTTCTTGATGAAGCAGAAAACTGTAGCTTGTCAATATTCTCCTCATCAATATAATGGATGACCTATAAAACCTGTGTCACAAAAAGCACTCAATAGATAAAAGCACCAATCTGGGGCTTGCCAAGGACCCTCCGATGCTTAAGTTAGCTTATTTTCTCTGGAAAAACTATAATTTGTATAGCAGTTGTGTATTCGTGTCCTTTTACCTATTTTTCCTGGCTTTATATAGCCTTAGGCCGAGTTAATACTTAGTAAACTTTTATGTTGTAGCTGGGTAATCAATGCTTAATGATTGCAATTTAACTCCAACATTTTCTGTTCATAACCGGTCCTTAATTCTACATTATTGGACGATGGTAACGATTTTGTGCTATTCATTGCTCAATTATTGATTACTGCCTAGAGATAATGCACATACGCTCGTCCATACCCTTACTCGTCACTGTCACTAACGGTTTGCAAGTAATGGACAACCATTTATATGCTACTCGTCAGTTGCCCCCCTTATTCTTTTGTCGTCCATCATCTGGACGAGCTAAGGAATATTGAAAGTCCATTTTGGGCGGATCACTTTGTACGTGGCCCGAGATCCTCGTCCCATCATATTTATTGTGGGGCAATATTTTCATCAACCGATTGCCACGTTCCATGTTTGTGTTGGCTGCACATTTGTGTTTTTCTTGAGTTTCCCGCGCATCGAATTCATTTCCTTTTTATCCAAAAGCCTTCTCATATTCCTCTTCTTCTTCTTCGTTATACACCAAGTTTGGAGTCTGAAACTAAAAGAGAGTTCCTGCACCTTCTGTCTGGTAAAACTCTTTTTTCTCCCTTAATGGTTGATTTTGATTTCATTAGGAAGGAAACTCCTTCTGTTTCGTTCTTCTTTGCTAGGTTAGGAGTGTTTCTTGAGTCTTTTGGTGGACACCGTCCCCATGTAGGTTTATTTGTTCCTCGAGACTGTGGGGCTTTCAGGCCTATTTTGATTGGCCTTTACCCTTTGCTCTATTGTTCTCTAATTGCCCATCATCTAAAGATGACTGCCATAGAGTACAAGGACAGCGACGTTAGGTCTAGTGAGTTAGAAACTGGTTTGCCGTCAAGTGGTGAGTCCACTGATAAAGATTTTGAAATTGTAGTGTCAAAACCTCCATCGTCTTCAAAACCCTCCTCTTCTTCTTCTAAAGTTCCTTCGTCCTCAATCCCTTTTCATGCTCTCTCTAAGTCTTGCCTTTTAGAGTCTAGACATTTGAAATCTATCCGTAAAAGGTTTCAATTCCCTAAAGGGGTATCTATAAGATTGCCACATCCTAATGAGAAAGCATGCACCTTTTCCCATGGCGAGGTGAGTTTTTACAAAACTACATTTTCATGTGGCCTTCATTTTTCCAGCTCATCCCTTTATAATGCAACTCCTTTCTACTCTGAATGTTACACCTAGTCAGCTCATCCCTAATGTATGGAGGACGATCATTGGTTGTATGTCGATCTGTGTGTCTGCCCATAATGGAGACATGATTACCCTGAACGAGTTTCTTTACTTGTACCGTTTGAAGCCTTCCACCCATTATGGGTATTTTGAACTTCTGCCTTGGAATAGGGAGTCTAGAATCGTTCGTAGCTTCCCTACTTCCTTTCATGATTGGAAGTCACAATATTTCTTCATTTCTAGATCTGGATGGGAAACCATGTCTGACGACTTGTGGGGTGAGGTCCTGTGGTTGCTACGGAAATAGGGAATCCCTTCTCTCAGTGCGTCTCTCTTTTCCTCTTCATTAAACATGTTGTTTTAAGTTTACTACTCTTCTGACCTTTTTCTTTTCTTTTTTAATTGCTGATCTTCCTTTGTTGGAGGAATGCTACCAAGGAAGAATTAAGGCTGCCCTTGAGTTTGCCCTCACAGTTGACGATTTCGACTAGCTAGTTGATCCTCGTCTGTATGAGTGTTGTCTTGGACCTGAGCCTTCAACATACGTTTTGAAGAAAATTGCCCAAGAAAAGAAGAGTAGGTTTTTAATCCTTCGTCTTTTCTTGTCTTACCTTATATATTTTCACCTTACTAGTCTTCTTCTTGCAAAAATGGCTACTAGGTATAGCAAAGACAAGTATGCCCATGTTAAGAGCTTGAAGAATGAATCTCTATCTCTCATTACCCCTGGATCAAAGAAATGCAAGCTGGATGAAGGGAAGGACGAGACTCATGCCCTCTAATCACTTTTTGACACTCCTTCTTCTCCCACACCTTCTCTCGAGATGATGACCTTCAGCCCTCTGACCACACGCTCTAAAGGGAAGGCCAAAGTTGGCAAGAGTGTTTGGGACGACCCTGCTACTGCCCTTGGAAAAGCTCATAATGTCGTCACTAACGACGAGCTTAAAGGACTCTCTCACGAACTAGTCAGCCGTCATATTCACAAGCTAGTGTAGATATTTTACTCAAGGTTTCTTCATTACTTGTTAAGTAGTTACACTTGATAAAAATTACTAACCCTTTTATTTTTTCAGGTTCTTGGTGAATCCCTTTGTTTGTCGACAGACTACTTGAGCAACGAGGAGAAGGTAGTGGTGGCCAACTCCAAGGTTGATTTTGTTGAGGTTGAAAGCTCAAGGTTGAGGAATGATCTGATTGAAGCTATGGATCAATCGACCAAGGCCAAGGAGAAAGTGAAAGAACTAAAAGAAGCATTGAAGGTTGAGAAAAAGCTCGTCATTCAGAAAGACGAGGAAGTTCAAGCTGTCCACCTGAGAATGGACGAAGAACGTGAGAAAGTGATTTCCAGGTTCCTAGAGTCTGATTACTTCTTCGACATGCAGTTCGAGCAGTACTTCAAGGGCTTCGAGCTTCCTCGTCAGTGAATGATGAAGAACCATAGCCATGTAGATGATTTTGCGAATCTGGACTTTAAAGCTATTGATACTAAGATCCTTGCTGACGAGGTTAATAAGAGGGAAGGTGAAACTATTGCTGATGCTACCGAGGTTGTTAAGGGAGAAGGTGCTACTACAGGAGGAGCTAATGACGAGGCTCAGACAGAGGCGGGCCGTGTTGAGGAGATCATCAGTGCTCCTTGAAGTACAAATTTAGGTAATCTTTTTTTTTTTTTTTTTTTTTTGGTTCCATTTTAAAGACAATTGATGCCTCCTATTTTGGGGCTTTAAATTTTGAAACAATGGGTGTCTCCTGTTTTGAGGCTTTTATTTTAGAAACAATGCAATTATCTTGTTTTGAACTTTGAAGTTCTTATGATTCATGCTTGCTCTTTTATTACCCTGCTTAATAATTTAACTCGTCATTTGAGTTTTCACTATGTTCTGTGATTTCAACTCATTGTTAGAGTTATTACCACGTCTATGATTTTCAACTCGTCATTTTGAGTTTTTACCATATGTTGTGATTTTAACTCATCTTGTGAGTTTTTAGCTTGTGATTTTAACCTATCTTATAAGTTTTTACCACATCTATGATTTTAACTCGTCATTTTGAGTTTTTACCATATTCTATGATTTTAACTCTTTTTTTTGAGTTTTTACCATATTCTATGATTTTAACTCTTCATTCGAGCTTTTACCATTCGTGTTCTTATCACGTTTGTGATTTGAACTTGCTGCTAGATTTCAAGTACTTAGTTATTTTCATTAAACTTAGCTTTGACACTTTGTCAAACTTTATTGAAAAAAAGATGGCTGAACAAACCTTATTATTTCATGCATTCCTCATATACGAGTGAATTACAAGGAAATAGCAAACTGAAAATAGCTTTAAAAAAACACTTGAAGGAAAATAAAAACTTAGAAAAAACAATTAAATCTCACTTATCTGACGTGTCATCAAGCGAGGTGCTCTTGCAAACAGAGCTTATTAGATCAGACAATAGCTTTTACTTTTAGTACTTCTTGAGATGTTCCAGGTTCCAAGGACGGGGAAGTGGATTGCCTTCCAAATCCTTCAAATAATAGGTGCCTCGTCTAGAGTAACAGATGACCTTGTATGGACCTTCCTAAGTAGGCCCTAACTTCCCCCGTGTTGGATCCCTAGTAGCTTGAGAGACTTTTCGCAACATCATGTCATTGAGGTTGAACCTTCTGAGTTTTACCCTCTGATTGTAGTACTTCTTCATTTTTTGTTGGTACCAAGCCATTCTCAAGGCTGCCTCATCTTTGACTTCAGCCAAACAATCCAAGCTGAGCCTCAATTCGCCATTGTTTGTACCTTCCTCATAATGAGCTTGCCTAAGACTGGAGACTCCTATCTCAACTAGAATAACTGCTTCAGTGCCGAAGGCCAACTTGAACGAAGTTTCTCCTATTCGTGTTCTCGTTGTTGTCCTATAAGCCCATAACACCCCAAGCAACTCTTCAGGCCATGCACCATTTGCCCCCTCAAGTCATGCTTTGATGAGTTTAAGCAAAATACGATTTGTTACTTCTGTTTGCCCATTAGCTTGTGGATGCCTAGGTGACAAGTAGTGATTTTGTATCCCTAGCTCTGCTCAAAACTCCTTGAATTTTCGACTATCAAACTGATGACAATTATCAAATATGAACGCCCTAGGGATCCCAAACCTATAGACGATGTTCTTCCAAACGAAGGTTTGTATCTTATCTTTAGTGATTACTGCTAGTAGTTCCGCTTCGACCCATTTGGTGAAGTAATCAATGGCTACGAGCAGAAACTTCACTTGCCTTTTTCCCAAAGGGAGTGGGCCGACGATGTCTATTCCCCATGTAGAAAATGGCCAAGGTGAGGAGATGCTCATCAGTACTTCCCCTGGGATATGCTACACATTGCCAAACTGCTGACATTTATCACATTTCTTCACAAGTTCAGTTGCATCCTTCTAGATAGTTGGCCAAAAGTAGCCTGCCCTAATCGTCTTTCCCATCAGAGATCGAGGTCCAGAATGGTTACCATAGACACCTTTGTGTATTTCTTGTAGCACATACATCGCTTCGTCGAGGGCCAAACACTTTGGGTATGGCATTGAGAATCCTCTTTTGTAGAGTTCTCTGTTCAAAACATTGAACCTTGTTGCTCGGACCCTGACCTTTTTTGCCTCAAATGAGTCAAATGGGAGTTAGCCGTCTCTGATGTAGGATATGATCGATTCCATCCAATTACTTTGTTGCTGGATCAAAAAGGCTTGCAATCTGTCAATACTAGGGGTTGTCTAAACCTCCATGAGCAAGCCTTCCATTGTTAAAGCATCTTCAGTTGAGCAAGTCTAGCAATCTCATCAGCAGCAGAGTTTTATCCCCTTGGGATTAGTTTAAGTTTAACGTTATCAAACTCGTCAATGAGTTAGCTCATCAGCTGTAGGTATTTCTTCATTCTTTCCTCCTTTGCTTCATATTCTTTGGTTATTTATCCAACAATCAGTTTGGAATCAGACCTCAATCACACATTCTTTACTCCCAAGGCTCTTGCAACCCTTAAGCTAGCAAGAACTGCTTCATACTCTGCCTCATTGTTTGTTACTGGAAACTGGAGCTGAACCCCATATTTAAGGACGCCATTCTCTAGTGACGTCATTATGACACCGATGCCTCCGAGTCCTGTTACAGACGAGCCATCTGAACAAACTGTCTAATATTCTACTTCTTGATCTGGGTCTGGAAGAGTAAATTTCGCAAAGCTTGTGCCTTGATTGCTGTTCTTGGCCTATATTCAATGTTGAACTAGCTTAGCTCAACTGCCCATTAGACCATACGACTTACAGCATCTGGTTTGCTCATTGCTTTTCGGATTGGTTGGTCCAGTATAACTACAATAGTATAAGCTTGAAAGTGCGAATGAAGATTTATCGAAGCCAAGATTAATGAAAAGGCCATCTTCTCCATGCGTGGATACTTTGCTTCGGCACCCTGAAAGGCCTGACTTGCATAATACATGGGCCTTTGTATCTTGGATTCCTCGCAGATCAAAGCTGAACTAATAGCTATTTGTGATACGACTAAGTATAAAAACAAATTTTCTCCTTCTATTGACAGGCTTAGTAATGGAGGCTTGGCCAAATACTCTTTGAGGTTCTGGAAGGTTGCTTCACACTCGTTCGTCCACTGAAAAGCCTGTTTAAGAACTTTAAAGAAGGGAAGACACTTGTTAATGGCCTTTGAGACAAACCTGTTTAATGCTGCTACGCGTCCCGTCAGTCTTTGTACTTCCTTGACTATCTTGGGAGATACCATGTTAAGTATGGCTTTGACCTTCTTTGGGTTCGGCTCAATTCCTCACTGAGATACCATGAAGCCTAGGAATTTTTCTTAGGAGACTCCAAAAAGGCACTTCGCAGGGTTGAGCTTCATCTTATACCTTTTCAAAGTATCGAACGCCTCTTGAAGGTCTGCAAGATGGGTTTTAGCTTCCCTACTTTTTACAAGCATATTGTCTACATAGTCTTCCATATTCCTCCCTATCTGCTTGGTGAACATCTGATTCACCAATCTTTGATAGTTGGTGTCTACATTCTTCAGTCCGAACCGCATGACTTTGTAGCAATACAAGCCCTGGCTAGTGACGAACGCAGTTTTCTCCTGATCTTCTTCCTTCATTAGGATTTGGTTATAACCTAAAAAAGCATCCATGAAGGTCAGTAGCTTATGGCCAATCGTTAAATCAACAAGCTGGTCAATTCTAGGAAGGGGAAAACTATCTTTGGGACATGCATTGTTCAAATCAATGAAGTCCACACACATTCTCCATTTTCCACTAGACTTCTTAACCATAACAACGTTGACAAGCCATTTTGGATAGTAGACTTCTCTAATGAACCCAGCAGTTAAAAGCTTTTCCACCTCTTCCATGATTGCTTTATTCTGCTCTAGAGCGAATACTCGTCTTTTTTGTTGGATGGGCTTCTTTGTTGCATAGATGTTAAGACTGTGCTCTATCACTTGTCTGTCGATCCCTGGCATGTCCTCATGGCTCCATGCAAAGACATCCAAGTTCCTTTTCAAAAACTTCACCAACTCATCCTTCAAAGTCTATTAAAGTTCCTTTCCTACCTTGGTGGTTTTGGATGGATCTCCTTCTACTAGCACTACATTTTTTGACTCCTCATTGGGTTTAGGTAGTCCTTCTTCTAACATCCAAGTGTGATTTTCTCTAAATGCCAGGACTGCTTGGTAACATTCCCAAGCCAAAAGTTGGTCTCCTACGATTTCTCCAATTCCATGGGGGTTGGGAGTTTCACTTTCAGGCAATATGTGGAAGTTACTGCCTTAAGGCGATTAAGGGTTAGTCACCCAAGAATCACATTGTAAGACAAAAGGCAATCGACGATCAAGAAGTCTACCATCCTCATCAATTGAGCGGGATAGGTCCCTGCTGTAATCTGTAATGAAATGATGCCCTTTGGATATACACGGTCTCTGTTGAAGCTAACTAACAGAGATCCGAAAGGCTTGAGGCATTTTGGTTCCAACTTCATCTGCTGGAAAGCTGTCGTATACATCACGTCTGCCGAGCTCCCATTATCCACTAGCACTCTTCGGGTGTTGAACCCCTCAATGGCTAGAATAATGACTAAGGGGTCATCATAGGGCTACCTGATCCCCTTCACATCTTGCTTGGAGAAGACAATTTCGTCATTCCCAATGCGATGATGTTTTGCCATTGGGTGGTTGACATGAACGCTATTCACCTGCCTTTGCATCGCCTTCCTCAGGGACTTGTATGATCCTCTAATGACTGGTCTTCCAGTGATCGTCCTTATCTCTCCTACAATGGGTTTGAGATTGTCTCGATCTTCCTCTCTTTAGTCGTCAATGGGTTTCTCCTCTGTTCGCTAGCGAGCTTGATAGTCTTTCTTAACAAACTTTTGGAGCTTCCCCCTTTGGATTAATTCTTCTATCAGTTCTTTCAAATCCCTGCATTCATCCGTATAATGACCATGACCCTTTTGGAAGCAGCAATACTTCTTTGAATCTCTTCGCTTTGAGGATGAGCTCAATGGCTTAGGCCATTTCAAGGCAGGGTCGTCCTTTATCTGCATGAGAATCTTGTCTATAGGCATTATCAATGGGGTGAAATTTAGCTTCTTCTTTGATGATGCCTCCAAACTACTTTTGCTAGCCTTAGCTTCCGTAAGACTATCTTTGTGCACCCTCTTCTTGCTTTGGGACTCTGCGCCTTCGTCTTTCTTTTGTTTGCCTGTCAATCCCTTTGCTGTTAGTGCATCTTCCCCATTCATGTATTTTTACGCTTTAAACAGAAAATCCGTCATCGAGGTCGGAGGAGTTTTCCCTAAGGAGAAAACGAGGTTAGGGTTGATCAGCCTGGCTTGGAAGGTCGTCATTATCACTTGTTCGTCAGCCTTATCAACTTCTAGGACTGCCTTGTTGAATTGTTTTACATATTTCCTCAGGGTCTCTCCTTCCTGCTATTTCATAGTTAGCAAATAGGAAATGGGCCTCTTATGACATTGGCCTCCAATGAAGTGACGGACAAAGGAGTCACTTAGCTGGTTAAAGTTTGCAATGGACACTGCGAGCAACGCTGCGAGCAGTTTATTGAACCATACCCATGCTGCTCCCCTAAGAGTTGCTAGGAATGTCCCGCAAATAACTTCATTTGGGGTCTGCTGGAGACTCGAAATTGTTTTGAATGCTCCTATGTGGTCCAGAGGGTCCTTAGTGCCATTGTAGACCTCCAACTAAGGGAAACGAAATTTGGGAGGCAAGGGGCACTCCAGAACACTAGTTGTGAAGGGTGAATCGATTCTCTTGATCATGCCATCCAGGTTCATTGCTGTATTTCCCTTTATGGCATTCTTGACCTCGTCCAACTCCTTTCTCATTTTTTTCATCATTTGATCACTACCATGAGTTGACTACGTGGTATGTTCGGAAGTATCCCTTCTACTATTCTCTGGACTATAGGCCTTGTCATCGTTGTCATTGCGATTGCGTCAAGACTGCGACATAGTCAGAGTCCCAAGGCACGCCCTTCACTTCAATTCTTCATTTTGTTTCATCAATTCTTTCACATTAGCAGTGAGTGCTTGAATTTGTTGGGCCATTACGGTTGGGTCCATAGGAGGTGATGAAGTTGAAGTGTCCATGTCTCTCGAAGAACTTTGTTGGTAGAGACACAATGATTTGCCTGAGAAAATTGCAACTCAGTCGTTCCCCACAGATGGCGCCAAACTGATAAAGCAGAAAACTACAGCTCGTTAGTATGCTCCTCATTAGTATGATGGATGATTTGTAAAACTTGTGTCACAAAAAGCACTCAATAGATAAGGGCATTGGTCTAGGGCCTACCAAGGATCCTTTGATGCTTAAGTTAGCTTATTCTCTCTGGAAAAACTATAATTTGTATAGCAGTTGTGTGTTCGTGTCCTTTTACCTGTTTTTCATGGCTTTATATAGCCTTAGGTTGAGTTAATACCTAGTAAACTGTTATGTTGCAGCTCGGTAATCTATGCTTAATGATTGCAATTTAACTCCAACGTTTTCTGTTTGTAACCGATCCTTAATTCTACATTATTGGATGATGGTAACGGTTTTGCGCTATTCATTGCTCAGTTATTGATTGCTACCTGGAGTTAATGCACATATGCTCGTCCATAGCCTTACTCGTCACTGTCACTGACGATTTGCAAGTAATGGACGACCATTTATATGCTACTCGTCAATTCTCATTTAGGTCCACCACTAATATTACATTTTTACTTATGATTATCAAGCTGCCACATCAACTGGTGTAAAAAGTTTATCAAATTGTTAGTGTTTTTAAGCTTTTTTTTTTTTTTTAATCTATGTGATTAATTAATAATTATGTGTCTAAAATAAGATAATAAAAATTAATTTAATATTTTTTTAAAATTATATTTAAATATATAAAATGACTCAATAATCTTAACAATTAAAAGATGGTTTCTTGGATTGATATCAGGTGCTTTGGTGGACTTCTTATACCACAAATAGACAAAAGGTGATGGCTGCATATTTTCCAACGCACAGCACACTAAAAAACGCTAATTGGAGGCCCAAAGGGAAACTTCAAGTGCTTATTATATTTACATTCTATGAGAGAGGGAGAGAGAGAGAGAACTCTTTTTTGGGGGAGGGGAACCAAAAAAAAAAAATTATTGATGCACACATACATAAAATTCCTAGAATGCACAATAAGTAAACACTTGACAATTCTATAAATTAGCACATGACATAAGTTTTGCCCACCAAATATCATGTACATATTCCAAAGAAAAAAAAATTAAATAAATCATATATAGTAGCTTGTACACAACACACACTCTTAAGTAATATAGAACAATAACTCTTCTATTTTTAGTGGAATTGATGATATGCTTTTATGTTAGAACTTCATTAATTCTTTTTTGTGTGTGTTTGTTTCTCAAAACAATATACATAGTACCTTACACATTATACACAAAATTAGGTCATGTTTAATGATCCATATGATTCAAATAGGATTAGTCATTATCAATAATATCATAATTAACCACCGCACACCCTTGGTATGATGGTCACACCACAAGTATAAGTGCTTGTGGGGTGTGGGGGGCAAGGGTTGGGGTTTAAGTCTCCAAGAGGGAGTTTCACACACATATACACTTAGATTAGGCTAGAGTAGAATTCTATCTTGTATCAAAAAAATAATATCATAATTAATGGTTTTATAAATTATGGATTCTATGAAGTTTCATTCTAAATATTTAAAGCGAAAAGGGAAATGTCAACAGCTACAAGCATTCTTATTCTTAAATTTGTTACAAAGGCAATTGAGGGCAATGATCTAATTCTGAGGTATTGAGGTTGACAAAGTGATTATGCACCAAATCTTTAATCATTCAAGTACAATATAACCAATTCAATGTCTCTAATGTGGATGGCAGTCCCATTATTGTGGTGATCACAGACTACATAACAAAGTCTATAGAGAGAAAATTGTATGTCCAAATGAATGCCCAAGGCATATATAGGCAAGCATATATATATATATATATATATATATATATATACAGATATACTTATTCCAAGAGTCATATTGTTATCCAAATACTATTTTGTTATTAATTGATTACAGGAAAACTACCAGACATTTGTTAAGTAATAGTGTAATACCATTCACCAAGTAAGACTATTAGTACCCTGCCTTGTAAACCTAAAAATATGCTAAATTTTACCATCAAGCACAAAAGACATGCTTTACCCAAACATGTAATTGTAAAAATTTATACCATACTGCTATAGTGCCATCTTACTTGTAAGATGTTACTGTAGCGGAATGGTATAATTTTAAATTAATAAATTCTCTCTCAAGTCTCTCTCTCTCTCTCTCTCTCTCTTTGCATTGTTTCTCCTTCTCCCTTTGCTCTCTCTCAGTGAATGGGTCGGCTCACTCAGGCCACCATTGGCCACCATATCACCCAGCATCACCAAGCACAAGCCGCGTCTCACCTAGTGACGCCTAAGCCCGAGCCGTCGTTGGCCGCCATCTCACTCGGCGTGGATTGTAAGATCTCTCTGGCGATTTTGCATTGGGTTTTCCGTGAGATCTCCGGCATGGGTTTGTAGTGGGTTTACCATGGGTTGCATGGGTTTGTCGTGGGTGGGTTGCGTGGGGGTTATGGTGTGGTGGTTGCTATGGAGTTGTTGTAATTTTGCAGGTTGTGTTGGTTGCTATGGTTACTATGGATTTGTTGTGAACTTGTAATTTGCCGTGGTGATTGCTTTGGTTTTTGCCATGATTTTACAAGCGGTGATTTTGCAAGTTTTTGCTATGGGTGCAGTAGTGGTGGGGTTGTAAGGTTTTGATGGTGGTTGTGTGGGGTTTTCAATTTGTTCACGGCGGAGAGAGAGAGAGAGAGAGAGAGAGAGAGAGAGAGAGGGAGGAAGAGAGACAAAAATTAGAGGAAAGAAAGATATTATTATTGCAAATATATATATATATATATATATATATTTTTTTTTTTTTTTTTTATTGTATAGATATATTATTTTAATGTGTTGTATAGGAATATAAAAGTTGAGATGTTGGGTGTGTTGTAAATTGGTATTGTATAATAGATAAATTAACTTTTGAGATGGTAAAATAAAATAGTTCAAAAATACCAGATGCGAATGCTCTAAGAATGAGCTTTTGTGTGTGTGTGAGAGTGTGAGAATGCACTATGTTATAGTGTGATTACCCATACAATTACACAATAACAATTCTAACTAAAATTATTTGTTATTCTGTTCTGGCTTTGAAGAGCCAAAAATCTTCCCCACTCAAAATGTCTTGTAATTGAATGTAGAAGTGTGCATGGGTCGGTTTGGGTCGGGTTTAGGGGATTTTTTGACCCAACCCACTATGGTGAGTCAAAAAAAATTCAACCCAACCCAACCAATCACATAAGTCCAACCCAACCCAACCCACATGGGTTTGGTTGAGTCGAGTTAAACCCATTGGTTGGAAAATTTTTTTTTTATTACTATTATTATTAAATTGAGCAGAAAAAAATACATCACACTTACCACCTGAGTTAATAAACAAAATATACATTAATATATAAACTAATATTCCAACTTAGTTGTAAAAAAAATATGTTTAAATATCCAACTGAGTTGATAAACAAAATATACATAAGTTCCTAACTCAGTTATAAACAAAATATATCTAAAATTTTTAATTTTTTTTATTAATTATATAATATATTTAAATACATATTAAAAGAACTAATGGGATTTTATATTATATATGATAGTAGAAACCGAGGAAGTGCTCTACAGCTAGTTTTTTTTAAAAATTTTATTAAATATGTGGGGGCCAAAACTTGAGCCTTTGCACTGGGCTTAAAGTCCCATTCTTTAATAATAATGCGTCTGAGGAGAAGAAAGCATGGGGAAAGGCCCTGTAATAGATAGTAGAGCAGATAAGTATCCAAAGGTGTTGGTCCGAGAGGGTCATCCTCCTCGGATCTGACAAATGTCAGTAAAGTGAACTTCGTCTTACCCTGGACAACCTTCCAGGAAGCTCCAGCAGTGAAGATAGACTTCAAATGTACAGGGAAGGGATAAGAACACAGAAATATCTAAGAGAAAAGCTGCCACCACCACATTAAATGCACTACAGCAGCTTTCCTGGCCGCATTAATGTGGAGAAGACCTCTGAACAGTACTTTCAACTACTACCGCCCATAGAAAACTATAAAAATCTATTTAACAAGATAGATACAGGGGTCTGAGGTTGGATGAAGGACAAGTGGATGATGGAAATAGATCAGAGGGGACTATATAAAGGGGAAAGACCTCTATAAGAGAGGGATCGAAAAATATTACAGAGAAAACTAAGAGAAGATTCACTGTAGTGCTAGAAAGAACATAACATCTGGAATTGCATGTCCCATCGAAAACTTACTCCTCGGACTATAATTCAACTTCAAATTATGCGTACTCCTCCTCAGACCGACTTAGAACCCTGATTAACTGTTAGAAAATCCATTATCAGCCCAATTATTTCGCCCACTCTCTTACAAATTTATTGTATTGGGCTTATTGGGCCCATTTCCATTTCCTATTTCTTTTGGGTTTAGGCTGCAATTTGTGACCTTACAATTGGCGCCGTCTGTGGGAAGAATTAGTGCTAGTAAGATTTATAACAGTTATGGAGAGTTCAGGACCACAGCAGATCAGTCCACCCCATGCAGAATCAGTTATCGTTCATCAACAAAGTGAGCTCCACAACCTTGAACATGGAAATCACGTAGATAACCAGCAAGAGGGCAGCTCGCAGACGCTCCATGCTGGTAGAAGTGGCTATCGACGAAGGAGTCACTTGGTACATGAGCAAGCTGATGAAAAGGATTTGCAACGAGAGATTGAAGATCTAAAAAGGAAACTTCGTCGTGCACAACGAAAACAAACCCCTTCTAGCTCTGATGTTTCTTCCAACGATGAAGGAGCTGCCAGTTACAGGGAACGCTCAAAAACCCCACCTAGTGAATCTTATTCTTATGAGGAGGAACACTCTCACAAGAGGAGGAGAAAGAGTCCATATGGGAGGGGAGTAGGAACTAAGGTCATGAAGAAGGCTCTGAGCCAAATTTCTAAGTCCCCCTTTACTTGGGGAATAGAAAAGGCAAAACTTCCCAGACGTTTCCATCAACCTACGTTCACCATGTATAATGGACGTACCAATCCTATGGAGCATGTAAGCCAGTTCAAACAAAAGATGACAGTTCATTCTCAGGACGAAGCCTTGCTGTGGAGAGTGTTCCCCTCCAGCTTAGGACCGATGCCGATGAGGTGGTTCGATGGGTTAAGGACTAATTCCATTAGCTCCTTCAAGAAGCTTACTCAATCATTCTGTTCCCGGTTTATTACATGCAGTAGGGTTCCTCAGCCCTTAGATTCTCTGCTGTCTATGACAATGAGGGAAGAAGAATCTGTGAAGTCGTATGCTGAAAGGTATTGGGAGATGTTCAATGAGATTGATGGCAATTTTGATGAAGTCGCTATTAGAACTTTCAAGGTCGGCCTCCCCTCCGAACATGGTTTGAGAAAATCCCTGACAGGTAAATCTGTCACCAGTTTGCGACAACTAATGGATAAGGTGGACAAGTATAAAAGGATAGAAGATGATCAACAACAGGGAAAAGGGAAAGCTAAGTTTGTCCCTCAAGAAAGGAGAGATTTTAGGTCGGACAGATACAACAATAACCGGCCGAGAAGGGATTATACCGAGCAGCAAGGGTCAAATAACAATCAGGTGGTCAGAGCTGTATTCCGAGAACCCGTGCATCAAGTCTTGGAAAAGGTTAAGAACGAATCCTTCTTCAAATGGCCCAATAAGATGATGGGAAATCCTGAAAAACAAAACCGAAATCTTTATTGTCAATACCATCGAGACCATGGTCACACCACCGAGGATTGCAGAAGTTTATGGGATCACTTGGACCAACTTGTCCGAGAAGGCAGATTGAAACAGCTGTTGCATCACTCTAGTAGTTTGGGTGGTCAGACCGATACTCGGGAGGAAATGGAGAATCCTTCAAGACCCCCTCTTGGAACTATCAACATTATTTTTGCAGCGCCTGGCAAAACGGGGTCATGCCCTTCTAGAGTAATGTCTGTGGCTCGCCTGCCTTCTGAGGATGGTAGCCACGAGCCGAAGAGAGCTAGACTAGATCGGCCCCTGGTCATGGGGTTCTCAGAAGAAGACAAGATTGGAACTATTCAGCCTCATGATGATGCCTTAGTGATCATTCTCCGAATTGGAGGTTATGATGTGAAGAGAGTAATGGTGGATCAAGGTAGCGCGACCAAGATTATATATCCTGATCTTTTCAAGGGGCTGAATTTAAGAACTGAAGATTTGACACCTTACAGTTCTCCCCTAATAAGTTTTGAAGGGAAGGTTATTATCCCGAAGGGACAGATCAGACTACCAGTGCAGACTGATTCGGAAACAGTGGAAGTAGATTTTATCGTAGTAGATGCATATTCTCCTTATACAGCAATTGTTGCCAGACCTTGGCTTCATAATTTAGGAGTGGTTTCTTCCACCCTACATCAGAAGATCAAGTATCCATCCAGAGGCAAAATAGAAAAAATACTAGGCGATCAAACCATGGCGCGATAGTGCATGGTTGCAGCCATCCGACATAAGCCCGAAGTAGAATATGTGATTCTCGGAGAAGAGTTATAGCAATTAAAACCCCCAGTGTTACCTATTGGTGAGATTTCTGATGAGGTGAAATGTGAAGATCTTTTGAAAATCACAATAGGAGACGATCCAGAGAAGTTTTTTCAAGTCGGATCCCAACTTCCTCAGCAAGAGAGGAAGGAATTGGTAGAGTTCCTTAAACGAAACATTGACGTCTTTGCCTGGAATACTTACGAGGCTCCAGGGATGGATCCAAACTTCATTTGCCACCACTTGAATGTTAATCCGTTAGTAGCTCCCAAAAAGCAGCTCCCTCGTCGTCCGTCCAAGGAGCATGCAGAAGCAGTCCGTCAGGAAGTAACAAAACTCAAACAGGCTGGGGCTATCAAGGAAGTCTTCTATCCCGAATGGTTGGCAAACACGGTAGTAGTCAAGAAAAAGAGTAGGAAGTGGCGAGTGTGTGTTGATTTCACAGATTGGAATAAAGCTTGCCCTAAAGATCCATTCCCTATGCCCAAGATTGATCAGCTGGTGGACGCCACTATCGGCCATCCTCGGATGAGTTTCTTGGACACTTTTCAGGGTTATCATCAGATACCTTTGGCCTTAGATGATCAAGAAAAAACTGCTTTTGTTACTCCTGTTGGAAATTACCATTACAAAGTGATGCCATTCGGCCTGAAGAATGCAGGTTCCACCTATTAGAGAATGATGACGAGGATGTTCGAGTCATTATTGGGGAAAAATATTGAGATTTATATAGACGATATAGTGGTGAAAAGCAAAATGGTGTCAGAGCACCTGGGAGACCTTCGAGCTGTCTTTGACATTCTCAAAAGCTATAAACTACGTCTAAATGCTTCCAAATGCTCATTTGGTGTAGGATCAGGCAAATTCTTGGGTTACATGGTTACTCACAGGGGAATTGAAGTTAACCCCGACCAGATTAAAGCCATCAACAATATGCGAACTCCTCGGAACCCAAAAGAAGTGCAAAAGCTAACTGGAATGGCCGCAGCTTTGAACAAATTCATATCTCGATCAGCAGATAAATGCAGACCTTTCTTCCTATTGATCAACAAATGGAAGAACTTTGAATGGACGAAGAAGTGTGCCGAGGCCTTTCAGCAACTCAAAGACTATCTAGCTCGGCCGCCGGTCATGTCTAGTCTTGAGCCAAATGAAGTTCTTTTTGCCTATATCGTTGTAGCCTCGTATGCAGTGAGTTTGGTGCTGATACGAATGGATAATGGTGTACAGCGGCCAATATATTACGTGAGTAAGTTGTTGCATGAAGCGGAAGTGCGTTATCTACCGCTAGAAAAAGCTATCCTGGCAGTGGTGCTTGGCACGCGTAAGTTACCTCACTACTTCCAAGCACATACAGTGGTTGTTCTTACACAACTCCCGCTAAAAACCATACTCAGAAGTGCCGATTACATGGGAAGGATAGCCAAGTGGGGTATAATTCTGTGGGCTTTCGATATCAAGTACATGCCTCGTACCTCCATGAAGGGACAAGTCCTCGCCGACTTGGTGGCTGAATTCACCGAACTTGAGGTAGATGAATTACTGGCAGACAGAAACAAGGATGAAAAATTTGTTGATACGATCTCCCAATACTGCCCTCCAACATGGGAAGTACATGTAGACGGAGCATCAAACCAAAAAGGCTCGGGGGTTGGATTAGTACTTACGTCTTTTAAGAATGTTGTCGTTGAGAAGTCTTTGAGGTTAGACTTTCCAGCTACAAATAACGAAGCTGAGTATGAAGCTCTATTGGAAGGAATGGCTATGGTCCAAAGAATAGGAGGGAAGTCCATAAAACTCTTCTCAGACTCAAGGCTGGTCCCCGGTCAAGTAAAAGGAGAATTCGAAGCTAAAGATGAAAGGATGCGGGGGTATCTTAGCCAAGTTAAAACTATGCAGTCAAAATTTGAATCCTTTAACTTACTACATGTCCCTAGAAGTGGCAATGCACATGCGGACTCTTTGGCCATGCTTGCCACCTCCTTGGCACGGGACTTGCCTCGAGTAATCCTTGTTGAGGACTTACGCAAACCCTCGGGAACATTAGACATGGTTCAGATTAACCAAGTAAGAGCGGGGCCGAGTTGGATGGATTCCATCACGCAATTCTTGAAGGAAGATATTTTGCCTGAGGCAGAAATTGAAGCTGACAAGATACGAAGAAAGGCTACTAGTTATTGGTTGTCAGAGGACGGCAAGGTATATAGGCATTCCTTTTCAGGGCCTTATCTGTTATGTGTTCATCCCGAACAAACCGAATCACTCTTAGAAGAGATGCATGAAGGAATCTGTGGAAGTCATACTGGAGGCAGATCCTTAGCACATAGGGCCATTACTCAAGGTTACTGGTGGCCAAATATGCAGAGAGAAGCTTTGGAATATGTTAAAAAGTGTGACCAGTGCCAGCGGTACGCACCAAGTATACACCAACCAGGGGGAATCCTTAATCCACTGTCTAGTCCATGGCCATTTGCTCAATGGGGCCTAGACATCGTCAGACCATTCCCCAAAGCAATGGGAAACAAGAAGTATCTCCTAGTTGGCACAGACTATTTTACGAAGTGGGTTGAAGCGGAACCTCTAGCTAATATTCGAGATGTGGATGCAAAAAGATTCGTCTGGAAAAACATTGTCACTCGGTTTGGCGTCCCTCATGTGCTCATCTCGAACATTGGAATTCAGTTTGATAGCAAAATGTTCAGAAAATACTGTGGTGAACTGGGGATTACTAACAGGTATTCTACTCCGGCTTACCCCCAAGGGAATGGACAGGCTGAAGCTGTGAATAAAGTCATATTAAATGGGTTGAAGAAAAGATTAGATGATGCAAAAGGAAAATGGGTGGAAGAACTTCCACACGTACTCTGGACGTACAGAACCACGCCTCGTAGGTCTACTGGAGAGACCCCTTTCTCAATGACTTACGGAGCTGAAGCTGTCATCCCTTTGGAGTCTAGGTTCCCGACGACGAGAACCAGCTCATTCAGTCCAAAAGACAACGATGAGAAACTAGCAAGAAATCTAGACCGGATTGAGGAAAAGAGAGAGAACGCAATGGTTCAGTTGGCCCATTATCAGCAGAAACTAAAGCGGGGTTATGATGCCAATGTAAGGATAAGACCTTTAACTCCTGGTGACTTGGTACTACGTAAAGTTGTGGGAACAGCAAAAAATCCGGCTTGGGGAAAATTGGGGCCGAATTGGGAAGGACTTTATCGTATCACCTCCAACGCTGGCATTGGAGCATACTTCTTAGAAGATCTAGACGGGCTTATAGTACCCCGCCCTTGGAATGTCAATAACTTAAAGAGGTATTATTATTAATAAATGTTTATTTGATTAATATTTGCTCTTTATGTAAAATGTTTATGCTACTCTCACAGTTCTATTAAGTGTTTAAACTTAAATCCAATCATGCCTGGAGTCCTCGGACCAGATAATTTGGGTTAGTTAACACTCTCGCAATTCTATTAAGTGTTTAAACTTAAATCTAATCATGCCTGGAGTCCTCGGACCAGATGATTTGGGTTAGTTAACACTCTCGCAGTTCTATTAAGTGTTTAAACTTAAATCCAATCATGCCTGGAGTCCTCGGATCAGATGATTTGGGTTAGTTAACACTCGCAATTCTAATAAGTGTTTAAACTTAAAATCCAATCACGCCCGATTTCCTCGGACCAGGTGATTTGGGTTAGTTAACACTCATTCTTCGTTACACTAAATATTTAAACTTAAATCCAATCATGCCACTTCAACACTCATTCTAAGTTTCTGTATGTAAGTTTAAACTTCAGCATGTCACTTGAAATTCCCATTAGGGTTTATTGCACTTATTGATTATACTATTACTGATAAAGATACTTATTCAATTTATGTATTGACCCCCGTTATAAACCTCTTTGGTTGAGCTCATCGTATAATATGCTCTACGTACCCAATATAATCATATATACTAGTCAAATTAAAGGAGGATGGCATCAAAACAGTTTCCCATTATTTATCACACTCTATGAAGCAAAAGGAACATATTTTCATTAATATTAAAAGTGTAGCACAAAAAAAAAGGTACAAAAACAGTTGAAAAGAGATAAATATATTACAACTACTATTGCTCTAAACTTTGGCCTTTGGAGCCCCTGGGTCAGCAGCTTGTTCTGGCAGAGAGATAGTGGTGTCTGAGGCTTTGTCTTTGCCTTTGTCCTTGCTCTTGTTCTTGCCCTGAGGAGCTTCAACATCTTTTTCTCGGCCAGTTTCTGGGCGTGAATTTGTTGGAACTTCCTTAGGGGCAGGAGGAACTTGACTTGTCACGTGCACCTCAGACACTTTGGCAGGATGTTCTGGGGGAGGAGACTTAGAACCTGGGAGCACACGGATGTCTGAGTCATAATATATGCTCCTAGGTTGCCTCAGGACGGAGTCAGCAGGGACTCCAGCGGCAACAAGGGCCTTACCCCACGTGATGTCGCAGTAGTCCCTCGCCACAGTGGAAAATTCCTCTGTGAGACGGCTTTGAGTCTCCTGCACTCCCAAATCATAGGCAGCCTGCTTCTCAGCTTCAGTTGCCTCCTTTAGTAGTTGGGCAGCCTCCCTGGCCTTGCGGAGTTCTTCGCGGAGCTCTATCACCATCTGCTTTTCTGTCGCCAGATTGATTTTGCAGTAATGCAACTCCTTGCGAAGGTCCTCAGCCTGTCTTTCAGTTGTTTTTAGGCCTGCCTCGGCACTATCTTTATCCCTGAGAGCTTGTTTCACCTGCTCGGCCATTTGTGCTTGTTTATCTTTCAATGCACCTAACTGAGCCTCTGCTGCGTCTCGGGCATCCAGGGCAACCCTCGTCTCGCTGCGAGAGTTCTTTACCCATTCCTCGGCCATAAAAACTTGTTACGTGACCTAGTAAGTAAAAAAATTAATAATAATGATAAAATGATACTTCTGCTATAAAAAAAATGCAAGTAAATATAAATGAAAAAAAAATGAGCAGAATCGCTTACCATAGTCAAGTCCCTTTTTAGGGAAAGGAAGAGTTTCAGATGGTTAAAGCTCCTGTAGGCTGCCATATCCTGAGGGAGGAGAAGGGGTTGTTCCAGAGCCTCAGCCACCAGGCCAGCATGCCCCCCGCGATAATGCCTAAGCGTGGCATCAAACTCGATGGGCATACCGTCAACCTCCAACACGGGTGACCAAGTACGTGCAGGCCGACGTACTTGGGCCACCAGGGCTTCTTCTCGGTTGTCCACGGAGCTGGACCTTCTGCTCCTATGGTCCTGTGTCTGTCTGGCCTGCTTATTTCCTTTAGAGGGGCCCAACTCCCCTTCCTCGACAGTATCCATTGGCCTTTTCTTCCTTAAGTCTGGGTTGGGTTTCAGCCCAAGATCAGCAGGAATCTGAGGAGGAGGAGGGGGAGGATTTGCAGGAGGTTTGGACTTATTCTTATCCTTAGGGGATGGCGCCTTATTCCTACTCTTCATCAGCTCCTTCAAGCTTGGACCGGTCTTGGAGGCCATTTCTTCCTCCTCGTCCGAAGTATCAGCAATAAAAGTTATTACTTGGGCAAAATTTTGTACGCACGAATGCTCGTCTACCCCCTCTTCAGCCTCCGATATAAGGATGGTTTCTTCTTCTTCAAACTTGAATCTGTCAATTTCTTGTTCAAGGGAAGAAGAGGAAGTTGTTCCTTCTCCGATAATAGCTTCCCCGAGTGGTACTTGTTGTAATGGTTGGGCAGCGAAAGGTATTCCTTATGGGATAGGATGATCGACGGGCGGAAGATCGTATGGAGCAAGGAAACCTGGCCAAGAGACGTCAATACGAGCCAAAAGGTGGTCGTCCGCTCAAATAGAATTGCCGACGTCTAGAAATGACCTAGAAATTGGCTCAAAGTCCAAAATCAAATGAACTGCACGAAGTTGCCCGTCGTTGTTCACAAAAATTTGTGACCTAAGCAGATAGTTGAGTGCTGGGACGTTGATTAGGCTGAGCTTCGAGTTGGTATACGATTTATCTGTCAAATAGAAGAATCGAACAGTTAAGAACCTCGACAATACAAAAATAAATAAATAAATAAATGTAAATAAATTAAAATGATACTTAAGTGCAGTAAAGTAAAGCCGAGAACAAACTCATTAAATCGAATGTTAGAAATCCTAGATCTATGTTGCTCCACCTGGCTCTCCTAGCTTGGTTGGACAAGGTAGGCAGTCACTCCAAGGGCCCGACAGGATGAGGTAGTCATCTTTCATCCCTTTGTTAGATTTGAGGAGGCAGGAGATTAACTTGACCACACTGGAGCGGGACTTAAGGTAAAATCCTGCCCGAGTTTCTATATGGCCTTCGTATAAATGAGCGACATCATACCAAGTCAATCCCAGCCCCAGATGTCGGTCCAAAGCATCAATCGATCCTAGGACTCTAAAAAAGTTGGGAGCACATTGGTGGGGGCAGAGTCTATGGGCACGTAGGTAATCCCTTGTAATCCTACCCATAGGGACGGTCATGCCTCATTCTATGAAGGCAATCATGGGGATTACGACCTCTCCTACTTTTCGGTCAAATTCCACCCCTTCTGTGGTGTAGTGTCGTACCGATACCTCCTGGGGAATATGGTACGTTTCTTTGAACGACTCTATCAAAGCTGGAGTCTTTACTAGACGCTCAAATCTACCCATTTTTAGCTTGCGAATGAGAGAACGGTTAGACGAGGAGGTTAGCCGAGAAGATAGAGGAAGTTTGGAGAACGAAACTTACGTAGGATAAAACGTGAACTGATCTTCTTGTCTCTTGAGGATCTTTGAAGTCTCTTTTGTGAAGATATGATGAGTAGTCTGATGAGTAAGGAATGTAGAGATATAAGCGCTCTGAAATTGCAAACTGTGATGAAAAGAGAAATGAATGACGTTTAGAAGCCTTTATAGTGGAAGCCAAAAATGAAGGGGACGCAATCCCGCCCAAATATTGAAGGGGAAATCTGAACCGTTAGATTAGAATTCCACCGTTGGATGTCTGGAGCGTAACGCGGCCCAAAGCGTTTAATGATGTTGTGTGAGTTCCCAAGCGTCAGAGACTCTCATGAAATGACGGAAAGGACCCTTCCACGTGCCTGGGTTTGAACATCCTTGTGGTCTTAAATGTAATTGCAAGTACACATCAAAATTATACTTTTTCTCCTCGGATGGGAGGGAAAAATTAGAATTTTGAGGGGCTATTGTGGGGACCAAAACTTGAGCCTTTGCACTGGGCTTAAAGTCCCATTCTTTAATAATAATGCGTCCGAGGAGAAGAAAGTATGGGGAAAGGCCCCGTAATAGATAGTAGAGCAAATAAGTATCCAAAGGTGTTGGTCTGAGAGGGTCATCCTCCTCGGATCTGACAAATGTCAGTAAAGTGAACTTTGTCTTACCCTGAACAACCTTCCAGGAAGCTCCAGCAGTAAAGATATACTTCAAATGTACAGGGAAGGTAAGAACACAGAAATATCTAAGAGAAAAGCTGCCACCACCACATTAAATGCACTACAGCAGCTTTCCTGGCCGCATTAATGTGGAGAAGACCTCTAAACAGTACTTTCAACTACTACCGCCCATAGAAAACTATAAAAATCTATTTAACAGGATAGATACGGGGGTCTGAGGTTGGATGAAGGACAAGTGGACAATGGAAATAGATCAGAGGAGACTATATAAAAGGGAAAGACCTCCATAAGAGGGGGATCGAAAAATATTACAGAGAAAACTGGGAGAAGATTCACTGTAGTGCTAGAAAGAACATAACATCTGGAATTGCATGTCCCATCGAAAACTTACTCCTCGGACTATAATTCAACTTCAAATTATATGTGTACTCCTCCTCGGACCGACTTAGAACCCTGATTAACTGTTAGAAAATCCATTATCAGCCAAATTCTTTCGCCCACTCTCTTACAAATTTATTGTATTGGGCTTATTGAGCCCATTTCCATTTCTTATTTCTTTTGGGTTTGGGCTGCAATTTGTGACCTTACAAAATATATAATATATTTTAAACATATATTAAAATATGAGTGGGTTGGGTCGGGTTTGGTGGGTTTGTAATTTTATGACCCAAATCCAACCTGACCCGCTATAAATTAAAAAAAAAAAAAAAAATATTTGTAACCCAACCAAACCCACCAAGCCCTAAAAACCGACCCAACCTAGTGGGTTCAGTCGGGAGGGGTCGGGTTTGGTGGATTGGCAAGTTTTCTGCACACCCCTAATTGAGTGATTGGTTTGACAAATTTCTATCAAGTGGTACATTCAAAGAATCTTTTGGACCTCATTAAGGCGGGCCATGATTCCCCTATTCAAGCAAAATATGTTACCTAACACCTTCTTGATTGGATTGTATGAAATGAATGAACAGTAGCCAAATTGGCCGTTATTCATAAAAGTTGTAGAGTTAAGAGAGAAGTAGCAACTGCTAAATTGGAAATTCTGAATAGGTCACAGCCACTAAAAACTTGCAAAGCACGTGTGATAAGATTAGTATATATATTAGAGTAATTAATATTACTTTTTACTATAACAAATAAATTATATAGATTAATGAATATAATGTTTTAATTATTTATAAATAAATAAAAAATTGTGTTTTAAAATATTCAAAATAAGTAGTCAGGTTTTCTTTTTTTAAGAACAAACTTGGTTATTCAACAAATAAAACTATCTTCCTAGAACCTTCCTTTTAAATCATTTTTCCCATTCCTAAGCTCCCACCCACAGGGCCACCTCCACTCCTCAACTTTTCCATTGCATTTATTCTCTCATATATTTATTTATTACTTCTTAACAGTTTAGTAAGTTTACAATACTTCTTTATTCTCAATTCTTCATACTCTCAACTTTGTCTTCGTCTTCTTTCTTCTCAATTCTTCTTTCTTAGAAGTTAAGGATGATATTTTTGAGATAATTGATTTTGTTTATATCAAAGAATTTTTTGAGGTACTAATATTTATAAGGATTTTCCTAATTTTTTTTTCTTTAGTCACAATGATGTATTAGATTTTTTGGAGTTTTATCTTAAACTTTTTTTTTTTTTTTCCAACTACATATTCTTTTTCAAAATTTTAGAGCCCCTTCCACTTAAGGGCCTTAGACAATGACCTAATTGGCCTAGTAGATGGGCCGGTCGTGATTTGGATCCTTGTGTAGCTACTATACCCTGGGGAAGTGTGACTCGACGTTCCCTATTATAAATGGTTTCTTCTACTCTCTTGTTCTTTCGACTCTCATTAATTTCAAGGCAAGGAAAAACATTATTGATCAAATACCAGATAGCCAAGGAAAAGAAGCCATTTCTTAATTTTCCAACTCCCTTTATACCCGCAACAAGTCCCAAGTCACTACTCACTTACAAGCAGAGATAAATGAATCCTAGGTCACAGCCACGACTTCAATGGTTATTATTTCTCATGTTACTCTTGGTTTCACTGTTCCTCCATTTCCATACCTCTTATGGTGATGTTGGCACTGCAGCGCTGTATTCTCCCCCATATTTACACACAGCATGTTATGGAAGCGATGCATCTCAGTTCCCATCCAGCAACTTGTTCGCGGCAGCCGGTGATAAAATATGGGACAATGGTGCAGTTTGTGGGAGGCGGTATTTGGTTAGGTGCATCACTAGTACTTCAACACCAGATTCTTGTAATCAAAACCAGACAATTCTGATCAAGATTGTTGATTACATGGGCCGACCACCTTTTTCCCACTCAACTTATAACACCACCATGGTTTTGTCCAACACAGCTTTTGGGATTATTGCAAATTCATCAACTGCTTCTTCCTATATCAATATAGAGTTTGAACAGTAAGTTTTTTCAATTCCCTTTCCTGTTTTCTTTTCCTATATCAATATATATGGTATAACACAAATATAGTGCAGTTCTTCTCCAAAAAAAAAAAAGGAAGTTTACTTATCTCTGTTTGGCTGTTTCCTCAAAATCTCTTTAAAGCAATATATGGTCTTAGCTTTTTGCCTAAAAATGCCTATATTTTCTTCACTTTATATGTTGTGTATTTTCTTCCTTAATTGTTTGGCAATAATTATTACTTAAAAGAGTGTGTTGTGTATGGTATAACTTACTTCATTCTTTCTTAAAAGTTACTATGACTTTTGAGTGGAGTTGTGAGATATATTTGTGTTAGAACCACTTTTCTTCTCTCTTGTGTGTATTTGTTTCTTAAAAAAAAAAAAAAAACCATCTGCTGTTTAAATGGGCGTGTACGTTGTTGTGTGCACACGCTAGGAGTTGGTTGTTTATATACATGTTGGTTACTTTGGTATAGTTAATCAAACTCTCTGTTCTGCACCTGCTTTATACTAATATTGATTTTGCTTTTTAGTTCTGAAGCTCGGCGGCCTCTGAATTCAAGCATGAAGATGGAGGCTCGGAAGAACCAATATGTAGCCAATAAAGGAGAGATTCCGGCTGGTCCGTATTCTCCTCCTTCTGATCCAAGGGTTCATGGTGAAGATGTTCCACTTGTTAGAGGTCTGGTCCCACCCTCTGCCCCTAACCCCACCACCGATGATGCCAGTGGCCACCCCTGATCATGACTTCATGAGATGTGTAGGTCAGTTGGTGGATAAAACTTCTTGTTTTAATGCTGTTTCTCTACAATAGTTCTCTGCCAATGCTTTTTGTTTAAAATAAAACTAAAAATACTATAAACATATATTCTAGTCTTTGTTTGTGTGCTTAACGAAACTAATAAGTTGTTAATGGGATATACAGATAATATTGTAATGTTTTATGTAAGATGGTTTATGAGAATGTTGTTTATATATTGTAATATAATTGTTATAAAACTTTGTTAGTAATGAATTCATCATAAGAAAAAAAAAAAAAAAATACTGTAGGAGTTTCAACAGCTTGATGATGGTGAGATCAAGGCCAACATGACATCGGTGACGGTTTCTCAAATTCCTCTTTTTCTCTCTCTTACAAATGCTTTGCTAATCTTTGTCAATCTTAGATATTTTATTTTAGTAATACTGAAACAATGTGTTTTATTTAAAACAATGGCAAGCATTATTGCCAGATTATAGCTATGTAGGTTGGAAACAGGAAATAAATAAATTAACCATATTTATAATAACAACATATTGTAGGCTTAGTTATATACATTTTAGGTCACTTTGTTTCTAGATTGTAGACATTGTATATAAGTATTGCTATCCCCAGTAACCCTAGTAATAATATTGTGTCATTTTCACAATTCACATAATTCTACTTTTTGTCCTACAAGATTGCTGCCTCAGCATTATTGCCATCAAGCCAAAATTTTCAACCCGACGAACAACGACATCTTGCCATAACGGACAAGCCTTCATTGGTAGTAGAGTAGGTTACTTTCTTTTACCCAAAAAAAAAAATCTTATTTTCTTCTGCTAACTCCAAATTTCGTATAGAAATAAGAGAAATAATACTGGGATTGGTTATAAAAACAAGGGTAAATATTGTTTCTTATCATAAAACGCCCACACACACACACATTTTATATATATATATATATATATATATATATATATATATATATATATATATATATATATATATATATATAGTTTCTTTATTGTTTCCCATTTTGAACAAAATATGTTCTATAATCCTTTCTGCAAGTAATTGGTCAATGATTAAGGCATGCCAAATTGTTTTTATGTTCTTGAACTAGTAAACATATTAAGGCATGTCACAAAGTTTAGAATTGCTAAATGATTGAGCAATATGAAGAATTGTTTCATTTCTATTTGTACTTTGGAGGTTTGGGTTCGATTTTTCATTTTATTTTTGGTTAAACAATGAGCTAGCTAGAGTGAGGCTCTTCATGTACCCCAACAACATAAGGAACAGTTGGGTTATTGGGTTTGGTAAAGCTTTTAAGGGTATTTGGGTATTTCACGTTTAAGATAATGGAATTCATGTACTTAATTGGGTTGGATAGTTAGGGTTGTTTAGACATTTTAACTCTAAAAGGGATGCTAATCTTGACAACTTCCCCCCTAATCAACAGACAAGTTATTCCACACAAAATTATGAGAGTATTATAATGTGCACAACTAATTTGAACTAAAGTATATAATATAGATGGCCGCTAGTATTGTAACTCCAAATAGGATGTTGATTTTAAAAGTTTGATGTATATGGCACATGTTACACACAAGCTTAAAATTTCATTCTTTAAAAAAACCATATAATTTATGATAAATAGTTACAGTTTCTTTCTCTTAAAAAAACTATATAATCAATATAAATAAAAATACTAAAATATATTTTTCAGTGGCCTTCTACTTTCTATCTAAATCCTAAAATATAGGCACCAGTTTCTTTTAATTTTAACGTTTTTCAAGTAAAGTACAATCGTTACCTTTCTTTTGGTTCCTAAACTCTGCTTTGCATGCTCAAGGTCAAGGGGGATAGGTGTTTCATTTCCATAAGGATATACTATATAATAAATAAATAAATTGTTAATGAAGTATAAACCATTTTTTTTTTTATGTTAGTTTTATTATGAGAGATATAAAAAAATTGTCAAAAAAATTAATTATTTTTTTCTTTTATATAAAAAGTTTCTGAAAGTATTTCTTAAATAAATACCTTTAACACATCTGTTAACAAAATCCTAAAATTATAATAGGGAAACAAACGGACTCATGTGGGTAATCTCACTTTCTTCTATTAGCCTGATGGTCCCTCCATGAAAAAAAAAATCAATAATAATATAATATCTCATTTGGAGAGGCATTTCTGGTTTACACGGCACGCACAGACCACCACCATTAGTCCTTGAAGGCTTGAACGGTTGAACCATGATTAGAATGGTATTCACATGAGACCCAGACCACATGGAATACTAGTTTGCACACCTTAAACCGCGTGCATGAGATCCAGAGCCAGAACATTTTATTTTATTTTGAACAATTTCAAACGCACTTACTTGTTGCTTAAAGATCGATCGAAGGCAAGCACAACCCTGAAGAATCAAAATATCAAATAAACTACAATACCAGAGGCAACATAGAACAACAATTAGTAAGCATCTTAGAACAATTACGATATTTTTCAATGCTAAACAACTTGGCTAATTAATCAACTGGAGACATACAATATCTTCAAAATGTAAAGAATTTCTATCATTTGTAGAAGGAGTGAAGAACATATTAACTATAATTCTAATATAAATCACACAATGTGTTTGCCTGTTACATATAAAGAAATGGGAATACGTTACATCATGGATGTGATATTTCTTTTATTTTATTATATTTCATGAAGTATACACATCTTACAAACACTAATAGAATCATTAAAACCCACGAGTAATTCTTAGGTACTTTCGAAGCACGGAGAATGGTGCTCCCTCCTCTCACATTTATTGTGAGGTCCACTCATTAAATTCATAGTAGGGTCTACCATGAATGTAAGAGGAGGGAGCACAATTTCACTATACTCCGGGACTACCTAAGAATTTTCCAAAACCCACACTGGTCACACAATTTGAGAATCCAAGAAATATTGTTGGGTTTTGTGAAGCCTAGTTGTGTTTGATCTAGATGACGACCTGACTTGAAATGATGTTGTGTGGTTTTTTAATGAGAGATTTTCTAAGACTTAATTCATGAAGCGGAGGCTTCGATAGGTCCAAGCAATAGACTTTTAGTCTGTTTTGTAGCCCATTGTGAATCCTATGCGCAGGATATAAAAACATTGTTTTGGTGATTAAGGTTTCTTGATAAAGTTTTTGATAGAGAGAAAAACTGTACTACTGCATTTTGTATTTTTTTTCCCTGATAATAGTAAAATTCCTGCAACTCCATAGATATAGGCAAATTGTCAAACCACGTAAATACTGTTTTGTGCGTGTAATTATTTTTTCTTTGGCGTATGTTTTCTCTATTTTGTTTCTCACAGGTTTGGGAATTTTATGTTAATTCCCTACAAATACAAACATAATCAACCCAAAAAAAAAAAGGGAAAATAAAGCTTCTCAATGTGAAAATACACACATCCACAAATTACAATTTCAAACATGCTCCGCTTACAACATCTATACACTTGCATATAACTAGTTGATTACAAAACTACATATTAACATCACTTAGATTAAGCAAAACTAATAAAATTCACCCCAAAAGAAAAACTTTATTCATAGGAAAATCACAAGGAGACAAATAAACTGTAGCAAAAAAAAATGCAAATGCTTTTTTTTTTTTTTTTTAAGTAGCAAAAAAAATGCTCCTCAAAAAAAAAAAAAAAAAAAAAAAAGTAGCAAAAAAAAATGCATGCAAGCCCCATACATCAGTGATGATGTAGTCTCTCAATTGTCCAAAAATAAAATTTTCTTGCTCCTTCCCATATTACTCCTAACTATTAATGTGTTATTCTCCTTAAGTTCATAGAATTTGTTAAAGACCTGATGATCATTGATATTGTGGTCCTAGCCAGGTGCTAGCTCCCGCCTTATTTATTCCTCTTTAATCTCCATCTCTCTCCAATCTTCATCTCTCTACAGAAAAAAAAAAAAGATGTATTGGTCTGATCGGCCACGTCTTCAATGGTTGTCCCTCACCCTCTTGGTTTTTCTTGTCCCTCATCTTCTTGATTTCATTATTCTTCAACAGTAAGTTTCTTCAATACCCTTCTATGTTTTCTTTTTTCTTTTCTTTTTTTTTCCTTTTTTTTTTTTTTTTTCAATATGAATGAAAGATTTTTAGTAAAACTGGACCTGAATACAAGAACTCCAAACTCAACAACTACAATGGACAAAACGTAAACACCCAAGTCCTAAAACAAAAGAAACAAGCTCATCAGTACTAAGGAACTATACATCAGCTACAAACATAGTTCTGGGTATTCCTTTGAAGCCAGATTTGATAGATGTTGCCTAGGCTAGTCTGCGATGGGCTAGACTTAAAAGTTTGCATCCTCAACATGTTATTGAAAGCACCTTATATTTCTGCAACCATAAGGTCTTTAATCAAGCATAACTTCACAACCTTCCTTCAAATTCCTCTGTTAAAGAAGTATTGACAAAAGATATGTTCAAGTTTCAAACCAAAGAACTCTTTGGGTGTCCCCCCCCCCCCCCCCCCCTCTCTTGGTTCTATTTTAATTTCACCTCCCTCTATACCTGAGCTGGAGCTCAGAATGAATGAACTTTTAATTTCTCTAATTTTTTTTTTTTTTTCTACTTGTTAGGATTTAAGTTTGTACAGTTGGCAAACCATAATAAAAAGTAAATTTCATTGATTTAGAATAGTATACTTTCAAGTCCAAGACAAAAAATTCAAGTTCAAGATGAAAAAGTGAGTTGCAATTTGGTTCTCTCAATTGTTGTTCGATTGCTCTCAATTACTGTTAGATCGGTTGAAAGTCGCATATCAGCAAAAATCAGCAAAACGTAAAAAGCCCATAACTTGTCCGTTTGAAACCCAAATTATGATATGTCCGTTTTTTGCAATGTTTAAAGAACATTATAAGCTAACCCTAGGGGGGGGGGGGGGGGGGGGGGGGGGGGTGTGGGGGTTTAGAGAAAGAAGAGTGCATCTTGTACCCCTTATTGTAGATCTAGGGTTTTTGTACCCAAAACTCTCTCATATCTTCTATCGGTAATATTCCTTAAAGAAACTCAAGATCCGGTGTTATAGAAGTTGTTGCCATCACTATTCATCAAAAGTGCTAGTGATTTAAACCTTCAAGGGTGGTCTTGGAGTCACAAACTAGAGAGTTTGTGTTGCTAAAGCTTTGAGTGGGATCTTAGATTAATCACAAACGTAGGTGTTTGTGTTCAACAAATTCAAGATAAAAGAGTCCGTGGATTTAGAGTTGCACATGGTCGTATTAGTAAGTTCTACAAAAGGTAGTTTTAGATTTAGGATTAAAATCTATTGAAAACTTCTATTCTATCATAGTGGATTTGTTTACCTTAAGGATAACTAGATTAAATTCTCCCCAAGTTTTTTACCTTGAAATGATTGGTTTCATCGGTTTTCCTAGTTTCATATTGCTGTCTTATTTATTTTTCCGCACTAAGTAATATGATTGTATGTGTTTAACCTAGATCTAAATAATAAACCTAAATATCTACTTAGTTAATTAATTAGGTTAAAAATCTAAGGTCATGTTTGGTTTAAAGAGTTTTCATCACTCATCACTCACTTTTCATCACTCATTACTCACTTTTCGTGGGTCTCACACCTAATTTACTTGTTTGGTTAAATTTTGTTTTCAGTTTTCATAACTCAAAACTCAAAAAATTGAGTTAGAGTAATGAAAATTGAAAACAAGTTTTGATTGTTTTCAAATGATGAGAAATGAGTTATGGTGGCATTATTGTAATTCTTTGCATCTATGTGGGACCCGCTTCAATGTCTAGTCTCAATCATACTCCACCCAACTGCTCTCTTTCTTTATTTTATTTATTTCTTTTATCTTTCTTTCTCTTTCTTCAATGCCACGTCTTCAATGGTTGTCCCTCGTCCTCTTGGTTTTTCTTGTCCCTCATCTTCTTTGTTTCACTGTTCATCAACAATAAGTTTCTTTAATACTCTTCTATGTTTTTTTTTCATTTTTTTATTTTTTATATATGAATGAAATATTTTTAGTAAAACATGGACCAGAATACAAGAACTCCAAGCTCAACAACTACAACAGACCAAACATAAACACCGAAGTCCTAAAACAGAAGAAACAAGCTCATCAGTACTAAGGAACTATGTAAAGTTGTGACTTCCAACTATATTATGTTGGCTTTAATTCCGTGCCAAATTTGATTGTAATTTCTTCAATCATTTTCCCTGTATGTATGTGAGTTTATCTGTAAGGAATGAGTGTGAGAGATCAGTGAAGAATCAAGGTTCAAAAGTTAAATCAGTGAATTTTGCGACTAGCTCGCGAGAAACAACCCATGAAAGGTCACATGTGGAGCACATGACTAGAAGATGAAGAGTCATGCCAGATTGTCATTTTTGCAACTGTCTCGCAAGAAGGGCCAACCAGCGAAGGACCCGCGAAAGTTTCTATTTGACAAAAAGTTATGTTTTGCTTTACCAAGTTTTTACTCACACTATATATACCCTCATTACCCATAAATTGTAAGAAGTGTTTTTTAGAGAGAAAACCCTAAAAAATATACTTGAGAGTTAGAGATTGTTATACCCACAATCATCTACACATTTCCTTGTGGTTTTCCTCAACTCCTACCTCTCCATCTCTAGATCTTTGAGAGGTTACTAGCTCAAACACTTACCACACCCATTTTGAGTGTAAAGTAAGATTTTGGTGCTGCTGGAAAGCATTGGAAGGAGTCATTCATTGGTGGATGCAAACAGGCTGAATTGCAGGATCCAGAAAGCTAGAAAAGACAAGATTCTGAGAAGTCTGTTGGTAGTAGGAGCTAGGAGGGCTCAAGTACATGGGGTAGACTACGTTTTGAGGGTTTTTTGTTATTTGTGTACTCCAATTTTATTCCCTAGTGAATCAATTTCGACTTGGAGAGTCACGGAGAGGTTTTTCGCCGAGTTCTTCAGTTTCCTCTTCGATAACACGTCTCGGTGTTATGTTGTGTTTGCATCTCTCTTCCTTACTCTTTAAGCTTTCATTTTATTGTTAATGATGGATGAATATGGCTTAGGGTAGAATTATTGGTTCATTGCACTTATTTACTCTTGTTCCACACTTAGTCTAAGTTGGAGTAAAAACAATCTAGCCTTTTTTTTTTTTTATTTGGGGATTTGAACAAGCTCTTGTGTTTTAACACAAATCCGAACTTTCAAACTACAAGTTACATCAAATAGATACAAAGTTTTGGGTATTACTCTGAAGCCAGATTCTATAGATGTTGCCTAGGCTACTCTGTAATGGGCTAGATTTAAAAGTTTGCATCCTCAATAGGTTATCCCCCATTGAAAGCACCTTATATTTCAACAACCATAAATTCACAACCTTCCTTCAAATTCTTCTGTTAAAGAAGTATTGATAAAAGATATGTTCAAGTTTCAAACCAAAGAATTCTTTGGTTTCTTTTTTTTCCTTTCTTGGTTCTATTTTAATTCCACCTCCCTCTTACCTGAGTTGGAGTTCAGGATGAATGAACTTTTAATTTCTCTAATTGGTTTTTTTTTTTTTTTTTTTTTTTTTTTTTTAACTTAAAACAATTGGTGTTACTACCAACTTCTTGTTCTTAGATTATTATTTTTGGGAAAATTTTTGCAACATACAGGTATGTAGCAATTGTTACATATAGGATTATGTGACAATAAAAAGAGAGTGACAAGTGTCTAATGGTCCACTTATCATGTATATTATACATAATCTTTGAACATATGTTACTTTCCTTTTGTTGCTGCATAACTCATTATACAGCAATTGCAACATACTAGTATGCATTTTTTTTTTTTTTTTTACTTTCTTATTAAATAGTTATATCATAAATTCAATATAAGTAATCTTCTCTCTCTCATAATGAACTGATTTTACAGCTGCATGCATCCATTGTGAGAGAAGAAGAATACATGTAACCAACATGAGATTAATACATGTCGTTAAAAATGGATAAGATGGAATAAAAGTTTATAATTATATCTCTTTTTCTTCTATCATAGTTGACCTATCCAACAATATCTATGAAGTATGAAATATATATGGTCAAATTCATCAACAGATCTCATTTCTTCTTAAATTTTAATGGGACTAATTAATTAGTTGATGTGACCAATAAAATATACATTAAAATGATGTTATAGAAAGCATAAAATTTGAAATTAGATCATTATTAATTATAAATCCATTTAAAAATTTAATAAAGAAAGAGATTAAAAAATGAAATTAACTTGGCTTTAAAAGTTGAGTAACACTAACGCACAATCTTGACGTGATGGTCACTCTACAAGTATAAAGTTTTTGTAAGGCGAGAGAGTAAAGAGTGAAGTTTAAGTTTCCAAGAAGGAACTTCACATACATATACACTTAAACTAGACTAAAATTAAGTGACTAAATTGACATAATTAATAATAGGAACTAAATTATTTTTAGTTAATAATTTGATGACCAAATAGTATATCAGCCCATATTGTATAATTTTTTTATAATATATCTAGTGGCAAGTCGAGACAGAAGGAATATGAGTTTATTACTACTATTATTTTTTTCATTTTTTTATTACAATTTATTTATTGAAAAATTTGTGAAATATATCTTTAAAAAAATTATGAAATATACATAGATTTGGTCCTATATATATATATATATATATATTTGTGTATACTAAGATTTACTTTTAGAAAATGGCTTAGTCCTCTTAATAAGTGTTCCCGGGAATGAATTTATTGTCATGCTTTATTTTATTTATTGTGCAAAAGATAGTGTTGCCTTAAAAAAATTAAAATTAAAAAAAAAAATTGCATTATATCTTTCCACTAGACCCAATGAGTCCACATCATGTTAAAGCATAATCACAATGAACTTATAACAATTTTAGTTAAAAAAAATTCTATAAGTCTTTTTTTTTTTTTTTTTTTAAAAAGAAAAAAGCAAACTATATTTCTCTGTTAAATTTTTTGCTTGTGCTTTCTACCAATTGTTATTTTCTTTTTTGTTTATAGATCTGAAGCTCGGCCTCTAAATCCAAACATGGAGGTGGAGGGGAGGAAGAAGCAATCCTTATTCAGTTCAACTTTTGAAGCACAGTTCAAAGAACAATATGTAGCCAACAAAGGATAGATATATAGGAAAACATGTGATGAGTGCTGCTCCCAGGGTTCATGGTGGTGAATATGTTTCACTTGAGAAAGGTCCAGCCCCACCTTCAGCCCCTAATCGAACCACACGTGGGCCATGATACCATTGGCAACCCCTGATGAGCTGATCGAGTTGGTATTCATAAAACTTGATGCTGTAATGCTGCTTCTCTAGAAGACTAGAACAATATATTCTCTGCCAATGCTTTTGATTAAAAAAAAAAAACAACACCACCTATAAACATATATTAGGCTCTGGGAAAAAAAATTTATATGTTATTTCTCTAGTCTCTTTCAATCGTGGCTGACCAGGCAGAACATGATTAACCGGCCATCTATGGCTGCTTGACCATGGCAGGCCTTATTGTCTGCCAGGCACCATGCGTGCTCCAAATTAGTCTAATGCTACTCAAACAACGCTTATTGGCACTTGGCAGCAAATTTCCCAAGCGTATAAATTAACCATAAACCATGGCAGCAAGTTTTAGTTTATATCCACTTTCAACTATTTGTCCAAAAACATTGTTCCCCCATCTTTACCGATGAGAGCTACGATCAAATAAAAACACTTTTGATCTTATGAATACCTATGATTTAAAGTATGTGCACCAAGCAAGTCACGGTTGGGTCATGGCTCCATATACACGCCGCAAGTCATGGCTGTCTACCGGATTGGAAGATCAACTCTTTTTCTTTTTTTTTTCTTTTTTAATTAAAGATGGGAACTTTCATTCAGTGATTGTAAAGAAGATAGATACACAAAGCATCGGCAAGATTCGCAGCTCGAGAATCCTCACAAAAATATTTAGGACAGCCGCTATATCCCATCCAAAGTGCTCTTCTTGGCATGTGATATGGCCCACTCAGCCTCGATTTCGTGTCCGTTCCAATGCATGTCCTATTGCCCAACAACTACACTTGAAACTTGAAAAGAATAGTTATCAACCAAGAGCATTCTTATCAGGGTTGTATAAATGCTAAAACCATAAAAATCCACTCCATCAAAGATGTCATATGCTAAAAAATTCGGCATCTTACTACAATATGCTCTCATTTTTTAAAGTGCACTGCAACAAGATGTTTTAATTTTCTTTTTTTCTTTTATTTTTGCTGTGGGAGAGAGAGAGAGGGGAAGAATAAAAAATTAATAAATAAAGAATATTTAAATAAAATAGTAAAAAAATAGAAGTTTTGATGTTAGGGGTATTGTAAAGTGCTATGTTTCAAATGTTAAATGCTAAAAATTTTAAAACTTTTGATGAGAATGCTCTTATAATTGTGACTCATTGATTATTGGTCCAGCAATATGGATCACCAATTGAATCTAATTGCATATCTCACTTATTACTTTAATCTCATTGATTACATTTTGAGCCAAAACTTGAGGTTGTATCTTTCTTTATCATATCATTTTAATTTCATCACATTCCTAAATAATGTAATGTTATATTCTTGTATTAAGATTACATTAATGTAAAATTACAATAATATAATATTACAGTGTAATGTAACATCAAGGCAAATCAAACACCCTTTTATTGAAAAGTGAATCATTAATCTCATTATAAAATCTCTTAGGGTCTGTTTGTTTTGACTGAAAACGAAATTCGGAAATCATTTTCCGGAAAATGGCATGTTTGGTTGGGATGGTAAATTGGGTCAAACTGAAAATATTTTCAGTTTGACCGTAAAATAAGCCAAAACCAACGGAAATGATTTTCAGCCCAAATTTTCACTTCAAACATTTTCCATTCCTCTCTCACACGCACTGCCTTTCTCAGATGCACACAGAGCTTGACTGCTCCGACCCACACACCAAGCCAAACGGAATGATCCACACACCGACGCACCACGATCTGCACTCAACGCGAGAGAGGGAGTGTGCGAGTGAGATCACGCCGGCGCCATTCGCACCACGAACCCAGAGCTTCGACTTCGCCAGCGACCCAGAGACTTCGCGCCACGAACCCAGAGCTTCAACTTCGAATCGCACCACGAACCCAAAGCTTCAACTTCGAATCGCACCCATTGACTTTGCCGGCGAACCTAGAGGCCAGGATCGCCGTTTGACTTCGACTTCGCCAACACCGATCGCACTGAGTTCGCGATTGAGAAATAGTTGGGTTTTGATGAATTTGACCGGGTTTGATGAATTTTTTTTGGTTGTGTTTTGATGAATTTAACCGGATCTGTGTTAATCTATTGAAAAATTGATTATATATTTGTTTGGAAGCTGAGAAAATGTAAGAAAATGTAAGAAACAATAAGAAAATGTGTTTTCCATATTATTTTCAGCAACACAACCAAACACTAGAAAATATTTTCCAAACCATTTTTTAGAATACAACCAAACACTTAAAAATATTTTCCTTTCCGGAAAATAGCATTTCCGGAAAATATTTATTTTCCGGAAAATATTTTACACGAACCAAACACAGCCTTAATATCATTGTCCTTCAAATTTAGAAAATAGCGCAGCAATAAAGCTATACAAGGTAATTTTATTCAAAATTACAACTTCAGATGGGGTCATAATAACCCATCCAAGTTGCTCAAGTTACGAAAAAATCGTCAGATTTTACTAGGTTAATTGCATAAGTAATCTAATTCAACAATCCAACCGACTTAAGTACCAATTCACCAGATTATTGGTTCAACTAGGTCAAGTGGGGTGAGGTTTAACAACTATTGAATGTTTAAACCATTGAATGTTTAATAAAACAATCTAAATGTTTTTAAATTTTATTGAATGTTTTAAGAGCATTCACATTGAAGGATTTAAAAGTTTTAGCATTTAATAACTCAAAAAACCACTTTACTTATTTTAACATGTTTCTTTACAATACACCAAACATCAAAAATTCTATTTTAACTTGAAACACAATAAAATAATATAAGCATCACAATAATCAATAGCCACAACCACGACAACCATTGCCACAACCATAGCCACTGACACCACCACCCACAACCATAGCCCCTAACCACCATAATCCTACCTTATGTTTCATTTCTATTTGTCATCTGAAACAAAGATCCAATTAGTCAATGATTATGGCATGCCTGGTGGTTTAAATTTTTCTATGTTCTTTAACTCATAAACATATTAAGGTATGTCATAAAGCTTCAAATTGCTAAATGAAAGTTACCCACTATCGGTGCATTTGGAGCAAGGTGACTAGGCCTCGTTGTTACGGTGGCATTGTACGACTGTGTTTTTTTGTGTGCTTGACCAGTTGACTCCTAGTGTGGTTCTTTGAAATGATTACGTTAAGACAAAAATGAAAAAAGACAAAGATTGAAAATAGTATCTTCCTCGATTTCTTACGTGGACTCACGCTTGTTGGCAAAAAGAAATGACCTTTCGGCAAAATTGATTGATTAATTGAGCATGATGCCGGGACTAACCCTTTTAGGATATTCACTTTTATGCAAGTTGCACTTTTGTCGTCTTGTGGTTTGATTAAATTACTTGTAAAAACATCTCGGAAACTTAATAAAAATAGCTTTATCACCGCTTGATACATGTATAAATTGTGGTAACAATATTTGTGACACAACATATGGAAATAAGAGAAATACTTGTTTCACACACAAAAATTATATTGAAATCTCACGAGCGTATAAAAAGTGTATACAACGAAGTGTGTAATAAACAAAAGTTTCTAAAAAAAAGCAATACTCATGTAATATTAATTCATTAGCAATGAGTGTGAGTACTGAAGTTTCTACTTTCTAGAGTTGCAAATACAAAACTTCCAACTTCGAAGGAATCAAATCAACTGAATCAGAAAGGTATCATTCGGTAGCTCATTATTAAATTGATTTGGCAACGCAGAACCTAGAGGATAGTTTCCTTGCAGCCTAAGATCTTTTCTTTTCTTTCCTTTTTTTTCTTTTTCTTTTTCTTTTCTTTTCTTTTCTTTTCTCTTTTTTTTTTTTTTTTTTTTTTTTTTTTGAGGAAAGTATAAGGACTCTGAATGACGAGGAATTGAAGAGACCTACCGAATGATTTACTAGTTGCAAGAATAAAGTCAAGGAAATTCTAGAACCAATTAACCTCTACGTTTAAAGTTGTTCTTGACACGTTTCTAGAACTATCACAATTCATATGCCTGCATGGCATTATCGTTTTTTAAATTAAATTATTGTAGCTTCTTATTATTCTTGTAATCAATAGATTCAATACTCCTAATATAACATTTTCAAATAAATGGAAAAGAATCTAAATCTTTAACTAGTATGAAGTTCTCTTTTCTAATGAAAAGTACGACAGAAAATTCAAACTAAGATTTCTTCTGCATAAAGACAGGATAATAACATTAAGCAGTTAGATTTTTGTTAGTATCAAGAATTTTAATTAACACAATTGATAATAAAATACATATATATATATATTGAACAAGCAACTTGAGTCCAAATCTAGCCTATGTCAGTTTTTTTTTTTTTTTTAATTAAAATAAACACAACAAAGTACTCAAGAAGTTTGGTAGTCTCTTGCTGAATGAGTACATATCTGATATCACATGAATGATGAAAGTTGTTCATCCAAAAAAAAAAAAAAAATGAACGATGAAAGTTTATTCCAAACTGGTCACTATTTTTTTTTTTTTATACGACTGGTCGATAGTGGTCATAAGAATAGATTGAGTTTATTGAATTTTAATGGAAGTATAGTCAAGTTTATCATTGGATCTCATTTCTTTTTAAATTTTAATGGAAGTAATTGATGGGTCAAATAAAATATACATTAAAATGTTATTATAGAGAGTGTAAAATTTTGGAATAAAGTTAATATTAATTATTAATTCTATTAAAAGTTTAATAGAGATAAGAGTAGGCACCTAAAGATGAAATTGTTAGACTCAAAGATGAGATTGACTTGATTTTCGAAGTTGAGCGACTAAATTGACATACTTAATAATTAAGAGACTTAATTGATTTTTTCTCAATATTCAACCTATATTTTATCATTTTTTACAATATGACTAGTGCCTAGTCATGAGTTTATTTCTATTACATTATTTCATCTGTTGATTACAATTTATTTATTCAATAAATTATGAAATATATCTATCAAAAAAAAAATTGAAATATACATAGATATGCTCCTAAAAATTTGTTTTGTACTTGGATCTACTTCTAGAAAATGGATTGTTCCTCTTAATTAGTGTGAATGGGAATGAATTTGTTTTCATTAGTTTATTTTATTCATTGTACAAAAATATAGTTTTTTTTTATATATGTTGTGCAAAAATATAGTTATGCCTTTAAATAAAAAATGAGTTACTCAAATTTTGTATGATATCTTTCCTCCTTGAATTTTGTACTTGATCCAATGCACCCACATCAGGTCAAAGCATTGAACTAATCAAAGATTTAGTGTCCATTTGGGGACAGTTTATCTAACTTTTATTGAAAATGTGTTGAAGCATATTTGTACTTTGAAAAAATGAGATTTTAAAAAACTGTACATAAAAAATAAAAACTGAGTTTATATGATGCCAATTTAGTGTTTGTTTGAAAACAACTTATCTAACTTTTTGTTAAAAGTATGCTAAAGTATACTTATACTTTGAAAAAATTTGAAAAAGTAAGAAAATGCGAGAAAAAGTGAGGTTTTAAAAGCAGCACATAATAGCTATAAAAAAAAAGCTAAAAGCTAAGCTTATAAGCTAATGCCAAACACACTCTTAGTAAAAAAAAAATTCTAAAAAGTCTTCTTTTTTTTTTTTTTTTAACAAGCTATCTTTTTTAATAGACCATCCATCAAACTCTCTATTTAATATATTGGGTGTACTTTATGTTGATATTGCTTTTGTGTTATAGATACGAAGTTCAGCCTATTAATCCAAACATGGAGGGGAGAAAGAAGCGATCCTTATCCAACTTGTTAGGTTCTAAAAACTTAGGAACTAATGTATTTAGAACTCTAATGTGTTTTATTGGCAAACCATGATCAAAATAGGTTGTTTAGTCTTGTTTAGACTTGCTCAAAGTTGTGTCTTTTATGCAAAGTTGGATTCAAACTGATACAAAATTGATAGTGCATTTCGCCCTGGCTCGATCGATCGAAGCTTAGGCTTGATCAATCGAAAATCAGGTAGAATGCATTTTTCTGCAAAATTCCAACTCAGCCCTAGATCATTAAAACGTTTAGAATTTTATGTTTTTGCCCTAGGTATATAAGGCAAACCACGTTTTAGAGGTTGCTCATATTGTGGTTTGTGTAAATCTCTTGTGAGATCTGTGAGGAACTTTCCTTTACACAAGCTTAGGGTTATCAAGAGGAGATTCGTTCAAGAACTTGATGAACATTCAGTTGCTGCACTAAAAAGCTTAAAGAAACACAAGCATGTGTGCTTGTATTTGCTGGAGAATCCAACAAAGGAGTCTGTGGTCTTGGAGCTTGCACATGGTCGTGTCAATAAGTTTCTACTGGTGAGTAGCAATAGGATGTTAGTGATCTAAGTTACTATTGTAAAATTTCGATTCTTTCATAGTGAATTCAGGTTTACCTTGAGGATAGTTAGGTTAAATCCTCCTCAGGTTTTTACCATGTGATTTCCTGAATCATCATATCATTATGTTATTTATATTTCCGCTGCTTTGCATAATATGATTTATATGTGTTAACCTAGACTTGCATAATTTACCTAAGTTAATTACTTAGCTAAATAACTAGGTTAATCTGGTTGTGTTTTAAGGGATCTAAAAACAAACAAGTGGTATTAGAGTGGGTTGCTCTCATGTTGTTGATCTTTTGATCTCTGAACTGATTCTTGATCTCTGTTGTCATGGAACACGGACATTCTCTTATTATTCATCCTCACTTTGATGGGAATAATTATGCTTATTGGAAAGTAAGGATGAAAGCATTCCTGAAATCAATTGATGAGAGAGTCTGGAACTCCATTGAATAGGGATGGGAGAAGCCCACTACTCCTATTAGTGAATGGCAAACTGCTCAAAAAGAAGCAGCCGCGTTCAATAGCAAAGCTATGGATGCTATCTTTAACGCTGTTTCTATGGAGGAATTTAAGAGAATCTCTAATGTTGAGGTTGCTCACACTGCTTAGAATATCCTCCAAACTGCGCATGAAGGCACAAAGGCTGTTAAAATTAATAAGTTGCAGCAATTAACTTCTAAATGTGAAAGCATTAGGATGTCTAATGATGAATCTTTTAATGAATTCTATACTAAATTAAATGATATTGTTAATTCTACTTACAACTTGGGTGAAATCTATGATCAATCTAAAATTGTTAGGAAGATTCTTAGATCTTTGACTAAAGATTTTAGACCCAAAGTGACTACTATCACTGAGAGTAAGGATGTGGACTCCATCCCTGTTGATGAACTTGTAGGATCTCTTCAATCCTATGAGTTGGACATACCTAAGACTAGCAAATCCAAATCAATGGCTCTTAAGTCAGTTGTTGATGTTGGTAGATTTGATGATGAGCTCTCTGCTACAGAGAATGCTTACCTTGCCAAGAATTTTAGAAATTTCCCTAGAAACAACAACAGAAGGGCAAGAGATAAGAACACTGTTGAACCTAAAAATTTTAGGAAGAATGATCTCATTAAGGTTAACAACATTGAAAAACCTAGAGAAAAAGTAGGTCAATCTTCTAATAATTCTATGGGTCCTCAATGTTTTGGATGTTAAGAGTATGGTCACATGAAATCTGAATGTCCTACTTACTTGAAGTCTAAGGGTAAGGTTATGACTGTAACCCTTAGTGATGATGAAGTTTTTGATGATGAGTCTGGTTGTGACGAGAATGGAAACTTCATTACTTTCACTGCTATTGTTGTAGTCAATGAAAGTGTGTTTGTTGAAGAGAACCCTTCTGATGGGGAACTTTCTGAGGATGCAGATCTACAAGAAGCCTACAATAAATTTTGCAAAGTTGCTGCAAAAGATGCTATGAATGTTGAATTAGGCTTAAAGAAAATTGCTTCTCTTGAGCTTAAAAAGAAAATTTTGCTTGCTAAACTGTTTGATGCTAATGATCTTTTGAATAATGTGAAGACTGAGAACATGCTTTTGCTTGATAACGTTAAGAATTTGGAACTTGAATTATCTGTTACTAGAGAACAAACTTATAGATCTGCAAGCTCCAAACTTGATCACATGCTAAGTGTTCAAAAGTCTCCCTCTGACAAAACTGGCTTAGGTTTTGTAGAAAGTATCTCTGTGTCTGCACCCCATTCTACAAACTTTATACCTTCTTCTTCTTCTTCTTCCGAACCCCTTGTGAGTGAGCCTGTCAAACCCTCTGTGAGTGAGGCTAAACCGATAGAAGTGACACCTCCTAGGAAGATTAGGATTGATCTTCATGAGTCTAAACCTAAGACTCTCAACCCTTCTAAGGGCAAGACACATGATAAGCTTGCATGGATTTGTCATTTTTGTGGAAAGTCTGGGCACATTCGTCCAAACTTTTACAAGCTGCAAGCTGCTAAGACAGCTAACAAACCAAAAGTACCTGTGCCTCAAGCACAAGATCCTATGGTGCTTATTGGTGAATTGGTAAAGGCTCTAAACCTTTATTCCAATCCTGGAATTGGTAATCATTCTCATGTGAATAAGAACTCCAATGCTCGAGGTCCATCTAAAAAGTTTTGAATGCAAAAGGCTTGATCTAATTGAGTCTTTCTGACATGGTTCTTGTGCTTCATTGCTATACTCTTTGTGATCATTGTTCTTTGGTTTTTGTTTTCTTTGTTTCTAGGATTTGCATTGCATAACAATCACGCATTTCATTCTAGGTGTTGTTGTTTATTTTTTTCCAAATAAAAATTTTTTTTTAAAAAAAAAGGGGGAAGAAAAAGGAAGCAAATTGTGTTTTGCACTATTTTCTTGGTTTTGAAAACAAGATTGGTCAATCTATTTTCACATAACATGTCTTTTGTACCTTATTTAGCTTTGATGAGCTTACTTATTACACCTTACTAGTTGAAACTTTGTAGTGCATGTTATGTGGAAAAGATGTTTATGGTTTTGATCACTTTGTCTTGATCTTAAAGTCACATGTACTCTTTGACTGTCAGACTTAAACCTTTTGAGAAAAGCATAAATAACCATCTCACCATTGTTCACTAGCCAATCATGAACACCTTAGTGCATATCGTAAGATTCTGATTTTAGGGTTATTGGAGCATAGCTTATATATATATATATATATATATATATATATATATCTATATATTGCATTCTTTTTGTAATTTTGTAACTATGAACTATAGAGTTTCATATTAAAAAAAAAATGTAATTATTTACTTTATTTTATTGCAATTGGATTGTGCATGATGATAGGTTCTAGAATGGAAGGACATGAAAATAGGAGAGATAAAGTATAATGAAAATCCGTTGAAAAACAAGGCCATAAGTCAATGCTTAGTATTACTAAGAAAACGTGTAAATGCTAGTTTACATTATTGATCTTTGAACCGGCCTTTAACATATTCACCATGTTCATGAATATGATGTTGATTTCACTATTATCCATTTCCAACTGTAAGAAACCAATTTCATCATGGACCTCCACTTCTATTGGTTTCCAACTTTCCATCAACCGACATTAACTTAGGTAATCTTTTCTTTAAAAAATAAAAGAAGAAAAAGAAGGAGGAGGTTAACATCATCTAGATTCTAGAATACAATGTGAACATATCTAACTTTCCTCTCCTCTTTTTGCACTTCCACATCAGTTAGAGGAAAAAAGATCCATATATATATGATGAATCATAATCATACAAAATCTTACAAAACAAATCAAGAAGATTAAAATTATATAGTGTTGAGCAAATGATTATATCATATAATCCAAAAGCACTCTAGATATATGGTTCTTCCAAATTATAATCAAGGTTTAACATATACCATTATATCTTCTGAACATGAAAAGCATATTGGTTCTAACTTTCAGTCAACTTTCATTAACTTCCGAAGCCTTTTCTTTAAAAAGAAGAAGAATAATGGAGGTGTATATCATCTAGTATATACAATCATAACTCTTATAATCTGGTCAAATATCATCACAAAATGAATCTAGGTTTCCTCTTTTTGCAATTCCACATCAATTAGTGAGAAAAGATCCGCACACTGAATCATAATCATTCAAAAGGGGAATCCATAATAATTTGTTAAATATATAATAAATTTATATATGATTCACATATCTCTTCTTTTTTCTCTTCCATTCCATTAATGTCTATTTATTTTTTTAATAGAGCGGGACCCATGTGGCACTCATTTATGGGGTGAGTTTGGCCACAATTTTTTTGTTTTTACTTTTTTGCTCTTTGTTTCAGTTTTTTATTTCAAAATTTCTAACTTTTTATAAATAATTTAATATTTAGCTTTTTGTTACACTTTTAACATAAAACTTACCAACAACTATATCTTTTGATAAATGCTATACAAATAAAAATGCACTCATGATTTCACCTAATTTTTAGCCACCTCTTTTCTTTTTGCCTTTTCGTTTGTGCTTTTTTGGTTTTTTTGCTAAATGCTTCTGTTTTTTTTTATTGAATCCATAAATTATCTTCATATGTATATGCACATATTTTCCTTGTGGCTCATATATAATTATATATTGCTCATTTTTAAAGGGAACAACATATATTTCTTCCCTTTTATACCATGTGAGTCCTACGATCATAGAAAAATAATGCAAAAAGTACTATAACTTTTATTATATAAAATTTTACAAATTGAAGTGTCACAAATTATAAAAGAAATATATAACTTAACATTTGTTTACAATGTTGTTAAAATGATACCAATAAAATTGTAAGTTATTTGTAGTAAAATTTGTAATAGTTTTAATATTTTCTTATTAAAAAAAAAAAAAAAAAGTCTGTCAACACAAAAGGTTTCAATGATTTTTTCACACCCACCCCTATGTTTTGTGTTGTGGTTGGTTGATGGCTAAAGTATGAAGTATGATATTTTTATTTTGATATTTTGATATTTTTCATGTAATTATTAGAGTCTTAGGTTTAGGGTTATTATTTCCTTAATTTTATGTGCTTTTAATGCTTTTCTAGTCAATTAAGATTTGTTTTAGACCTATAAAAAAAAAAATTTTAAAAGATTTGTTTTAGAATATTTGATCTGTCAATCAAGTTCTATGGAAACTTTCATTAGGTCTCAAAGTTTGTAAACAAATTTTCAAAGCATAATACAAATTTCTCATCCATAAAACTTCAGAGAGTTTTCTTCTTTATTTCTAGTGGATTCAATGAATCCCTTGTGGATTTAGGGGTTATCATCTTGAAGTGGATGTGTTATGTTTCTTGTGTTGTTCTGCTTATAATGTCATTGTTCTTTGGAGCACTATCTCAAATGTTATGTGATTAAGATAAATTCAATTAGTTTTCCTATGTCCTTAGCAAACTATTATTTTATAATAAAATTCATAAGATAATTTCCCCTCGAGAATACAAAATCTTTTAGATTTTTACAAGGCCTTCGTTAATGGGTGCCCTTGTGCACTCATCAAGGAGGTATCAAAATGGCCTTACTTGTATTGGAAAATAGCAAAAACTAATAAAAATATACTTTAAATTGAAAATGGCTTGATTCTCCCTAAATAGTCAATCCACTACATTATGAAATTCAACTTTAATGAGTACACTAAGACACCTGTTATTAGGACCCTTTTTACCATTAGCTAAAAAGATAAGTTATTTTTTTGACAAATAATAAGACTTCAAAAGATAAGCTATGATTGTAAGGAATAAAATCCCATCATTATCTTTACATTTTCATCTATCAACCATGACTTACCACTACCAAGTAACTCATGAAATATTGTATGAACTACCAGTGGCCACTAAGAGGCTAAATAGTAAATAATAGAGGCTTATTTTGAATATTTTTAATATATATATTAGGTGGAAAAATAACTTATATATATATATATATATATGTATCTCCACACATGTACACACATGAAGATAATTTTTAGTACTTGAAAGTTGAAACTCACATTCTCCTAAATATATCATTAACTTTCTTTTATAATGGTTCATAATGCACAATCTTATTCCAACTCTTAACTTTCCATTAAATTGATATATTAACATAAAATAAGACTAATATTGCCTAGTTTTCTCATGACTCAACTAAAAAGTCAAATGAAACAATATTTTTCTAGGACTAATATGGCCTAGCTTTCTCATGACCAAGAGAAAAGCTACACAATCACAATCAAAACTACGTCGTTTTAGCCTCAAGTTAAAACACAAATCTCTAGCTTAAATCACACCGTTTCAAGCCAAACTCTGAAATCTAAAACACAATCCACGGAAGGAGAACAGTGAGGGAACAAATCAATGGGTCAGCATACAGACCTAAAATTAATGGTTGCTCAGGTTGTTTATTACCTCAATTGACGGCGATATATTGCAGCGAACTCAATAGGTTCTCCATTGATCGAAGCGTCAATGGAAGCTGTTTCATAGTCTCTTTCAAACTTATTAAGGTCTAGTAGCTAGGAAGAGAGCAAAGCAATCTTCAGCTCTTCTTCCTGAGGGATTATGCCGTCGATTCTCACTGGCTGAGGTGGTTGAAGAAGAAGAATCGGAAGTGCTCAAACATGGCTTTAAAATTTTTTGTTACAGCAATTAAAATTATTATGTTTTTTTTCTGTGAAGCGCTCAAACATGGCTTTAACCACACATCTGCTACCCTTCCTTGCCGAGAATTGATTGCAATTCTCACTTTAGAATTGATTTTTTCCCTACTTCCCTTCTCTCACTATTCCTTCCGTGGATTGTGTTTTAGATTTTAGAGTTTGGCTTGAAATGCTGCTGTTTAAGCTAGAGATTTGTGTTTTAACTTGAGGCCAAAACGATATAGTTTTGATTGTGCTTGTGCCAGCTTTTCTCTTGGTCAATGAAATGATGTAGTTTGGGATTGATTTGGCAAAAATAAAACACATCAGCATGAGAATGTGTCACTTAACAGCAAAAATTAATAGTGGGGTAAATTGCTAACGGAACCAAATTTCTTGATGTAAAATCAATTTTCTGAGACTTTGAAGTGTAAAATCCAAACAATCTCAAACTTTAGGAGTGTAATTTACAATTTACCTTATTGTTAATTTTAACATATATCTATCAAGTTTGATTCAAACTTGTTGTTATACAACTATTAATTTGTAAAATACTTCTTTTGCATGTTGGAAATATTAATAGTTTTTTTTTTTCTTTTTACATTTTCTATTTTATTATTTTGGCTACCGCGGGTGACTAAAGCTGTTCAAGAGCTTAGTTATTCCCTTGAGTACGTGTAGTTCTCCCTTCCCATACACATCAAGTAATTACATAGAAGAATCCTTTTTACTCCATGATGTTGGTTAAGAGTTTTGAACTCAATACCTTATGGATCTTATGAGATCTTCTTTTTTTTTTTTTTTTTTTTTGAGAAATCTTAAGAACTACTAGACCAACCCTTTTGTGATTTTTTTACATTACTATATAACATATAATATGTAATGATTTAATCATTACATTTTAATTTGGCCCTCCAAGGATAAATCCCTAACTCCGTCATTGTGCTCTCATCGAGGAGGTTCAAAATGGTCTCACTAGTATTAGAATATAGCAAAAACAAATAAAAATATAGACGATAAATTGAAAGTGATTCTCTACAAATAAATAAAAAAGTCAACCAATTGCATTATAAAATTTAGCTTTATCTGATACACAAGAACACTTATTATTATGACCCTTTTTTTACCCACAGCTCAAAAGTTTTTTTTTTTTTTTTTTTTTTTGACAAATAATAAGACTTCAAAAAGATAGGTTATGATTGTATATATGAAACATAAGCCCATCATTTTCTTTACATTTTCATCTATCACCATGACTTACCATTATCCAGTAACTTGTGAAAGTCTTATAAAAAAAAAAAGTAACTTGTGAAAGATTGTATAAACTACCATCCTAAAAATGAGATTTTGCGTCTATAATAATATTAATTTCACAACAAATCCTATGTAGTAAACTATTATTGATGAACAGAAAAATAATTTCAGTATTGAACTCATATTAGAATCAATAACGAGTTATCATCTAGTTAGGATTTGTTATGAAAATGTTGTACTTATCATTACTCCCCTAAAAATTTGTTTTAGTCTTCTTTTGTGGAGTAACTCCACTAATATGAAGGACACTCAACCCGCACAAGAAAATCCATATGCACCAAAAAAAAATATATATATATATATATTTTTTTTTTGATAACAAATTTGATACATGTTGATGTGGTAGAGTATAAGTAATAGGTAAAAAAATAATATCAATTATTGGCATAGATTAAAACTAGTACAAACTGTCACACCAACTAGTATAAAAAATATTGTCAATTTTTTTGCGCATGTAGCACTGCTCCAACGCGGACACGCCCATTTCATTTCCGAGTATCTCCAGTGCTGTGGTCAACCTTGTCCCATTCTTTGACAAACATTCCACCGACAAAAATATATATATTTATTATCCAATTGGGTCTGCCATCAATTGGGCCTCACCTGACATGGCATCATCCGGAAGCTAGTTTTTTCATCTCTATAGAACCCACCAAACTAACGCAACACACTTCATTTTTTGCTCCACACCTTATACATATAGTTATATATATTTCACACTGATATTGCTTTTGAAATCAAGCTAGAGAGAGTGAAAATTTATGTATAGGTTGAGATTTTGTGTGTGGCTCAAGCTGATCATATTGCTTTTGTTTTTTAGATCCCAAGCTCGCCCTCTTAATCCAAACATGGTGGGGAACCATGAGATGAGTGCTGGTCATGATCCGAGGGTTCATGGTAATGAAGTTCATGTTCCACTTAAATATAAAGGTCCCGTCCCACCTTCTGCCCCTCCAAAATGCACTGGTGAAATCCACAAGATGAGTACTGGAAAATGTCCGGCCGGTGCATAAAACTTGTTGATGTTGCTCTCTCTGCCCTATGCTTTTGATTAAAAATAAGGCTAAGTATAGTTTCATAGTCTAGGACGTGAAATGTTTCATGTCCAAACGATATGTGAACATTGTTAAATGTGAAGAAAAAAAAAAAAACCTACATGAGCTTGATCGATCTCTGATTCTCTAGTCTCTTTCAACTCGCATGTGCTTCGACAATAAAACAGTGACAATCAAGTCCAACAACAATGTAGTTAGAAGGTCATTATTTTCTTAGTATATTTTCATTAATATATGATAGCAAGGCAGAAAGCTAGCACCTCGTTACAAATGTTCATCTTCAACTTCTGTACTTTTCTTGAAAATAATATGTGACTAAGCAAGAACGGTCTAAGTTGTTCTTTTTCCCATTTTGGTTTCCATCTTTTGTTAAAAATATTGAAGTTAAAGTTAAAACCTAGAAAATATGGGGAACATACGTTCTTCCAAATAATGATGCGGACTATGTTAATTGATATCTAAGACTAGGTGCTCCTTGTTTTTCTGGTATTTTAATTCATTATTAAACTCGTGTTCTATTGAAAGTACTTGTGGTTGAGCAAGAACGACCTTTTTCTTTTCTTTTTTTCATTTTAGTTTCCATCTTTAATTTGTTGAAAATATTGAAGTTAAAGTTAAACCCTAATTATATTTGGAGAACATATGAGGACAAAACATAGGTTTTTCCATTGATTGATTCTTAAGAATAATGCAGACTATATGTTAAGTTTGACAGAATGAAGTAGTGATTAATTGATATCTAGGAACTCATTGTAAATTTTCGTAGTATTTTGATTAATATTTTGATAGAAAGGCAGTGACTAAGTCATTATGTTCATCTTCAACTTTTGTATTTTCTTGAAAGTATGTGATTGAGCAAGAACGGTCTAAATCGTTCTTTTTCCCAGTTTGGTTTCAATCTTTTATTAAAAATATTAAAGTCAAAAATTAAACCCTGGCTATATTATTTGGATCGGAGAACGTATGGAGACAAGATATACGTTCTTCCAAATAGTGCTGAAGCTTAGCTTGGGCTATGATAATAAGTTTGACAAAAACAAGCTAGTGGCTATTAAGTTAATCATGCATGTGCCCAAGTTGTTCACTCTAGAAACTTATAGTTAATAATGGAAAAGATTAATTAAGTCTAGTGAGCCCCTCATTTAAATCAGTTCTTTCTCCGATTACAATTTTTGTCACAACATTTTTCACAACTTGTTGACGTTGTGACTTGTGAGTTTTGCGACCCAAAATTTGAGTCCCTATCTCCATTTCAATTAAGCTAACTCAGACTATGCTAATTAGTTTGATAATGATTTACTTCCCTATAAATGCATATATCAACACATCGATGCATCTCTACGTTGGATTTCTGATGTGTTTATTCAATGGTCTTTATTGTACAAAACTGAATTAGTTGTAACTAATCAACTTATATCTTATAAAATTTATAATAAAAAAATCAACTGATATTTTTTTATATTTTCAAGGAAGACATTCCAGGTTTAATTAATTGATTTTGTTTTGATGTCAAAGTCCCAAAAATTACCTATTTATTTTATTCCATGAGTAGTGAAATCATGGACCTACTATTTTATTTCCACCACTCATGAGTTGACACGTAGCAAAATTGTGACAAAGTTGTGGGAAAGTTTGTGATTGCTAGATTAAATGCATCCATGCAAATGCATGAGTTACAAGCTAATACTTTATATAGCAAAAATTACCCCTCCCCTTTTGTATTTTTAATGTACACACAATGAAAACTGTTGAGTTAAGATAGATTAACGTCAATTAATTAATTCAATTACCCAAATTGATTAATTATGTCAAATTACATGCCAATCATGGAAGCACTAACAAATCATCAAATAAACTAAATGCAGCAGAAAATAAATTGACACGGTAATTTGTTGACAAATGAGGAAAATCTCTCATAAGGCAAAAACCCCACTGGGTGAATTTAAGATCATCACTCCCAATAATCCACTAATCAACAATTAAGCGGTTACAAGTATAAGGAATCTTACCACTATCCTAGCCTATCCCGAAATACCACCCTACAGTTGAATATTCACTCAAATACCCAATTGGACTTGATATTGTAGTAGCCTTCTTTCCTTTGTTTCACAAATCTCAAATGTTTGACTAACTCCTTTGCACAAATCCCAGTATATGACTAACTCTAGCAACTTGATTGATTGTTGTTGACTGCAAAGTTCTTCACTTCATCAACAATGAAGATTAGGAAGCACTTGGTTACAAAACCCTAACGCGTACAAACTCAGCAACTTCACACATAGTATATGAGTTTAGGGTCTCTGTTTTCTTACTTGATGACTTTTAAAATAAGCCATATATATGACTAGGGTTGTAAGAAAAGAAACCCTAATCATCCAAGTCATCATGGGCCGAATTTCAGATCTGGAAATTCTAAAATCATAGATATCGATAGATCAAGCTTGTGTCAAGCTTCTCCATTAATACTTATAGCAGCATCTGTCGAGCTTGTGTCAAGACTACAAAAAACAAGGTCTATAGCCGCATTTAAAAAAACGCAGCTATAGATCTTAAAAACGCAGCTATATGTATTGAGCTGCGTTTCTCTAGCTGCATTTTCAAACGCGGCCTATTCTGCGCAACAATAGCCCCCTGCGGGGACCTATAGCTGCGTTTTTATAAACGCAGCTACAGATCACCCTATAGCTGCGTTTTATACCCACTATAGCTGCGTTTTTTCACAACCCATAAGCTTAGATATATAGCTGCGTTTTTGTAAAAAACGCAGCTATAGACCCACCTTGGGCTGCGTTTAAAACGCAGCTATAGTCTAACCCCTGTAGCTGCATTTTTAAAACACAGCTATAGACCATCTTTGGGCTGCGTTTAGAAACGCAGCTATAGGTCCTTTTTTTTTTTTTTTTTCCCTGCTAAATACAATTCCTACGCAAATAATTTACAATTCTGTAAGCACTCAACAATTGCCAAAACCCAACAAGTTCCCAACCAATTGCCAGCAAACAAAACAAGCTCAACAATTACATTTTTTGCAAATGTGATGGAGAATCACTGTCCATGGCATTCCACAAAATACGCAAAACAAAACAATGAAATAGCATGTTTAGATACGTGCTGAAATGAGTAGCATCCTATGGAGATAGAATATCTACAGTAAATTACCTTGCAGAAATTCACTAACTCACAAATATCCAATCTTCAGCTCATGGATTTCTAAGAGCTACCAACTGCTTCTCAAACTATATTTTGAAATGTAGTACATCTAAATATCTAATCCATATATAGGCCAATTTTATACTACCTTATCCAAAGGGTACAGGGGAAAAAGAGTTTCCTTTTATCAATACTTTAAATTGCAGTAAACTACAGTAAATGTACAACAAAATGCTACAAAAGAATAGATAATTAGATGAAGCAAACATGCCAATACTGGTGCAATATCAATTCTCAAACAGCATTAACTACTTAAACTAATTAATAAGCAAGTGGCATGTAAATCATCACTATCTCAATATTTTAAGCAAAATCAATGCGTTTCACATTTTTTTGATCATGACAAATACAAAACCAACACCTAAGCATTTGAGACCCTGAATTTTACTTAGTTAAACCTTTTACCACTACAATATGACCTTCATAGACAGTATTGCAGTGCTTCCTATCACAGTTCAAGCAAAAAAGAGGTTTAAATTCAATATTTTAATAACTGATTACATTTTTCCCAGCCGTAAACCCATCAACATGTCTTACTTTCAGTTTCATAAAAATCTTTCTTATAGTTAAATACAAATTCATCAACCTCAAAAATCTTGTGTCACAGGGCATACAATTGTAAAGAAACTAAAATGTACCCCTTATTTCAATTTCTTTTTTCTTTTTTGTGGGGGTTGGGGATACAGGGAAGGTTACAAGGCAAGCAGTGTTATATACCTGCCGACAGCATTAGCTCTTTTCAAGGCAATCCTTCCTTTGGGAGCTGCTGACAACTGCCAATAGTCCAAGTATAACCCAAATCAGCTTAGTTACAAAATAATAATAATAATAATATTAATAATAATACCAAATGGTAACAAGGTCCAGAAATGAATAGCTTCTGATACCAACCAGTGAGGCAACATCAACACCAATTTCATCTAGCACCTGCAAGAGAAAATAAAAAGAAAATTTTGCCATTACTCATTCCAAAATCCTATAATTGGTGATTTATAAAGCAAATAAACCTAATATGGTGTCCGTCTAAACTTGTAAGAACTTAGGATATCTGACATCATTTCTTCTCAATCTTTCTAGCTTTACCACCAGAAACCCAGAAGTCTGTAACTAGTGGCTCAAAATTATTAAGTTGGTTCAAATCCATTGCATGCATTTACAAAATGACAATCAAACTCAGACAAACAAGCCATTTAAAAAATATTAGGGACATCCCTGGATAAGTAAAAGGATTAAACTACTCCTAAATTTCATACGTCCAATGGTAATTCACTTAAGAAAAAAAGTATAAACAAGTGCAATTATTTTACAAAGTACAATTAATAAATGCAATTAAAGAAGCTTGCCTGATTTGTGAGCTCTTCGGTAGAAGCTTGCAATTATTAAAGTGCAATTATTTATAAATGCAATTAATAAATGCAATTATTTTACAAAGTGCAATTACTTTAAAGTTTTAGAAAAATTAAATAAAAGATAATACCCATTACAAGTTCAAAGAGTATAAAGCAACGTACCTCATTAGCCATGTCACTGAGCCCAAATATTTGTGAACTTTTCCTAATGTTTCACAAACGAACTTGTCCCAATAATATTGCTTTTGCAAGCATGCATTTTTTATGATGGCAACTTAAACCAAAGAAAAAAAAAATCCAAAAATAAATGCAAATTACACAGCAATTCTCAAAACTCACAAAGGCAAAGAGTCTATATTTCACAAATTGACACCAGGGTTCAGGGTTTAAGAAAAAAAAAAAATACTTCAAAATGAAAATTACACAGTAATTCTCAAAACCCAAAAAGGCAGTGTCCAATTTCACAAATTTTCCAAATCAAATTAACCCAAAATAATTAAAGGGAAGCCAAAAAAGAGAGAGAAGAAGTGAAGGAGATTACTTTTGCCCTTGCGAAGAGCTCGAAGCTTCTTAGGGTCAAGCCAAGAGCGGTTCTGTGATGCCAAACAAGATTAAGGCAAGCCTTACTTCTTGCAAACCCATTTTCACAGCCTTCACAATACGAAACAGTAAACCCAAAATCCCAAATCAAAAAAATACAAACAGAGCACACATTACACTCATTCACATCTGCATACATACATGGCCACATACCCACAAGAATAGCAATACCCAAACCCACGGCCAAACGCACACACACAACACAACCGATAGAGAGATCGCAAGAGGAAAAGAGAGTGATCTCAGAGAGAGAGAAGGAGGTTCTAACCTATGAGGTTCGACGTGGCGTTGGTGGCAATCGGCTCTTCGAGGTGGCGGTAACGAATGGTGTTGAGAGTGATAGAGAGTGAAGGTTTGTATCTGAGTTTGGTGGTGAGAGTGAGGGATTTTTTTTTTTTTTTTTTAATTTATAACAAACCCAGAGCTGCGTTTTATAAAACGCAACTCTGTATATGTTTAAGCTGCGTTTAATTAAACGCAGCTTTGTAAAAGTTCAAGCTGCGTTTAATAAACGCAGCTTCATGCCTAGGTTTAAGCCGCGTTCCGCAAAACGCAGCTCAGTTTAGCCATTTAAGCTGCATTTAGTAAACACAACTTTGGGATATATTAAATAAAAAAAAATTTAAAAAAAAAAATTCCCTGGATGGGCCTATAGCCGCGTTTTTAAAAACGCAGCTTCAGCCTAACCGGGAAAAACGCAACCTCAACACGTATAAACGCAGCTTCAGGGCTGGTCTATAGCCGCGTTTAGAAAACGCGGCTATAGGTCCAATGGTGGAGCTGCGTTTAACAAAAACGCAGCTTAAACATCATTTTGAAGCTCGCCATTGTTGTGCAAATGATTTTTCTTTTCTTTTTTCTCCTTGCCATTGTTGTGCAAATGATTCCGTTGACAAAGACTTCTTTTATGATTCAATATTCAGCTTTTATTTTATTACTGGTTTTATGTTCAGCTTTCATTTTATAATTATTCCTGAAATTTAGTCAATTAAACAAAGGAACAAACAGTATTCCTTGATATTAGAAAAACACTGTTGCATGAAATTTAGTTAATTGTTTATGCAATTGTTAAATAAAGATTTATATTCGTTCCTTTATCAATTGTTAGGTTTCTATTTTTTAGGTGTTTTCTTTGGTTTTTTCTTATAAAGAACAAACATTATTTTTGTTTTGTGAATTTAGGGCCAAAATTGGGAATTAAGCCCATATTCCTAATTATATTGTTAATATGCACGGTTTCAAAAGTATATATTTTACAAACATCTCAAGTCTCAAAGACTCAATTTTGGGCTATTAATCGAGTCTTAAAGACTCAGTTTTCATGGTCTGATCACGTCTGATGTAGCATTTTTACACTTAGTGTCCACCTGGAAATTGAGTCTTAGAGACTCGATTTATAAGCCCTTTACATGACAACTATAATGTTTTAAGCACACCCATATCTTTTCATCAAAGAAGAAAGAGAGAGAAATAAAAAATAAAAAAAATAACCCAAAAACAGAAACATGGGAGATCAGAGTGGGTGGCTTCAAATCGGCATGGGACCATGGGTGGGTGGGTTTCAAGTCGGTGTGGGTGGCTTCAGCTCAGCATGGGCCATGTGTGGTCGTGGGGCCGATACAACGAGAACTCAGTTCGCCGCGTCTCGAATCTCGTTGTGTCGTCCTACGGAGGAGGAGGAGAGCTTGGCTGACGATGGCGAGGAGGAGGAATTGCGACGAACTTGGTAGAGAGCTTCGACGAGCTTTGTTCCAATTTGGATCTCCATCTAATCATCTCGGGTTTTGGATACGATTGCAGATCTCGCGTCTCAATTTTTCTACGCTTCGTTTTCAACTCTTCTTCTTCTATGTTGAAATCTGGGTTTGAGATCGTAGACTCCATTGAAGAAAACAATTTCACAATATACCTCGGATTCTTTCTCTCTCTGATCTTATTTGGGTTTTCTTAAATTTTTTTTTTTTTTTGGTATTTCTGAGAATGGCTTGTACATGACTTAAACTTAAATTTTTTTGGTTTATAAATCAAGTCTTAAAGATTCGATTTCCAAGTATATGCCACCTGGAAGAAAGGCCAAATCAGAACACTGAAATCGAGTCTTTGAGACTCGATTTATAAGCTCAAAATTGACTCTTTTAGACTCGAGATGTTAGTAAAAAATATAGTTTTGTAACAGTGCCTACTAATTATATTGTTTGGAAATCAGTATTAATTCCTAATTTTGGCTGTGAATTTAGTCTATTTTTTGTTTTGTTAATTAAAACTGTGGTTTAAAAGCTTTTATATATATATATATATATATATATATATATATATATATATATATATATATATATATATATTAGCATTCATACCATTTGAATAAAGTGTTTAACTAAATTCATAATTGTTTCATAATTGAATAAAGTGTAGTAAATACAACAGTGTTGCACTGTTGCTACTATTGAGGATCCAATTCATATACTTTGATTATTTGATAAGTGATTTTGCAATTGACGTACACTGTTAACAAATCTTTTGTATTGGTTTTTATTGTTTTGGTTGTTCAATAGACTCGCTATATTATTATTATAACGGAAACTAAAAGTCATGCTATGGCTACATTTGGCCCTAGGGAAAACGCTTTTGACATTGGATCTTAGGGTGGGGGATGTGATTGCTCATGTTGTTGAAGGTGATAATGAAGCTGTTACTGCTTAGAAAATTACGTGTTTGGGAGAATTATGCTAGAAAAATTAAGTTAATCATTATGTTTAAAACATTGCATCGATTGAAACATTTTTTTTAATTTTTCATATTGAGTATAATAATTTTTTAGATTAGAATCCTAATATGCAATCAAAAAGGAAGAAACAAAGAATTGTTTAAATTTTCTTTAAAAAGTTACGTTTGCAAAACTTTCATATTTAATAAACAAATATAAAATAAATAATTTTTTCATACATCATACGAATTAGCGACCAGTATACTATAAAACCGAAGACTCAAACCAGTATTTGACTTTTTTTTTTTTTACTTTCTTAGAGGTTGTCACGTAGGATCTAGAGCTCCCACACTTTTCCACATCAGCCATATTAAAAAAATATAATTAATTAATTAATTCTAACCTAAAAATTTCAGCTAAAAAAAAAAGAAGATAAAACCCGATAACTAAAGATTCACCCTAACTCTAAAAATCAAAAACTCAAAATGCATCTCTTCTCTACCATCTCCTTCCCCTCAAACACAAATCTCTACCCTTCTCCTTCCCCCAAAACCCAACTCTAAAAATCAAACCCGATAATTATTTCTCCCTATTCTCTCTCCTCTCTACCCCATCAATGCCTCCCCAAATCTGACCATCTCCTCCATCAATGCTGCCCCCAAAGCTAACCATCATATTTATGATTCCAATTACCATTATATTGAATGAAAGGGATGACCAGTAGATGATAGCAAGGTTAAACAGATTCGAGATTCTCGATCAGATGGGCGGATGGGCACACCCAACCTAGCCCACAGATGGATTTGCTCGAAGTCACTCCCAACCCAAATTTTTATGAAGTTTCTGAGGTGAATGGTTTAAATGTCTATACCCATGTAAGAAAATCTCTATTTAATTGTTTATATCCATGTCTATGCATCTCCTGGATATGAGTTTTAGATTAGTTTATTATTTTTTCAATGTGTAAGTAATGTAGTTTTCAAAACATATCCTTATGATTACATATACAAACATAGATGATTTTGAAAGAACTCGAAAAGGCTTTTTTTTTTTTTTTTTTTGGTTTTGGAACGGTAATTATTGGGTTGTCTATTTTGACTATACTCTTGATTAGAGTTAGTTATTGTTGAAGTTTTTATTTGACTATGTTTTGGAGGTATTATGGTGTTCTATTATTGTTGAAATTCTAGGTAGTTATTTTGAAAATAAGGTATTTCTTTGATCACATTATATACAAGGAATGGTTACAACAATAATGCATGATGTGTGTTTGATAAAATGTCACAAAAATCTACACTGCACACTATTTCATAAGAATCTACATTGCACTATTTCATAAAATCTACACTGTTTTGAATAACTTTCTGCATTGTTTTTAAATAACATTTTGTATTAAGACCTTTTCCACACCTATGACAAAACCAATTTTCTATTTCGTATGTCAAGTTCTATAAAAGGAGCAATGTGGATTTGTTTGTGTTGGTTGAAAATTTCTAATTTTTTAGAGATAGTAAGTGATTTCGTTTCGTTCATCCAAATTTAATTTTTCTATACATGTTTAATAGTTTTGAAAGGCTCAAAGTTTTAATATTTTAGTAAAAAATTTCGTTTACGTCACGCCATTAGAGCAACTAATTAGTACCAAACTATTTCTCAAAAACTTTGCAATAGCAATATATTAGTAAAAAATTTGTACTTTGTTCCTATGTTCCATGAAGCTTAAGAATGATATGTTAACCAAAGTGAGATTTTTTATTCCTCTCTTTATTTGTTTGGATTGATTTAAAATTTCTGGAATTTTTAGCATAAAATCTTCATTGTTTTACATCTAAAATCTACACTTTTTACAACCAAAATTTGCACTACATTGTTTCATAAAAATCTTTACTGCTTTGCACTATTTCAAAAAATCTGCACTGTTCTAAATAACTTTTTGTATTAAGTACTTTTCTGCACCTATGATAAAACCAATTTCTTGCCTTGGATGATCTTATTTTGAACTCCTTTGACATTGTTTCCTTCATATTGCTAGGAAGTGTTTGGCCATTCCCAATTGTGACTTGGATGATTTTCATGTTCTGAATGATTTTGTTGTACTTTTTTCTCTACTTTTGTAGTTATTTTCCGATTGCAGTTGGTTTATTAAATTTGTTCTCTTCTATTAATGTTTCTTGAATGTTGGCTGAAAATTGTGGATCCTTAATTATCTGTGTAAGAATCTTAATATGAATGCAAGACGAAAATAGCCAGGTGTTTACCAGTCTTCTCATTTATTTTGTATTGTTTCTTGCTTATTTATTGGTAATATGTTTCTAGAAAGAATTTGAAATTGGAATGTGATTGCATATTTAAGTTTCTTGGTTATATCAAACTTGGTTTTATGTTTGGTTTAATTGTTTCATCTAAATATTTTCCTTTGTTTTTATTACTTCTATGTACAATTTGTATTTTGTTAGGTGCCCAAAGAAATCATCCTACCTATGCACATAGAAAATTTGAATGGAAAAGAATTTGTTTTTCAAATACAATTAAATGACTATAATCTCAAGAATAGATGTGAATTCTTCACCTTCAAGAAAGTTTGACTCTATTGAAGAAACTGACAAAGCAATATAGCTTGATAAAATGACAGAAGTACATATTCTTTAATATAACAAAATTACAAATTTGATATTTAACTTATATATGTTGTAATACATTTCTCAACTTGTTACATTAGTGACACCTTGTCCGCCTCACTTTAGCGCTTGGGTTCATGTCTACATAACACATTAGTACTAGGGTTGGCAAGGCCATCTAGTGCAAGGTTTAACTCATCACAATGAAAAGTAACTTGCTTCTAGGAAAAAAGATGGCCAATGAATTCTATTCTTGCATTTATAAAAATAAAAAATAAAATAAAATAAAAAGATACTTATCTCGCAAACTCCAAGATTTGGAAAGCATAATTTGATATGCCCAATTAAAGTTTGATTTTTTTTTTCCCTGAATATTACCTCTTTCATTAAACAACAAAGAAGCGAGATGCATCCATATTAAGCAGAGCAAAGGCAACAGGAAATAGGGATATAAAATAAATAAATAAATAAAAATAAAAAGAGGAAGAAGGGCCCTATCCAACTCTGTAATCTGGAACAAAAATCCAATTCAACAAGTCAGAGATGGATGCTGGCCCAAACTTCTACTAAAGGCCTAAGCAGCCAATTGTGAGCTAGAGAATTTACTGTCCTATGTGACCGTTTGGTTTGCAATGAAACCCACGTCTACGTTTCTTCTTCACGTTTTTCTCTTCTTTTTTTTTTTTTCCATCCCGCAATAGTTGACTTTGTCAACTGTGAACAGTGCATATGTGTACTGTTCACGGTCCCACAAATTACACTTTTTAGTAACTTTTTTATTAAAAATGGGTCCCACAACACTATTTACACATTTAAAAATTATTTCGCTACAGTGTTTTTAGTTTCAGTTTTCAGTTTCAGTAAAAATAAGCTCAATCCAAACACACCCTATATATAAGAGAGATAGACTAGCTGTTAAGTTTTCCTAACAAAAGCTTTTATCTATTCAATGACTGAGGAGTTGACCCAATAAGGCTTTTCTTCATTTTCTTTCAGAAAATTTGCAGCATCCCCTTCAAGAAAAATATTTGACAAGTTTGATGGTTCGATTAGGCAAATTTGATAGCCTCAAGTTCAACTTCAATAAGGCCCAATTTAAAGTAATGTGGGCAGCCTAACTTTGACAGGCCCAATTTTAAATTTGGAAGAACTGGAAGTTGCATGTATTAAGTTGAGAGGTGAAGAAAATCACATGTACTACTACAAAACCAAATACCAAAGGAAGGACAAAAGAGAAATGGTTGTTAAAAAGAGTAAAAGTAAAAAAGTGAGAGGGCAAATTCCATTAATTAATTTAATTTAGTTTAGGCATACATTTTAGACCAACAAAACAGACTAATTAACGTTAAATCCACCAAAAAGCACAAATTAGGTGATGACACATTTGAGCGAGAAATGTGGGTAATTGTAAATATAAAAATAGCCCTTCCCATATCATCCAAGCATGCATTCTCAACCCAAACACTTTCAGTAAACTATTTTCAACCTGTGAGACTCTAATTGATCATCGGAGTAATTTTAGGCTATCTTTTTAGGGCTATTGTTCATTTCATGGTGTTTGTTAGTGTCGTGCAGGTAACCAACACAGATTTTTCCTTTCATTGCATGAGTCTTCCTAATCACAAAATAACCTAACCATGTACAGTATGATTATATCCATAGTTGTCAAAATGTGAATCGCATTGTAAATTAATTTTTTATTTTTCTATATCGTACGTGTATTGTAAAATACATCAACACTTAATGAAATTTATAAAAAAATTATATATATACATATATAAAGGGTATGTTCATTATAAATTGTGAATATATTCAACTAATTAATGACTAATTTATCATTACTTATGTAATAATATTTAACATGCTAACTAAATAAATCACACTAGTTTGTGTTTATAGCATACATATTCAAATTGATTAAACTCAAAAGTGATAATATATTCAAATTGAGTATTCCCTTCACCCATACTATATATACCTTCATTACCTACAAAATTGTAAGAGGGCTATTCAAAAGAAAACCCTAAAAAGGTTTCTACAACACCTACCTTGTTAGAAAGAGCTACTCATCCTTAAGGGAGAAATTTTTGTAGTATCTTCTCCTTCCCCTCTCCTATTGTCATACCTTAAGAAGAGATTTGTACCCAAACACAACACACACATATTTAGTGTTGAGAGTGATTTGGAACTTGGGAAGCATTGGATCTTTACCAAAATAAGCTGGTGAGGCTTGACAGCACAATCGGGCGGAACTGTAGGATCCAAGAAGCTAGTGAAAATAAGACTTTGAGAAGTCCATTGGTAGCTGAAAAGCTTAGAGGGCTCAAGTATTTTGGGTAGATTAGGCCTGAAGGGCCTTTTTGGTATCCTTGTACTCCAACTTATTCACTAGTAGATCATTTCAACTTAGAGGGCCGTGGAGAGGTTTTTACACTGAGTTCTTCAATTTTCCTCTTTAATAACACATTGCCATGTTATCTTTGGTTTGAGTCTCTTTTCCCTACTGCCCTTTATCTTTTAGCATTACATCTATTTGTTCATCCATGCAATTGTTGAATGCTCCAATTAATTAATTTGCTAATCACGTATATTCTGCACTAAGTGCGTTTAGATTAAAATTATTCAAGCCATAATATTAATTTGGGAATCTAAACAAGTTATAGTGTATTACACTATCGACCTTTCATAATTGACTAATGGATTTTTTGTTCCCTCTAGTTACTCTTATATTATGTATAACTCTTTAAACCATATGTAATTTAATTATGTTTTATTTTTATTAAATTGACTTGTATATTTTTAGATATGTCAAGACTTACTTTTCCTTTTTCTTTTGTTTTGCAAAGAAGTAAAGTCTTATTCCTTGATGTAAATATTTTTGTTTATGTAAGAAAATATCATATGTTAAATAAAAAATACAAACGCGTTTCATGTATAAGCAATATATAAATATATAAGTATGTATATATGTGTGTGTGTGTTATTTTTTGGATTTATTTTATATATATACACACACACTATTCTCATCATACATGCTCCGATGTTGTTAGGAGTGGAGACTCATCAATGATCAAACATTGCTACTGTTGTTTGCCTTTCTTTTTATTCAATTCGGATAATTTTGTGTTTTGAAATTTTTGGCATTGCACATGGTTGTGGAGCCTATTTTTTTATGGCTAGGGAGAAGAACATGATTTGAAAAAATTAATTGGGGATTAGTTTTTTTTTTTTTTTTTTTCATTGAACTATTAATTAAATTTTAATTACTTGTATATATACCCTTATTTATTTATTTGTTCAAGGTAATGTTAAGTAAAGTTTAGGATCATAAACATATTATTAAAACTTCTTAAACAGTTGAATTTGAGGGTAGTTTGGGCATACAAAAGTAGGAGTTTAAATAGAAGAAATCCTTTAAATAGTAGTATAGAATATCAAAGACGAGAGAAAGGTTTATGTTAAACCTTGATTGTACTTTAAGAACATATATTTAGAGTAGTGGCAGAGCCAAATTTTTTCGTGGGTTCTAGTTAGCTCAATTGGTAAAATTTCTAATGGTTGAATAAGAGACCTGAGGTTTAATCTACACATACACCAAGAACTAATTGGTTTGGTCTAATGATAAAGAGCTATCATTATGAGTGAACGTCATAGGTTAAAACTCTCTCTCAAAAAAAAGTAAAGCTTATGGATGATTTAGGGAATTGAGAGATCAAGTAACTAACTTTTTGAATCCTATTTATATATATATAGCTTGGCCCTCCTAAAAAAAAAAAATTGGCTTTGCCACTGCTCCAAATATATGTTCTTCCAAAGTACAATCAAGGTTTAGCATATACATTTCAAACATTAAAAACATATTTACCTTTCACTCATTTTTGTATTCTATACTACTATTTAAAAAGTTTCTCCTATTTGAACTCCTACTTTTATATGTCCAAACGACTCTCAAATTCAATTGCTTAAGAAGTTTAAATAATATGGTTATATATGTAAAATTATCAATTTAAAAACACTTAAATTTTAGATAAGTTTTAAAAAAATATAACAGATTTTTCTAACCACATTTCTGCCTCTCCACAGTTCTTTGCCAAAGTCAAATTAAAAAATAATAATAAAAACAAAAAAGCAAAACTCTCTCTCTCTCTCTCTCTCTCTCTCTCTCTCTCATTATATATATATATATATAAAACTCTCCCTCTCTTAGTATTGTCAAATGCAAAAATTTTCTTTTAAGAAAAATCAAAGAGTTTTTTTTTCCTATCTGAGGTTAGTTGACTTCAATGAACACTAAAGAAAACACAAAACAATTTTAGGTTAAGTTGAAATGCTTTTTATTATTATTATTATTATTTTATTATTATTATGTAATACCTTGAATACATTATTTATTAGATGATAACTTGTTATTTTTATTAATTTTCATAAGAAACTTTTATTCCTCTTTCCAAGCCACCGTATAAATGTTTATTCACCTTTAGATATATAAGGAGAAATAACATATGTTTATACTTATGTACAAAATAATTAATATGCGTAATTAGCTTTTGAGTCCCTATATTTTGGGGTACTATCAATTTGTTCCTCAAGTTTATATAATTTCATTTAATACTTATTTATAAATTTGCTATCATTTTGGTCCTTAAGAGAGAGCAAGATAGGGATTAAAATAAATGTTAATTTAAAAATATAAGGACCAGAGATAAAGTATTAAAACTTAAGGACCAAATTGAAAACATAGCCAAAATATAAGGACAAAAGAGGTAATTTCCCCTAAATAATATTCAATGTCTCTTTGGTTGTCTTCACAGCTGATTTGTTTCTAATAAAATGACTTGCCCAGAAAACAATTATGATGAATTTAGTTGTTTTATTTTCATTTTTACTTTTACAATACCCTCCATTATAGTTAACTTAAGCAGCTTTTGTTCTTAGAAATCTATGTCATGTCTTATTCTGTTGGAATGAAAACTGTCTTGTCCTATTCCACAACAATGGAAATTTTTATTGGATAATCAATGTTGAATTATAACCCTTCAAACTATAAAATGTGTTATTGTCAGCATGTGCAACAAAGCTGCAAACAAAGTTATTTCCATTGTTTTATTATTTGCTTTAAATCAATGATGATGTCTCTATATTTGGTATTTTCAATCATCAAAATCACAGAAATCTACCAAGCTATACATACCAAGAGATGATATAAAACAAAAATATTACCTAAAGTGTTTAGGAGGAAGAAATAGGTTGAACGTAAACATAGTCTATTACATACCATTTTACTATATTTAATTACCATTAGTGTGAATTTTATAAACATATGTTTCATTATATGTTCTTTTCTATAAATATATGTTTCATTGTATGTTTGTTTTCTATCTTTATTCATATTTGGTTATATATTACACAATGTTTTGCAATGACTATTGATAATAAAAAGGTTGTATATTCATCTCGTATTATTAAAAAAGTCAAAGTTTAGTGGATTCAATATATACAACAACAACAAAATCAGTCTCAACTTCAAGGTCAACCATATGTATTCTTTTCCTTCAATTTATAAAATTACTTAAAATGCATTATATAATTTCTTCAAAAATTCAAGAATTTTAATATATAAATTTTTTTTTACCTAAACAAAATTTCTTCAAAAACTATAATAACAATCCAAAATGAAATTAAAAAAAATTTATAAAATTTCCATAATTTAAAATTTATTTAATTAAAATTTGGAAATACAAATGTCACTTGAAACAAACAATTGGATGACTATTTATGAATCACAATGATATATAGATACAAAGTTATGAATCATAATTGGATCACTTATGAAAAAATTAGACACTAAAAAAAATAAAAAATAAAAACTCAAAGGTCTCACGTTTGAAGCCTAAACCCATTTATATAATATTTAGCTAGTTATTTTAGGCATGAAGATTCATTCTTCTTCTTCTTTTTTCTTAGTATAATAAAATTAGAATATTGACACAAATAAACCCAAATTTCTTTTATTTTGTAAAAAAATTGGATACTTACTTAACATTTAGGAATTTCGATATAGAATTATTTGTTACATGGACAAATAACAACAATCCAATGGAATTATTTGGAAATTTAGTCAAAAACCATAACAATACAGTAATACAATCCAATAGAAAAGTAAATACAAGACACTAACAAAATTATCCCTAACTTGAAAATTGTTTAATTAAAATTGAAAAAATAAATGCATTAAGAACCAATAGCAATGCTACAACAAGTAAGCCAAAAGTCTTGTAACTTAACTGGTTAACACCTTCTAGTGTTTCCAAGACACCTAAGGTTCAATCCCCCCCCACCCCACATAAAGCCTTTGGGTGTTGTAAACCCTTGGACTTTGAGTGTTTTTAACCTTTAGGCCTCAAACAAACGTACATTCTTATTTTCAAAATATTTACCAAATTATCCATAAGTTGAAAATTATTTAACTAAAACTAAAAATATAAATGCACTAAGAGCAAAATGTCGAAAGAATGGGGAATCCCAGGAGATTCAAAGACAAAATATTGTTTTCAAATAATGCATTTTAGGGAAGCCAATTTTTCTAAGGAAACCATTTTTAAGAGTTGCAAAAAATTCCATTTCATATGGAATTAGCTTTCCAGATGAAAAATCCCATGGTTTTTCTTAAAATTGTTTTTGATGATGAAAATTGTGTAAGTTTTGCAGAGTAGTTTCCAAGAGAAAAATTCCATAGGTTTTTCGGAAAATCATTTTCAATGATGAAAATTTCATGGGCTTTTTCAAGGTAGTTTTCAAGAGGAATATTCCATGTGTTTTGGAAAACCATTTTCAAAAGGAAGAATCCTTTGGTTTTTGAAAAGGTATTTTTCACTAGGAAATTTCATATGTTTTTGGAGAAGCATTTTTCTAGGAACAGAAAATCCCAAAAGTCTTAGAAAATTTTTTATTTTGAAAATGATGGGTTTCATTGGTTTTCTTTGAAAAAACAACTCACTTTTTGAAAATCACTTTTGGAAAACAATATGGAAGTATGGTTTATCTTGAAAACATTTTTGAAATGACAAAGTTTAACAATAAAATTGGTTGTAACCTTAAGTTACAACCTTACCCAATATCTTTTTAATGGATATGAATTTTGACAAATACACCATTAGATTACATCTTCTTCTTATATCTTTCATGCTTGCAAAGTTTCTAGAAAATTAAAGATCAATGGTTATGTCATCAATAAATTATTTAAATTGCAAGTTTTCGTAGTTTAAAAATATGCATATAATATAAGTTTATAGATCATATAGTAAATAATATCCAATTGACACAAAATTTAACATGTGTATTAAAAGCATAAAAAACACACAATTCAATGGTTAGATTTTCAAAATATGTAGTAATGTTTATTTTCTTAGTAAGATTGTAATCTTAGGTTACAACCAATTTTGTAACTAAATTCTGTCCTTTTAGAAATACAAGCCTAAAAGTATGTATTATTTTGAAAACAAGGTTTTATTTTAGGAAACAACTTGAAAATATTTTCTAGAAGTTCTATTGGATCAAGCCTTATTGATATGTGATGGTAGGAATTCACATCACTAACTAAAATTGGTATGCGAAACCAATACCCATTTTAACACATAAAAATAAATTACAATGAAAGTAAATTCAATTCAAGCTATTAAGGTTATAGGCTAAAATTAACTACACGTGCACCCTCACAAGTGTTTATAACTAACCTCATCATTCATGCAAGCCCATTAATTCCATCATATATGTCCATTATATATTCACCAAATTTTACTCATGCGCATTCCATAATCTCATCATGCAAAAGAGAGGAGAGATTAACTACACACCTAAGCAAGCATATAGATTGATTCATGGATTCATGGCACTTAATCATTTGTGATGTGGTTCAATAAACATTACTCATCTGGCACTTAACTGTAAAATTATTAATAGAAATGAATGGCAGTGCCAATATGAAAATAAAATCGATCAAACATGAATGGCAAAAGAAAATTTTGAAATCTAAAAAGCCAAAAAAAAAAAAAAAAAAAACTCTCAAACTTTAAGGCCGAAAGATGAATTTAGTTTTTACCTACAATAAACAAAACAAACCGTGAGAATAAAAATGAAAAATTTTAGTAATAATAAAAATAATATTAGTGATGTCAAATTGCTCCATTGTGTCCTTTTTGTAAGCATATATAGCAATGAGTGTTGTACAACAATGATGAGTAAAATATTTGAAATACATGGGGTATATCTTCCACCCTGTAAACTATACAAACTATGATGAGTAAAATATTTGAAATACAGGGGGTATATCTTCCACCCTGTAGACTATATCATTATGATATTGAGACTCTTTAGCTAATCCTTCCACCCAAAAAATATTCGAATTTTACATGTCTAAGACCACTCAGTAGAATCTTTATACCATGCTAAAGGTGACCGAGATTTGTCATGGCATGGTGTTTGCTTGTGTAGTGATCCCCTTCAATACACTTTGAGAATGACAATCTATCTTCATTTCTCTAATTTTCCAAATCTATTGCAAATTCAATCGCATGACAAAAGCCCGAAATTTCTATCTCCAAAGACCTGAATGCAAACAAGAGAATAATTAGATTTTAGTACCTTTTCTAGCTGCGAGGCTCACTGCCTGCTCTGCCAAGAGCCGGAAGGGAATGGTGCGGCACCTTATAATGGAGAAATAATTTGATATATGTAGCGTAAAATTCAAGTAAATGTTTATTTAAGAATAAATATTTTCCTTTACCTTTTGAGTTCTTGAATTTTGATTTTGGAGAAATAAGTAGTTAAAAATGACATGTTAATTTAGAAAGTAGTAACAAATTATGCTTTTGAAATAAAGTAGAATGGAGAAGAAGAAAAAAATTATGACTGACCTTGAATAATCTTTTCAAAATTTATAATTGACCCCCAAAAACTTGGGACTAAAACTTTGACGGTATTATTGTTATAATATTTTTAATAATGGAGAAATTGTTGTTGTTGTTTATAAGCATATATATATATATATATACTTCTCATTTTCTTGTAAAACTTTCTTTATCACACGCTGGCTAGGGGCTACTAGCCTACTAGTACCTACTCAATAAATGTGCTCTAGGTCACCTCTTTTTTCCTGCTCTCCTATCCCATTTACTTTTATCATGGGAGACATCAACTCACCCAAAGCCAACAAATGTCAATAAATATGCTCTAGTGTCTCACACTTAACGAAAATAGATTAATAGAATACTAATATTGAAAACAACAAGCATTACTCAAGAAACAGCATAGGAAGGGAACACTAGAGGAAAAATAAAAATAGCGGAGAACATCAAGCATCATCCTCAGTCAAATACCAGAAAAAGCTCTCAAAACAAAAAACAAAAAATAAAATCAGAGAGCCCACTCAAGCACAAATTACAAAAGAACACCAAGCAAAGAGACCACAAGGTCCACAACAGCAAATACAGTATGTAGCACAAACAACCAAGAAAACCACCAATAAGCACAGCAACAGAGTAGACTAGCATCAACAATTGAAAAAGTGTAACTGCCCCTATAATTTATGATAAATAGTTACAATTTACCTTCATTTTTTTTTAAGGTCTAGGGTGATTTACGTGTTATATTGTTTTTAAATATGCACAGAAATTACTGAATTTTCTCCTTCTTTTTTCAATGATAAGTGCAAGTCTAGTGGTTAAGTATCTCGTCTGCCTCGCGTTAGCGCTTGAGTTCAGGCTTACAGGACACATAAGTACTAAGGTTGACAAAGCCATTTAGCGCAAAGTTTAACTCATCACCATGAAAAGTAACTTGCTTCTAGGAACTAAAAAGATGGCCAATGAATTCTATTCTCGCATTGATAAAGATAAAATGATACTAATCTCGCAAACTCCAAGATTTGTATAGCCTAATTTGATATGCCCAATTTAAGTTTGATTTTTTTTTTTTTTTTTTTCTGAATAACACCTCTTTCATTAAACAAGAAAGAAGAGAGATGCATACGTATTAAGCTGAGCAAAGGCAACAGGAAATAGGGATATAAAAAAAAAATTAAATAAATAAAAATAAAAAGAGGAAGAAGGGCCCTTTTCCATCTCTGTCATCTGGAACAAAAATCCAAATCAACAAGTCAGAGATGGATGCTGGCCCAAACTTCTACTGAAGGCCCAAGCAGCCAATTGTGAGCTAGATAATTTCAGTCCTGCATATAAGAGAGAGAGAGAGAGAGAGAGACCTGATGAAAGCTTTATATCTTCAATGACTGAGGAGATGACCCAATAAGGCTTTTCTTCATTCTGTTTCAGAACATTTGCAGCATCCTGTTCCAGAATAATATTTGAGAAGTTTGATGGTTCGATTAGGCAAATTTGACAGCCTCAAGTTTTTAAATTCGAGAAGGCCCAATTTAAAGAAATGTGGACAGTCGAACTTTGACAGGCCCAATTTTAAATTTGGAGGAACTGGAGGTTGCATATACTATGTTGAGAGGTGAAGAAAATCACGGGCACAACTACAAAACCAAATACCAAAGAAATGACAAAAGAGAAATGGTTGTTAAAAACGAGTAGAAGTAAAAAAGTGGAGGGCAACTTCCATTAATTTAGGCTTTAGTAAATGGTTAATTGTTTGTCCCATTGCAAGCAATGTAGTCAAGCAAGCAAGCCATTAAGGGTACACTTGGTACATTGAATGTAGATTATATTAGAAATAATAATCTTTATTACTGTGAATAGAAAACATTGTAATTGAATAATTATTACTATTCATAAGTTTCGTTGTTACATATGAAAACTTGTAAATGATGATGTATAATTTTTGAAAATATATTAATTTTAAAACATATTATATGCACTAAGGAATAGGTATTACATCCATTTTAAATAGGAATAACTATTCTTCAGTTTAAAGAATAACTATTCCAATGTAATAACTAATCCATGTAATAAAAATGCAACCAAATGACGAATTGTTATTACACATGAATAACTATTCCATTACATAAGCTATTACAGCATACCAAACGTACCCTAATGGTTGTGCAAATGATTTTTTCTTTTCCTTGCCATTGTTGCGCAAATGATTCCTTTGACAAACACTTGATTTGTAATTAAAACTTATTAAGCATTTTTTAACTCCACAATTCGAACCCTTTTCTCCATAAACCCAATTAAGCTAAAATTCCTTGGCAATTAAGGCTTATTAAGTTTTAATATGAAACTGACAATAATAATATAACCATAGCCTAACTTCAATCCACCTCAAGAAGTTAGTATAAACTGACTAACAATATTAACCAAACCAATGTTACATTGTTGCTTTCAAGAATTTGAACACAAATGCACAGTATCTACTTCACACCAAGACCCTAACCACTGGAAACTTGGATAGTGTTTTTTTTAAGCTTCATGCATGTGGTCTTGCTGGGTAGTTATCTCCAAAAATTTAGATTATATTATGTTACAATATATATTTCTAGTCATTGCATCATGGGCCATTCTCCAACTCCCTCAACGTTTGAAGAGATATAAATAGTGGGTTCAATTTCAAACTTCAAAGTATACAGTACTATCCAACACAGCACCACCTCGCTAAAGTGGACAAATTGCTTTTATGCTTATACCTTTCATCGCAATAACACATGCAATTAACTCTTTCTATATTACAATTAGGACAATAATGTCATTCCATTTATTCCAAAGGACTTTTAAAGCTAAAGCGAAAATATCCTTTTTTTACATAGCAAAATACAAACATAGGAGCTTCCCAGTTGAAAATAAACACACACTCATAGACAGAGTAAAAGGGAGAGAGAGAGAGGCCTCCGTCAATTGGATTCTTGTTATAGTTTTTTTTCACTTAAAAAATACAAAAACATAGATTCCAATTAACTCAAATATAAAGTTTTTTTCTGTTGGGGACATATTTTTATGTAATTGGCATATCCTTTGATAAAACGCACTTTATTTGTATTTGGGTAAATCTAAGTAGGTTCAAGATGATCATTACAAGTGGTTAAATTGAAGACATGAAGACTACTAAAGAACTGTTCAAGAAAAGTACAAATCTGCAAGCCTTGATACCTCCTCGACAGAAGCTCGATCTGTCGAGATTCATTAAAGCTCGACAGATATCTCGTTCGATCAAGCTTACGGGTTTTCAGATTATAGCCAGCAATGTTTTTATTCTAAAAGGCTATTTGTTTATGAGTTTGTATAATCTTTATTGGACTAGGAAAACCCAAGGTTTGTGTAAACCTATTTGAAATAGGAGAGCTCATTAAGCTCCTATTTAAAGGAGGTAAAAAGAAAAACCTAACCCTAGAGAGCTTCATAAGGTTTTCTTTTTGAAACCCTAGCCTCCTCCTACAGAAGAAAGAGTTATTGTTGCGTTTCTTGTACGCCTTTGGGTTCTATAACCAAGCAAAGTCTCTTGCACCAACATTAAAGATCTTATTAGTGTTTCTATGTGAAGCTGCTGCAAATCAACTATAACAATCAAAGGGTTGCTATGAAGTTAGTCACGTACTGAGATTCGTGCAAAAGAGTAAGCTGCGTATTGGGATCCGCGCATCAGATTGGTTAGTCACGTACTTGGGAGTTGTGCATCAAAAGGGAAAACTGTCACTATAGAACAAGTCCAATTGGATATTAAGGTAAGGGTTCAACTGTAGGTTGGTAAAGTACTTGGGATTCCTTTACTTGTAACCGCTTGTTATGATAATAGTGGAGTTTCAAGAGTGGTGACCTGAAAATCACCCGGTGGGGTTTTTGCCGTTAGGTTTTCCCCATAACGGTTTTCCCCATTCGTAAACAAATTACCGTGTTATTTATTTTCCGCTGCATAATTAGTTTATTGGTGATTTCTTTGTGCTACCACGCGTTTGCATGATAAATTGATTAATATTAATAACTTTACTAATTAATTAATTAATTTCTATCACAATGAGTCATTCAGTTTGTGGCCTATCATTTTCATTATTGGATAAGGGATTTGGGTTTGAATCTTGCAAATTCATTAATATCTTAAACTGATGTAAAGAGTGATTTTCATGAAATAAATATCATGGATATCAAATTCTATGATATCTTCAAATGTATATTTAAGTACAAATTTAGGATTTTTTTTATTTTTATTTTGTTTCTCCGTGTTCAATTTCATTTTCATATTAGTATCACCGTCCACTTCTATTAGTAATTTATATTTTAAAACCGACCTAATGAGTTCTCCTCAACAGGTGGATCAAATGGTTAGAAATGGTCACAGTCACGTTAATTGTACCACCAACAACTTCACTTTGTATTAAATGCAATGTTGCATGTTTGTCGAACGCAAATCACCAAAGCCAACATGGGCATACATTTTAAACCAACAAAACAGACTAATTAACATTAAATCCACCGAAAGTACAAATTAGGTGATGACACATTTGAGTGAGAAATGTGTGTAATTGTGAATATAAATAACATTTCCCATATCATCCAAGCATGCATTCTCAACCCAAACACTTTCAGCAAACTATTTCCACCCTTGTGAGACTCTAATTTGACTGTCGGAGTGATTTTAGGCTATCTTTTTGTTAGGAGCTTTAGTTGCTGATTATGATGACATGAGGAATTGGAGTGCTTGGGCAACATCAGCCTAGTCACTTGGCTCTATGTTTTCTCAACACACCAATGGCTCCTCATGCATATCTGGTGAAGCTCCTAACTACTCTTTGAGGGGGACAAGTCCGGTCTCCCTGCTGAATTTAGAATGATGAGCATGATAAGGGGCAGCATGTGGAGGCACCTTGCTCCACATGATGCCCCAAGGCCATGGCAGAGGAAGCCCATGGTGAGCAGAGACGGATTTTGATGTTGGGCAGCAACAGGTGGTGCTAACCCTATGAGATGGTGCATGGCATTGGTGGCTTGGCTGATGGTTGCTTTGTGTGTGGGCTTAGTAGCTTGAGTGTAAGATAATGCTGGGTTGATGTGATGATGATATGTTGTGCAAGGCATTGGGCTGGTTGGTGCTGGTAGAATGCATAGACTTGTGTGAGTGGGCTGATGATAGTTACTTGAAGTGCTGCAAATGGGCATGCTGTGTGGGTTATGATGCTGATGAGAAGAGTTTGGGCAAGGGCCAAGCCTTCTAAAACGTGTTGGAACAAGTGTGTGTGGGCTACTGGAGCATGGGCAGAAGCCCCATGATGTGCTAATAGATGGGCTGGCATGTGCAGAGTGTGCGCGCAGCAACAGTTAGCAGCACTTACCAAGCAATTCCTAGCTTTTCTGATAATCAAACCTGCTGAGTAGGGGTTGGAAACGTGGAGAGTAGGCCAAGACATCATCAATTGAAGGTGTCCTAAGTTAGACCACATGTGGTAGCAAGTCCTGGACAAGGGGGCAATTACTTGGCAATAACTGCTGCGACGGTTATTTCTGTGCATTTATCCTCGGCTGTTGAGGCTGTCAACAACAAAGTGTGTAATTTTTGGCTTAGAGAATTTCGTGTGTATTCTCCAAGCTTCCTTTGTACTTGATATTGAGTAATAAATGTTGGGGTTGGTGCCCTGTAAATACTATGTGTGCGGTGTGTGTTTGTGAATTCCCTTGATAATTCTATTCTGAGTGTTACTGCAGTGTGTGTGTGGTGTGTTGGCTGAGACTAAGTCAGGGGCTTAGTGCCATCACAAGTAGAATATTTAAAAGAAATGTGATACTTTTTGAGGCTATTGTTCACTTCATGTTTTTTGTTAGTGTCATGCAGGTTACAAAGACATATTTTTTTTCTTTCATTGCATGAGTCTTCCTAATCACAAAATAGCCCAACCATGTACAATATAATTATATCCATAGTTGTCAAAATGTGAATCGTATCATGAATTTTTTTTTTTTTTTTCTGTATTATGTATCATAAGATACACAAGCACTTAATGAAATTTATTGAAAATTTATACACACACACACACACACATATATAAAGGCTATATTTATTATAAATTTTGAATGTATTCAACTAATGACTAATTTATCATCACTTATGTAATAATGTTTAACAAGCTAACAAAATTAATCACACTAGTATGTGTTAATAACATAAATATTCAAATTGATTAAATTCAAAAGTGATATTACATTACAAATGACCTAAAATAATAATTTATTTTCAACATATTCATCATATTGCCTAATCAACTCCATACAAGTCAATGTTATCATCATATTCATCATTTTGTAAACTTATTTCTTCATTGAAATTTTCTTCATCATCATCAACATTTACTATCTCTTATTGTTCTTTTATTTTAATATATATATATATATATATATATATATATATATATATTAAATAATTCATCTTGGCATTCTAGTTTCTTAAACTTATAACAATAAATACAAAAATAAAAAATAATTATATTGTCAGTTAATACATTATTCATAGTATAGAAAAGAAATTTGTAAATATAAAAGTGAAGTGTAAGTGTATAGTCTAAATTTTGTAAGAGAAAGAGGAAAAAAAACTTATGGACATGTTATTTCATTACTATCATTAAAAACGTTACTACTTCTCATGGGATACTTACCCTTCCCCTTAAGTAGGAGAAATTAATTCTCCTTAATTACTATCGTTAAAAAATCCTACCAAAGTATGTTACTTATTTTAATTCAAAGATAAACCCCTTATTTATATCCCTTAAAATTAGGCACTTCCACCTCTCTTTATTCCTTCTAAACGATAAGTTAGTTGCTAAATTCAAATATAAATAAATGTCTCTCTTCTTCATGTTTAATCTTTAAAAAATAAAAAATAAAAAATAAAAACCTCGCTTTTTCTCTCCCAAAAGAGGGAGTAGTCCTTTCTTACAAAGTAATTCGATCTCTTAGTGCTATTTCTTTTTTTCATTGTTTTATTACTCATATGGTTTTGATTGTTGTAGATGATTTTGATTCATTTGTTGTATTATAACTATTTTTACGGTTATTGGAGTATAGTTGTTGTAAATCTGGTTTATGGAGGACAAAAGTAAGGAACTAAGGACCAAGTGAGACTAAAGTCATACAATGAAAAAGGTTCAAGGGATAGCACTATTTTCTTACCCTATTGTCTTTCTTTTCTTTTCCCCCTTTTTTTTTCCTTTCAATACTCCTTAAAAGTTATTATATGTTGTATATGAATGAGTTACATATATGAATATATATATATATATATATATATATATATTGCATTCTTTTTGTAGTTTTGTAACTGTGAACTATAGAATTTCATACTTAAAAAATGTACTGTTTATTTTATTTTATTGGAATTGGATTGTCCATGATAATAGGTTCTAAAATGGAAGGACATGAAAATAGGAGAGATAAAGTATAATGAAATTCCGTTGAAAAACAAGATCAAAAGTCAATGCTTAATATTACTAGGAAAACGTGTAAATGCTAGTTTACATTATTGATCTTTGAATCTGCCTTTAACATATTCACCATGTTCATGAATATGATGTTGATTTCACTATTATCCATTTCCAACTATAAAAATCCAATTTCATCATGGCCTTCCACTTCTATTGGTTTCCAACTTTCCATTAACCGTCATTAATTTAGGTAATGTTTTCTTTAAAAAATAAAAGAAGAATAAGACGGAGGAGGTTAACATCATCTAGATTCTAGAATACAATGTGAACATATCTAGCTTTTCTCCCTCATTTTGCACCTCCACATCAGTTAAATAAAAAAAAGATCCATACACGATGAATCATAATCATACAAAATCCCACAAAACAAATCAAGAAGATTAAAATTATATAGTGTTGAGCAAATGATTATATTATATAATCCAAATGCACTCTAGATATATGTTCTTCCTAATTACAATCAAGGTTTAACATATACCATTATATCTTTCAAACATGAAAAACATATAGATTCCAACTTACAATCAACTGTCATTAACTTCCAAAGCCTTTTCCTTAAAAAGAAGAAGAAGAAGAAGAAAAAGAAGAATGGAGGTGAACATCATCTAGAATACAATCATGACTCTTATAATCTAGTCAAATATCATTATAAAATGAATCTAGCTTTCCTCTTTTTGCAATTCCACATCAATCAGAGAAAAGATCCGCACACTGAATCATAATCATACAAAAGGGGCATCCATAATAATTTGTTAATATATAATAAATTTATATATGATTCACATATCTCTTCTTTTTTCTCTTCCATTCCATTAATGTTTGTTTATTTTTTTAATTGAGCGGGACCCGTGTGGCACTCATTTATGGGGTGAGTATGGACACAATTTTTTTTTTTTTGTTTTTACGTTTTTTGCTCTTTGTTTTAGTTTTCTATTTCAAAATTTTTAAATTTTTAAATTTTTATAAATAATTTAATTTTTAGGTTTTTGTTACACTTTTAACATAAAACTTGCCAACAGCTATATCTTTTAATAAATACTATACAAATAAACTATCAAAAATAAGCAAAAGCCAAATGCACTCATGATCATTTCATCTAATTTTTAGCCACCTCTTTTCTTTTTGGTTTTTAGTTTGTGCATTTTTGGTTTTTTTGCTAAATACCTCTGTTTTTTTATTGAATCCATAAATTATCTTCATATGTATATGCATATATTTTTCTTGTGGCTCATATATAATTATATATTGCTCTTTTTTAAAGGGATCGGACATATATTTTTTCTCTTTTATTCCATGTGAGTCCCACGATCATAGAAAAATAAAGCAAAATGTACTATAAATTTTATTATATAAAATTTTACAAATTGAAGTGTCACAAACTATAAAAGAAATATATAACATAACATGTGTTTACTATGTTGTTAAAATGATACCAATAATGATTGTAAGTTATTTGCAGTAAAATTTGTAATAGTTTTAATATTTTCCTATAAAAAAATAAAAATAAAAAAAGTCTCTCAACACAAAAAATTTCAAAGATTTTTTCACGCCCAGCCTATGTTTTGTGTTGTGGTTGGTTGATGGCTAAAGTATGAAGTGTGATCATTTTTATTTATCAATTTTGATATTTTTCATGTAATTTTCAGAATTTCAGGTTTAGGGTTATTATTTCCTTGATTTTATGTGCTTTTAATGCTTTTCTAGTCAATTAAGATTTGTTTTAGACCTATCAAAAAAAAAAAAAAGATTTGTTTTAGAATATTTGATCCTATCAATCAAGTTCTATGGAAACTTTCATTAGGTCTCAAAGTTTGTAATCAAATTTTCAAAGCATAATACAAATTTCTCATCAATAAAACTTCAGAGAGTTGTCTTCTTTATTTCTAGTGGATTCAATGAATCCCTTATGGATTTAGGAGTTATCATCTTGAAGTGGATGTGTTATGTTTCTTGTGTCATTCTGCTTATGTCATTGTTCTTTGGAGCACTATCTCAAATGTTATGTGATTAAGATAAATTCAATTAGTTTTCCTATATCCTTAGGAAACTATTATTTTATAACAAAATTCATAAGATAATTTCCCCTTGAGAATACAAAATCTTTTAGTTTTTTACAAGGCCTTTTTTAATGGGTTCCCTTGTGCACTCATCAAGGAGGTTTCAAAATGGTCTCACTTGTATTGGAAAATAGCAAAAACTAATAAAAATATACTTTAAATTGAAAGTGGCTTAATTCTCTATAAATAGTCAATCAATTACTTTATAAAATTCAACTTTAATGAGTACACTAAGACACCCGTTATTAGGACCCTTTTTACCATTAGCTAAGAAGATAAGTTATTTTTTTCGCAAATAATAAGACTTCAAAAGATAAGTTATGATTGTAAGGAATATAATCCCATCATTATCTTTACATTTTCATCTATCAACCATGACTTACCACTACCAAGTAACTCATGAAATATTGTATGAAGTATGAACTACCAGTGGCGGAGCCACTAAGAGGCTAAATAGCAAATAATAGAGGCTTATTTTGAATATTTTTTAATATATATATTAGGTGGAAAACTAAATTTTATATATACATATATATATATATATATATATATATATATATATATATATATATATATATATATGCGTGTGTGTATGCATCTGCGCGCGTGTACACACATGAAGATAATTTTTAGTACTTAAAAGTTTAAACTCACATTCTCCTAAATTATATCATTAACCTTCTTTTATAATGGTTCCTATGGCCTAGTTTTCTCGTGACCAAGAGAAAAGCTACACAAGCACAATCAAAACTACGCTGTTTTAGCGTCAAGTACACAAATCTCTAGCTTAAATGAAACCGTTTCAAGCCAAACTCTGAAATCTAAAACACAATCCACGGAAGGAGAACAGTAAGGGAACAAATCAATGGGTCAGCAAACATGCCTAAAATTAATGGTTGCTCAGGGTGTTTATTACCTCAATTGACAGCGATATATTGCAGCGAACTCAACAGCTTCTCCATTGATCGAAGCGTCAACGGAAGCTGTTTCACAGTCTCTTTCAAACTTATTAAGTTCCAGTAGGAAGAGAGTAAAGCAATCTTCAGCTCTTCTTCCTGAGGGATTATGCCGTCGATTCTCACTGGATGAGGTGATCGAAGAAGAAAGAGTCGGAAGTGCTCAAACAAGGCTTTAAAATTTGTTGTTGCAGCAATTAAAATTATTATGGTTTTTCTGTGAAGCGTTCAAACATGGCTTTAGCCCACACATCTGCTACCCCTTCCTTGCCGAGAATTGATTGCAATTCTCACCTTAGAATTGATTTTTTCCCTACTTCCCTTCCCTCACTGTTCCTTCCGTGGATTGTGTTTTAGATTTTAGAGTTTGGCTTGAAATGGTGCTGTTTAAGCTAGAGATTTGTGTTTTAACTTGAGGCCAAATCAGCGTAATTTTGATTGTGCTTGTGCCAGCTTTTCTCTTGGTCAATGAAACAACGTAATTTGAGACTAATTTGACAAAAATAAAATATATTAGCACGAGAATGTTTCACTTATAATTAATAGCAAAAACTAACTGTGAGGTGAATTACTAACGGAACCAAATTTTAGAATATAAAAATAATTTTCTGAAACTTTGGAGTGTAAAATTCAAACAACCCCAAACTTTAGGGGTGTAAATTGCAATTTACCTTATTCTTAATTTTAACATATATCTATTAAGCTTGATTCAGACTTGTTGTTAAACAACTATTAATTTGTAAAATACTTCTTTTGCATGTTGAAAATATTAATAGTCTTTTTTTCTTTTTACATTTTCTATTTTATTATTTTGGCTACCGTGGGTGACTAAGCTATTTAAGAGCATGGCTATTCCCTTGAGTACGTGTAGTTCCCCTTTCCCATACACACCAAGTAATTACATAAAAAAATCCTTTTGACTCCAAGATGTTGGTTAGGAGTTTTGAACTCAATACCTCATGGATTTTATGAGATCTTAAGAACTACTAGACCAACTTTTTGTGATTTTTTACATTACTATATATAACATATAATATGTAATGATTTAATCATTACATTTTAATTTGGCCCTCCAAGGATAAATCCCTAGTTCCGTCATTGTGCTCTCATCAAGGAGGTTAAAAATGGTCTCACTGATATTAGAAAATAGCAAAAACAAATAAAAATATAGACAATAAATTGAAAGTGATTCTCTATAAATAAATAAAAAATCAATCAACTGCATTATAAAATTTAGCTTTATCTGGTATACAAGAACACTTATTATCATGACCCTTTTTTTACCATTAGCTTAAAAGATAAGATATTTTTTTGACGAATAATAAAACTTCAAAAAGATAGGTTATAATTGTATATACGAAATATAAGCCCATCATTTTCTTTAATTTTTCATCTATCACCATGACTTACCACTATCAAGTAACTCGTGAAAGTCTTATAAAAAAATAAAAAATAAAACTAGCTTGATAAAAAGATTGTATAAACTACCATACTAAAAATGAGATTCTACGTCTATAATAATTTCACAACAAATCTTATGTAGTAAACTATTATTAATGAACAAAAAAGTAATTTCAGTATATTGAACTCATATTAGAACCAATAACGATTTATCATCTTGTTAGGATTTGTCATGAAAATGATGTACTTAGCATTAGTCCAATAAAATTTGGTTTTAGTCTTCTTTTGTAGAGTAACTCCACTAACATGGAGGACACTCAACTAACACGAGAAAGTCCATAAGCACAAAAGAAAATTATATTTATATAATTTATATTTATATATGATAACAAATTTGATATGTGTTGATGCACTAAATTATTAATAATAAATAAAAAAGTAATATCAATTATCGGCATAAATTGGAATTAGTACAAACTTATCACATCAATATTTATCAAAAATATTATCAATTTTTGTTGTGCACATAACATTTCTCCAAACCCAATATGACCTTTTCATTTCCGAGTATCTCTAGTGCTGTGGCCAACCTTGTTCCGTACTTTGGCAAACATTCCACCGACAAAAATATATATATTTATTATCCAATTGGCTCTGCCCTCAATTGCGCCTCACCTGACATGGCATCATCTGGAAGCTAGTTTTTTCACCTCTATAAAACCCACCAAACTAACGCAACACACTTCATATTTTGCTCCACACCTTATATAGTTATATATATTTTACACTGATATTGCTTTTGAAGTCAAGCTAGAGAGAGTGAAAATTCATGGATAGGTTGAGATTTTGCTTGTGGCTTATACTGATCATATTGCTTTTGTTTTTTAGATCCCAAGCTAGCCTTCCTAATCCAAACATGGAGGGGAACCAAGAGATGAGTGGTGGTCATGATCCGATGAGGGTTCATGGTGATAAATTTCATGCTGCACTTAATAAAGGTCCCGTCCCACCTTCTGCTCCTTCTGCATGCACTGGTGAAAACAACAAGATGAGAGTGATGAGTACTGGAAAATGTCCGGCTGGTGCATAAAACTTGTTAATGTTGCTCTCTCTGCCCTATGCTTTTGATTAAAAATAAGGCTAAGTATAGTTTCATATTCTAGGTCGTGAAATGTTTCATGTCCAAACGATATGTGAACATTGTTAAACGTGGAAAAAATAATAATAAAATAAAACTACATGAGCTTGATCGATCTCTAGTCTCTTTCAACTCGCATGTGCTTCAACACTAAAACAGTGACAATCAAGTCCAACAACAATGGACATCAAGCTTTGCAAAAGCATATATATGGTGTTAGAAGGTCATTGTTAATTTTCTTAGTGCATTTTATTTAATATATGATAGCAAGGCAGAAAGTTAGCACCTCATTACATATGTTCATCTTCAACTTTTGTACTTTTCGTGAAAATAATATATGGCTAAGCAAGAACGGTTTAAGTTGTTCTTTTTCCCATTTTGGTTTCCATCTTTTGTTAAATATATTGAAGTTAAAGTTAAAACCTAGAAAATATGGGGAACATACGTTCTTCCAAATAATGATGCAGACTATGTTAATTGATATCTAAGACTAGGTGCTCCTTGTTTTTCTGGTATTTTAATTCATTAGTTGATAGGTAGCAACGCAGAAAGCAAGTCACCAGGTTCATCTTAAACTCTTGTCTTCTATTGAAAGTACGTGTACGGTTGAGCAAGAACACTGGCCGCGCCGAGGGTTAATCAGGGTGGTCACTGACCACCTTGAATTTTTTTTTTTTTTTAAATATAACTTAAAAAAATTTGAGTTTTAAATTAATATGGGTCTTTTAACCACTCTAGAAAAAAAAAATTGACCACCCTAAAAAAAACACTTGAACACCCTTAATACAATTGAGCCCATTAAAAATAAAATTCAACCTTTCCAAAATTTTTGTCCATTGAATGTTGAAAAAAAAAAAGCAAGAAATGCTATGTTAACAATATTTTTGCAATATTTTGGTAATAAATCCTAAATAATAGGTTGTTACTGATAGATAGAAAATAATTTTAGTGATAAATTCAAATTAAAACCAATAAAAACTTACAAAATTGGTTTTTTTGTGAAAGTGTTACAAAAATACTGTAGACAACACTTTTCAAAAATTGCTCAAACAAACATATTAGTCTAAAATCTCAAATCAAATGTTTAATTGTGATTTTTTAAATTGTGTTTCAATTGGCATATTTTAAAATTACTATTTTTTTATATAAATAAATGCATAATTTTCAAATAGCTAACCTATTAGTATTTGCTTTAGTCTTTAGCTGAATTTGTTGAGTTTTTGTAATATATTTTTTCAAAAAGATAATGTTTTTTTTTTTATATTAGTACTTATTTAGGCAATATGTTAGTAATTAAATAGAAAATCGGTAGCTTAATAATTGTTTGATTGTGTATATTGAAAAAGATGTAACTGATAATATTAATAGTGAAACTATCATATTATACAACAATTTTAAAATCTGAAAACTTGTGAAAGAAAATTTTAAAACTTTATGTATTTGAATATGCTTTTATTCTTTGATGTTAATATATTCAAGTTTTATTATTAATAAATTCTTTAAAGTTAAGTGCTTTTAATGACCATCCTGAAAAAACTTTCTGGAGCTGTCACTGAGCAAAAACGACCCTTTTTTTCTTTTTAAATTTTATTTCCCATCTTTAATTTGTTAAAAATATTGAAGTTAAAGTTAAACACTAATTATGTTTGGAGAACATATGGGGACAAGACATAGGTTTTTCCATTGATTGATTCCTAAGAATAATGCAGACTATATGTTATGTTTGACAGAATGAAGTACTGGTTAATTGATAACTAGGAGATTAATATTTTGATAGAAAGGCAGAGAGTAAGTCTAAAGTAAGTCTAAATCGTTCATCTTCAACTTTTGTATTTTCTTGAAAGTATGTGGTCGAGCAAGAACGGTCTAAATCGTTCTTTTTCCCAGTTTGGTTTCAATCTTTTATTAAGAATATTATAGTCAAAAGTTAAACCCTAGCTTTATTATTTGGATCAGAGAACATATGGAGACAAGACATACTTTCTTCCAAATAGTGCTGAAGCTTAACATGGGCTATGATAATAAGTTTGACAAAAACAAACTAGTGGTTATTAGGTTGTTTTTTTTTTTTTTTTGAGGATAACTAGTGGTTATTAGGTTAATCATGCTGATTCATGCATGTGCCCAAGTTGTTCACTCTAGAAACTTATAATTAAGAATGAAAAAGATTAAGCCTAGTGAGCACCTCATTTAAATCAATTCTTTCTCTGGTCACAATTTTTGTCACAACATTTATTACAACTTGTTGATGTTGTGACTTATGAGTTTCGCAGCCCAAAAGTTGCGTCCCTAACTTTCTCCATTTCAATTAAGCTAACTCGGACTATGCTAATTAGTTTGATAATGATTTACTTCCCTATAAATGTATCAACACATCAATGCATCCTAGGCTCCTAGATGACGTTGTCACCTGTCAAAATCGCAAGCCATTCCAGCGGAAAAAAATATATATTAAAAAAAAAAAAAAAAAAAACGCTATTTCTAATGTGTTTATTCAATAATCTTTATTGTACAAAAGTAAATTAGCTGTAACTTAATCAACTGATATCTTATCCAAAAAAAAAATCAACTGATATATATATATATTTTTTTTTTTTCAAGACATTTTAATTGATTTTGGTTTGATGTCAAAGGCCCAAAAATTACCCATTTATTTGAGAAGTTTATGGCAATATGAGACAACATAAAAGCACCTTGGATGGTGTTTTTTCTGCGAGGAGTGTAATTTGTGGTCTAAATTAAAAATAAATTTAGTACCACAAATTTTTCCACAACTTTGCTACATGGCGACTTATGAGTGGTGAAATCATGAAGCTATATAGAGCCACTATTTTATTTCCATCACTCATGAGTTGTCATATAGCAAAATTGTGAAAAATTTTGTGACTCTTAGATTAAATGCATCTATGCATATGCATAGGTTACAAGCCGGTATACTTTATATAGCAAAAATTACCCCTCCCCCTTTTGTATTTTTAATTACACACAGTGAAAACTAATCTCACAAACTCCTGGGTTTGGATATCCTAATTTAAGTTTCTTGATGGTTTGATTAGTCGACTTTCGACAGACTCAAGTTTTTATATTCGAGAAGGCCCAATTTAAAGAAATGTGGACAGCCGAAATTTTCCAGGCCCAATTCTAAATTTGGAAGAACTGGAAAATGCATGTGCAGATGGGCTAAGTTGAGAGGTGAAAAGAAAATCACAGGCACAACTACAAAACCAAATACCAAAGAAAGGACAAAAGAGACATGGTTGTTAAAAAGAGTAAAAGTGAAAAAAGTGGAGGGTAAATTCCATTAATTTAGGCTTTAGATATAGTTAATTGCTAGGCCCATTGCAAGCAATGCAGTCAGCAAGCTGGTCGTTGTTGTGCAAATGATTTTTTTTTTTTTTTTCTTTCTCCTTGCCACTGTTGTGCAAATGATTCCGTTGACAAAGACTTCTTTTATATTAAGCTTTTCCCTACTCCAATCCTCCACACACACACACACAAGGAAGAAGAAGAAGAAGAAGAAGAAGAAGGAAGGTATACTAGACTTATGACTTATGAGAGGACCCAAGTGGGCGAGTGGGGATCCACAAATGCTCCCTCATGCTAGTTAAATCATAGCCTTTCTTTAATCCCACCCAAGAAGTTAGCAAAAATAATTTTTTATAAGCAACACTTTTATTAACAAAAGAACCATAAATATCAGGTAAGAATCTAAAATTCTAGCTTGCTCAAGAACTAATGTATTGCAAAAAACAGGAGTAGAGTCAAGAACAAAATAACCTGAGTACTTGTTTTTTAAAGACCATGAAACCAAAACAAGGGCAACTTGATTTGTCTCTCTAGGTTTCCATTTGAACTAAATAAACTGACAAAGAGTAGTCCAAGTGCAAACTTGATAGAGTTATCAACAATAATAATATTAAGTGTGCATTTGACTCTAAATTAAAATGCCAGTTTATTTTATTATTTAGCTTATTTTTGCTACTATTTATGAGTCTCACTGTACTTTTTAGTACTATTTATGGGTCTCGCTGTACTATTTCTGCTAACCTTTACTTTTATATATAGTATTTTCAGTAAAAAGTTTTCAATTTTAACAAAATAAGCGGATCTCAAACAAACCCTAAACTAAACCAATGTTACATTCTACTTTCCAGATCACACAATACGACTTTAAGTACTAAACTACAAATTTAGATGGTGTTTTATTAAGCTTCATGTAATCGTGTTGAATCATTTCTAAAATTGAGATTATATTATGTGAATATAATTCTAGTCATTATATCATGGGTCATTTACAGACTCTCTAAAGCTAAAATAATTTAAATAGTGAGTCCAAAATTCACAACACTATCTTTCGTGGCATCACCTCACTAAAAAGTTGACAAATTTCTTTTATGCTTTAATATTTTATCACATTAACCTTTAATAAAATTAACTTTGTATATTACAAAAAACCGAAGGAGTTCAAAAAAGTGTTAGGTTCTAAAGTCTTAGGTTTTATGTATTTGGAACTATAATTTGTATTGTTGGCAAACCATGATCAAAGCAATGTGTTTAGTCATGTTTAGACTTGCTCAAAGTTGATTCTTTTATGTAAAATTGGAATAAGTTCTTGCAGGATTTAAAAAAGCAATTCAGCCTATTTCGATCGATCAAAGCTTAGGCTCGATCAATCAAAAATCGGATCTGAATGTTTTTTCTGTAGAATTCCAACTCGGCCCTATTGTGTTTAAAACGTTTAGGATTTTCTAATTTGCCCTAGGTATAAAAGGCAAACCCTAGCCACGTTTTAGTGTTGCTCATATTGCGGTTTGTGTGAATCTCTTGTGAGATCCTTGAGGAGCTTTCCTTCACACAAGCTTAGAATTTTCAAGGAGAATAAGTTTTCTACACCTTGATGATCAATTCAGTTGCTGCCATTGAAGCCTAAAGAAACACAAGCGTGGGTGCTTGTATCTGGTGGTGAATCCAAGAAAGAAGGAGTCCGTAGATTCGGAGTTTGCACGTAGTCGTATCAATAAGTTCTATTAGTGGGTAGCAAAAAGAAGTCGAGCGTGGGAGCTTGTAAGTCTTATTGTATGAACTTCGATTCTTTCAAGATAGTGGATTCAAGTTTACCTCGAGGATAGCTAGATTAAATCCTCCCCAGGTTTTTACCGATCTGATTTCCTGGGTAATCATATCTTGTGTCTTTTATATTTCCGCTACTTTACATGATATGATTATTTGATTGTGTTTAACTTAGATTTGAATAATTTGACTAAGTAACAACTTGGCTAATTACTTAGGTTAATCCAACTATGGTTTTAAGAGGTCTAAAAACTATCAAAAAGGTCACCTTCTCTTTTTCACTTTCTTTGGATTTATCAAAGTGAGAAATATAGAGCAAATTCTTGAGTATTAATTTAATTGTTACAGTTAGGACAAGAATGTAATTCCCTTTGTAGGAATTTCAAGGTTCAAGTCAAAATTACCTTTTCATGTAGCAAAAGTAAAAGCAAAATACGACAAAAATGGCTTCCACCAATTGGATTCTTGTTCTTGTAGTCAGCAATGCAGTCAGCAAGCTGGTCATTGTTGTGCAAATGAATTTTTTTTTTTTTTTTTTTTCTTTCTTTCTCCTTGCCATTGCTGTGCAAATGATTCCGTTGACAAAGACTTCTTTTATATTAATTATTAAGCTTATTAAGCTTTTCCCTACTCCAAACCTCCACGCGCGCGCACAAACAAACAAAAAAAAAAAAATATATATATATATATATATATATATATATATATATATATATATATATATATATATACGCTCCCTCTCTTAGTATTGTCCAATTCAAAATTTTTCTTTAAAAAAAACACCCCTCTTTTTTTCTCTCTCAAAGGAAGGAGTAGTCCTTTCCTAGTTTCCTATAAGGCAATTCTCTTTGTTCTATTTCTTTATTTTATTGTTTTATTACTAATATGATTTTGATTGTTGTATATGATTTTGATTCATTTGTTGTATTATAACTATTTTTAGGGTTATTAAGGGGGTGTTTGGTGAGTGTTTTCAAACAATAATTTTCAATTTTTAAGCAACATTTCACGTATTTTCACACACTTTTTCACCCACACGTATTTCCATAAAAGTTTTTAAACAACAATTTTCAGTTTTTAAACACATGTACCAAACGGGCCATAAAGCACAGTTATTGTATATCTAGTTTTATGGGGGCAAAAGTTAGGAACTAAGGGCCAAATGGGATTGAAGTCATACAATGAAAAGGGTTCAAAGAATATATAGCACTGTTTTCTTACCCTATTGTTTTTTTCTTTTTTTTTTCTTTTCCCCCTTTTATTTCTTTCAATACTCCTTTAAAGTTATTATATGTTGTATATGAGTGAGTTGCACGTGTGAATATATATATATATATATTCTTTTATATAATTTTGTAACTGTGGACTATAAAATTTCGGATAAAAAATGTAATTATTTACTTTAATTTATTGTAATTGGATTGTCCGTGGTGATAGGTTCTAGAATGGAAAAACATGAAAATAGGAGAGATAAGTAGAATGAAATTCCCTTGAAAAACAAGGCCATGAGTCAATGCTTAGTGTTACTAGGAAAACGTGTAAATGCTAGTTTATATTATTGATCTTTGAATCTGCCTTTAACATATTCACCATGTTCAAGAATGTGATGTATCATCACTATAATCTATTGGCCTCCAACTTTCATTAACTTAGGTAACCTTTTCTTTAAAAAATAAAAGAGGAAGAAGAAGAAGAAGTAGGGAGGTTGACTTATACCATTATACCTTCCAAACATGAAAAACATATTTACCTTTTCTTCATAGCCCTCACCTTCTATTGTCTCCAAACTTCCATTCAATTGTTATTAAGTTCCGTGACCTTTTCTTTAAAAAGAAGAAGAAGAAGAATGGAGGTTAACATCATCTAGTATTTAACATCATCTAGAATACAATCATGACTCTTACAATTTGTTTATGATGTATCATCACAAAAATGGCCTCCACCTATTAGATTCTTGTTCTTGTAGTCAGCAATGCAGTCAGCAAGCTGGTCATTGTTGTGCAAATGATTTTTTTTTTTTTTTCTTTTTCCTTGCCAGTGTTGTGCAAATGATTCCGTTGACAAAGACTTCTTTTATATTAAGCTTATTAGGCCTTGTTTGGTTTAAAAAAAATGGTCACTCATCACTCATCACTTAGTTTTCATCATCCATCACTCATCACCCATCACTTGTCACTCATTACTCAAAATATCCAATTTCCTAATTCCCCCGTTTGGCACATATTTTCAACTTTTCTATCACTCAAATTTTTTTACTTTTTTGGGACCCATACCTGAGCAATGTTCAGAGATTGCTATTAGCCTACCCGCCAAACCCTCATCTCCCACCATTTTCTTCACTGCACATTTCATTTTGCCACCACCAATCACAGTTTAACACAAAACTCCATCCACAGTTTAACCAAAGAAGTACAAACAACAAAAACTCTCAACAATTTAACACCACCTAAAGCAGCTCATCACCCCCAAATTCAAAACTCCATTCATACTTATTTATGATACACCACGAAATAAAAAAAAAAAAAAAAAAAAAGGAACTTCCAGATCAAAAACAAGCTTCCAACGGAGCTATTCTCGGCGCCGACAACAAAGCTTCCAGATCGAAGAACGAGCTGCCAACGGAGCTATTCCCGGCGCCGCCAACAGAGCTTCTAGATCGAAGAACAAGCTTCCAGATTGAATCGTTGCTGTGGATGCCGATTTCGACGCTCCGGCCAGATCAGAAGAAAGCTGTGGATGCCGATGATAGCAGCGATAAGGAGAACGAGCGCGTGGTGGAGCTTTTCGGCATGTGATCGAAGATCGACGCCGATGATCTCTCAGCTTGGGTCGGCGTGGGTTGACGTGTGAGTGACCGGTGGGAGAAGAACAAAAAAGAAAGAATACTGAATCGGAAGAAAGCAAAAAGAAGAAGAGATAAAGAAGAAGAGAGAAAGAGAGAAAAATAGAAAGGAAAGGAAAAAAAGAAAAAAAAGAAAGAAAAGAGAGTGTGACCGGTGGGATGTCAGATTTGGGGCCCACAATCTCCAACTATTTACGAACATGCCACCGAATATCAGATTTTGAGTGATGAAAACAGGTGAAACCTGTTTTCATTTTCTCTCTTCATCACTCATTTTTTTGAGTGATGGAATCACCAAAACTGGATCACCAAATATGAGTGATGAGTCCAAACAAAATGTTTTCTGTGGGTCCCACCAATTTTGGATGATGAGTGATGAAAACAGGATCATATCACTCAAAATTGCATGCATTCAAACAACCTCTAAGCTTTTCCCTACTCCAATTAATCCTCCACGCGAGCGCACAAACAAACAAACAATATATATATGTATATACACACACACACACATACTCTCCCTCTCTTAGTATTGTCAAATTCAAAATTTTTCTTAAAAAAAAAAAAAAAATCAAACAGTTTTTTTTTCTTTTCCTATCTAAGGTTGGTCAAGGTCCAAACGTTAGCATTATTACTTCTCATAGGATACTTACCCTTCCCCTTATATAGGAGAAATTATTCCTTAATTACTATCGTTAAAAAATCTTACCAAAATATGTTACTTATTTTTATTCAAAGATAACCCCTTATATATATCCCTTAAAATAAGGTACTTTCATCTCTCTTTATTCCTTTTGAATGACAAGTCAGTTGCTAAAATCAAACATAAATAAATTTCTCTCTTCTTCATGTTTAATTTATAAAAATTAAAAAACTAGTAATAATAACATTAAAAAAAATTAAAAAAAAAAAAACCCCTCTCTTTTTCTCTCTCAAAGGAAGGAGTAGTCCTTTCCTACAAGGCAATTCTCTTAGTTCTATTTTTTTATTTTATTGTTTTATTACTAATATGATTTTGATTATTGTATATGATTTTGATTCATTTGTTGTATTATAACTATTTTTAGGGTTATTGGAGCACATTTATTGTATATCTAGTTTTATGGGGGCAAAAGTTAGGAACTAAGGGCCAAATGAGATTGAAGTCATACAATGAAAAAAGTTCAAAGAATATATAGCACTATTTTCTTACCCTATTGTTTTTTCTTTTTTTTTTCTTTTCCCCCCTTTTTTTTCTTTCAATACTCCTTTAAAGTTATTATATGTTGTATATGAGTGAGTTACACGTGTGAAAAAAAAAAAAAATATATATATATATATATATATATATATATATATATATATATTTATATGTTCTTTTTTGCATTCTTTTTTATATAATTTTGTAACTGTGAACTATAAATTTTTGGATAAAAAAATGTAATTATTTACTTTATTTTATTGTAATTGGATTGTTCGTGGTGATAGGTTCTAGAATGGAAGGACATGAAAATAAGAGAGATAAAGGATCCGTTTGGATTGAGCTTATTTTTGCTGAAACTGAAAACACTATAGCGAAATAATTTTTAAATGTATGAATAGTGTCGTAGGACTCATTTTTTAATGAAAAAGTTGCTGAAAAGTAAAGTTTATGGGTCTCGTGCACTGTTCACGGGACCCACTGATGGGCTGAAAATGGCTGAAAAGTCAAAATTTTCGGCTATTGTTCATGCACAATACATGAACAGTAGCCTTTATCTCCCATTATGCGTGCAAAAAAAAAAAAAAAAAAAAAAAAAAGAGAAAAAACGCATCGCAGGATTCAGTGGAAAACGCTGAATTCAAACGAGCACAAAGTAGAATGAAATTCCCTTGAAAAACGAGGCCATGAGTCAATGCTTAGTGTTACTAGGAAAACGTGTAAATGTTAGTTTACAGTATTGATCTTTGAATCTGCCTTTAACGTATTCACCATGTTCATGAATGTGATGTTGATTTCACTATAATCTATTGGTTTCCAACTTTCATTAACTTAGGTAACATTTTCTTTAAAAAATAAAAGAAGAAGAAGAAGAAGTAGGGAGGTTGACATATACCATTATACCTTCCAAACATGAAAACCATATTTACCTTTTCTTCATTGCCCTCGGCTTCTATTGTCTCCAAACTTCCATTCAACTGTTATTAAGTTCCGTAACCTTTTTTTAAAAAAGAAGAAGAAGAAGAATGGAGGTTAACATCATCTAGTATACAATCATGACTCTTACAATTTGTTTATGATTTATCATCACAAAATAAATCTAGCTTTTCTCTTTTTGCAATTCCACATCAATCAGTGAAAAAAGATCCGCACACTAAATCATAATCATACAAAAAGGGCATCCATAATAATTTGTTAAATATATATAGTAAATTTATATATGATACACGCACATATCTCTTCTTTTTCTCTTCCATTAATGTCTGTTTATTTTTTAATTGAGCGCATGGGCGATAAAGAGGGACCCGCGTGGCACTCATCTATGGGGTGAGTTTGGCTACAATTTTTTTGTTTTTACTTTTTGCTCTGTCTTGGTGTTTTTTTTTTTTTTTTTTTCAAAATTTCTAACTTTTAACTCTTTATAAATAAACTACTTTTTTAACTTTTTGTTACACTTTTAAGATAAAACTTACCCACAACTATATCTTTTGATAAATACTATACAAATAAGCTATCAGAAATAAGCAAAAGTCAAATGCACTCATGATTTCATCTAATATTTATGCCACCTCTTTTCTTTTGCCTTTTTTGTTTTTTTTTTTTGGGGGGGGGGGGGGGGGGGGGGGGCTAAATACTTGTCTTTTTATTGAATCCATAAATTATCTTCATATGTATATCTTCAATCCACCATACCATCCATTAATGGGATTTCTAGAGTGTCTAATGGGTAGGAAGTATAATAGTCTAACCAAAGGTTCGAAGTTAGGACACTACTTTCGTGTATAAAAAACTAATATAATATGCATATATATTCCCTTAGCTCATATATAATTATATAGTGCTCTTTTTTAAAGGGAACAACATATATTTCTTCCCTTTTATAACATGTGCATCCTACAATCATAGACAAATAATACTAAAAGTACTATAAATTTTATTATATAAAATTTTACAAACTGAAGCGTCACAAATTATAAAAGAAATATATAACTTAGCATGTGTTTACTATATTGTTAAAATGATACCAATAAAAATTTAAGGTATTTGCATTAAAATTTGTAATAGTTTTGATATTTTCTTATAAAAATAAAAATAAAAATAAAAGTCTCTCAACAAAAAAAGTTGCAAAGATTTTTTTCACACCCACCTCTATGTTTTGTGTTTTGGTTGGTTGATGGCTAGAGTATGAAGTATGATGTTTTTATTTATCAATTTTGATAATTTCATGTAATTTTCAAAATTTTAGGTTTAGGGTTATTATTTCCTTGATTTTATGTGCTTTTAATACTTTTCTAGTCAATTAAGATTTGTTTTAGAATATTTGATCTTGTCAATCAAGTTCTATTGAAACTTTCAATAGGTCTCAAAGTTTGTAAACAAATTTTCAATGCATAATACAAATTTCTCATCAATAAAATTTCATAGAGTTTTCTTCTTTATTTTTAGTGGATTCATGAGTGAATCTCTTGTGGATTTAGGGGTTATCATCTTGAAGCAAATGTGTTATGTTTCTTGCGGCATTCTACTTATGTCATTGTTTTGATGGAGTACTATCTCAAATGTTATGCGATTAAGATAAATTCAATTATTTATCCCGTGTCCATAGCAAACTATTATTTTATAACAAATTCATTAGATAATTTCCCCTCAAGAATACAAAATCTTTTAATTTTTTTACAAAGCCTTTGTTGATGGGTGCTCTTGTGCACTCATCAAGGAAGTTTCAAAATGGCCTCACTTGTATTGGAAAATAGCAAAAATTAATAAAAATATAGACTTTGGATTGAAAATGGCTTGATTCTCTATAAAGATTCAATCAACTGCGTTATAAAATTCAACTTTAACGAGTATACTAGGACACCCGTTATTAGGACCCTTTTTACCATTAGCTCAAAAGATAAGTTATTTTTTTGACGAATAATAAGACTTCAAAAGATAAGTTATGATTATAAAGGAATATAAGCCCAACGTTATCTTTACATTTTCATCTATCGACCATGACCTACCACTACCACATAACTCATGAAATGTTGTATGAACTACCAGTGGCAGAGCCACTAAGATGCTAAATAATAGAGGCTTATTTTGAATATTTTTTAATACATATGTTAGGTGGAAAATTAACTTATATATATGTATGTGTGCGACCGTGTGCACACATAAAGATAATTTTTAGTACCTGAAAGTTAAACTCACATTCTCCTAAATTATATCATTAACTTTCTTTTATAATGGTTCATAACGCACAATCTTATTCCAGCTCTTAACTTTACATTCGATTGATATATTAACATAAAATAGGACTCCTCAAAAAAAAAAAAAAAAAAAAAGACTAATATGGCCTATTTCTCATGACTCAACTAAAAAGTAAAATGAAACAATATTTTTCTTTTAAGCTATACTCAAGAAACAATATTTTTCTTTTAAGCTATGCTCAGGAGATAAAGCCGAGAAATTCCCTTTTTTTTATTTTACACTTTGATTTTTATCTAAGATAGGTAAAACGTGTAATTTTATTCTTAATTTTAAGATATATCTATTAAGCTTGATTCAGACTTGTTATACAACTATTAATTTGTAAAATACTTCTTTTGCATGTTAAAAATATTAATAGTTTTTTTTTTCCTTTTTACATTTTCTGTTTTATTATTTTGGCTACCACAGATGTCTAAAGCTATTCAAGAGCATGACTATTCCCTTGAGTACGTGCAGTTCCCCCTTCCCATACACATCAAGTAATTACAAAGAAGAATCATTTTGACTCCATGATGGCAGTTAGGAGTTTTGAACTCAATATCTCATTGATCTTATGAGATCTTATGAACTACTAGACCAACCATCTGTGATTTTTTACATTATTATATATAACATGTAATATGTAATGATTTAATTGTTACATTTTAATTTGGCCCCCCAAGGATAAATCCCTGGCTCCGCCATTGTACACTCTCATCAAGGAGGTTCAAAATGGTCTCACTTGTATTAGAAAATAGCAAAAACAAATAAAAATATAGACAATAAATTGAAAGTGATTCTATAACAAAAAAAAAAAAAAAATCGATCAACTACGTTATAAAATTTAGCTTTAGCTGATATACAAGAATACTCATTATCATGACCCTTATTTTAACATTAGTTCCAAAGATAAGTTTTTTTTTTTTTAAACAAATAATAAGACTTCAAAAGATAAGTTATGATTGTATATATGAAATATAAGTCCATTATTTTCTTTACACTTTCATCGATCACCATGACTTTCCACTATCAAGTAACTCGTGAAAGTCTTTTAAAAAAAAGTAACTTGTGAAAGATTGTATAAACTATCATCCTAAAAATGAGATTTTACGTCTATAATAATTTCACAACAAATACTATGTAATAAGTTATTATTGATAGGCAAAAATGTAATTTCAATAGTGGACTCATATTAGAACCAATAACGATTTATCATCTAAAATTTTTTATAAAAATGTTGTATAACTCATGAAAGTCTTCTAAAAAAAAAGTAACTTGTGAAAGATTGTATAAACTATCATCCTAAAAATGAGATTTTATATCTATAATAATTTGACAACAAATACTATGTAATAAGTTATTATTGATAAGTAAAAAAGTAATTTCAATAATGGACTCATATTAAAACCAATAACGATTTATTATTTAAGATTTGTTATAAAAATGTTGTATTTAAAATTACTCTCCTAAAAATTGGTTTTAGTCTTCTTTTGGAGTAACTCTGCTAACATGGAGGACACTCAAGTCTCAACCTACACGAGAAAGTCCATAAATACAAAAAAAAAAAAAAAAAAAATTATAACAAATTTGAACCGTGTTGATGTAGTAGATTATTACTAATCGGTAAAAAAAAATACTAATTATTGGCATAAATGAGAAATAATACAAACTTGTCACATCAACGTTTACCCAAAAGATTGTCAAATTTTTTGTACGTGGATGCAGCACTGCTCCTACCCCCGCACGCCATTTCATTTTTGCCGGTATCTCTAGTGCTGGGGACAGGGTCCGAGTCTCTCTAGTGCTGTGGCCAACCCACCGACAAAAAAAAATATATTTATTATCCAATTGGTTCTGCCATCAATTGGGCCTCACCTGACATGGCATCATCTAGAAGCTAGTTTTTTCACCTCTATAAAACCCACCAAACTAACGCAACACACTTCATATTTTGCTCCACGCCTTATATGGTTATGTGAATATATATTTCACACTGATATTGCTTTTGAAATCAAGCTAGAGAGTGAAAATTCATGGATAGTTTGAGATTTTGCGTGTGGCTGATACTGATCATATTGCTTTTGTTTTTTAGATCCCAAGCTAGCCTTCCTAATCCAAACATGGAGGGGAACCAAGAGATGAGTGGTGGTCATAATCCGATGAGAGTTCATGGTGATATATTTCATGCTGCACTTTATAAAGGTCCCGTCGCACCTTCTGCCCCTTCTGCATGCACTGGTGAATACCACAAGATGAGTACTGGAAAATGTCCAGCTGGTGCATAAAACTTGCTGCTGTTGCTCTCTCTGCCCTTTGCTTTTGATTAAAAATAAGGCTAAGAATACTAATATAGTTTCTTTTTTTTTCTTTTTTTCATGACAAACGTGAATATTCAGACCTCTTTGAATATCTGACTATTTACTTAAGTGTATGCTGTCTCTCTACTTCAACAATAAAACAGTGACAATCAAGTCCAACAACAATAGACATCAAAGCTTTGCAAAAGCATATATATGGTGTTAGAAGGTCATCGTTTTCTTAGTATATTTTTATTAATATGTGATAGCAAGGCAGAAAGCTAGCACCTCATTATGTATATGTTCATCTTCAACCTGTGTACTTCTGTTGAAAATTATATATATGTGGTTCAGCAAGAACTGTCTGAATTTTTCTTTTTCCCATTTTAGTGTCCATCTTTTATTAGAAAGATCGAAGTTAAAGTTAAACCCTAGCACATACATACGTTCTTCCAAAATAATGACGCGGACTATGTTAAGTTTGACAAAATTAACTAGTGGTTAATTGATATCTAAGACTAGGAGCTTCTTGTTTTTATGGTATTTTAATTCATTATTTGATAGCAACGCAGAAAACAAGTCACCAGGTTCATCTTCTACTCTTGTGTTTTCTTGAAAGTATGTGGTTGAGCAAAGCGGCCATTGTTTTTTTTTTTTTTCCATTTTGGTTTCCATCTTTTGTTAAAAGAGTTGAAGTTTAAAGATAAACCCTAATTATATTTGAAGAACATATGGGTACAAAACATAGATGCTTCCATTTATTGATTCTTAAAAATGATGCGGACTATGTTAAGTTTAACATAATAAAGTAGTGTTTAATTGATATCTAGGAACTCATTGTTAATTTTCTTAGTATTTTAATTAATAATTTGATAGCAAGGCTGAGAGAGTAAGGCATCATGTTCATCTTCATCTTTGTACTTTCTTGAAAGTATGTGGTTGAGCAAGAACGGTTTAAATAGTTCTTTTTCCCAGTTGGGTTTCCATCTTTTATTAAAAAGATTGAAGTCAAAAGTTAAACCCTAATTATATTAATATTTGGAGAACATATGGAGACGAAACATAAGTTGTTCCAAATATGTAGTGCTGAAGCTTAAAAATGTCAAGGGCTATGATAATAAGTTTGACAAAAGCAAAGCAGTGGTGATTTAATTAGGTTAAGATGAATGTGCCCAAGTTGTTCACTTTAGAAACTTATAATTAAGAATGGAAAAGATTAACCCTAGTAAACACCTCATTTAAATCAGTTCTTCTCCGATCACAATTTTTGCTGGCAACAACTTTTATTATAACTTGTTCATGTGCTCAATTATAAGTGATGAACAATCTTTTTCTTCTATAACCACCACTGTTTTTTTATCTACTATGTACTCACAGCTAATCACTTCAAAATTGTTGTAATAATTGTTGTAATAGTTGTGACTTTGTCTGAGTTTTGCGCCACAAAAGTTGTCTCTGAAGCTGACTTCTTTGTTTCAATTAAGCTAACTCGGACTGTGATAATTAGTTTGATAATTAATGATTTACTTGCCTCTTGAGAGATTTTATATTTTCCCTATAAATTCATCAACACATCAATGCAAATCCTAGGCTCTCCTAGACCACGTTGTCACCTGTCAAAATGGCAAGCCATTCCAGAGGTTAAAACCTCTTGTAATGTAATCTTGAACATCTCTATGTTGGATTTCTAATGTGTTTATTCAATAATATTTACTGTACAAAAGTAAATTAGTTGTAATTTATATTTTTGTATATTTCCAACGAAAACAGAATCCTCTTACCCTAACTGTCAATTTATGAAAAAAAATGTAAATTTTGTTTCAAGGTGAAATTAAGCTCACCGGACATGTTGACCGTTTTTCACTAATTTGCTTCCATCATAACATTGTTGCTCGAACTTTAAAGTATTGTTTTTGGGTTAACACAATCATCAACCCCAAACCCTATATATCTCAGCATCAAAACTAGCGTCAAAAAAGATCTTTAGCGTTCAACCATTCATCTTAAATCTTTAGAGTACTTGTACACGCTTAAATCATAAGACTGTTGAAAATGTACACACTAAACTATGAGAGTGTTCACAATATTCACCACTAAATTGTACTATAACTTATTTTCGAATTAGAGTATTGATTTGTGTGCAGTACCTAATAATAATAGAAATATTATGTCTACAATATTTTCACAACATATCTTACATGGTAAGTTATTATTAGTTTTAATTTGATCTCATTATTGAAATTACTTTTTTGTATGCCAGTAACAACCTGGTACTTACGATTATTGTGAAAATGTTTTCGACATAACATCTTTCTTATAATATATAGTATTATATTAAAGCTGAAGTAAAGATAAAATTAAGTTGAATCCAAATTATTTTTCAATTAATTACCAAAAAAAAAAAACGTTACGACTTGTACCAACGGTTTTAAAAGTAACAGTGTAGCTCACCCGAAGCTATTGTCTCACTTTTTGACCGGCAGTTAAAATCGCAAGCATTAAAAGGGTCAAGATAGCCCAATCGAGTCTATATCGACACTTTCTAGACCTATAGCGGCGGTTTTAAAATGCCAGTATAGGTCAATTTTTTTGTAGTGGTTGGAGTTTAATTTTGCATCATGTGTCTCAATTTTGGTGCCAAAGGTAAGGACCACAATAATTATACTCATCTCATAAATTTTTTTTTTTTTTTTTTTGGTTTCCCACGGGATATCCAAGCCAGCTTAGGCACACTCGACTAATCCCCACTCACAATGGGAGACTACCACTTGTCACAAGGTGTTGAAGTTGCTAGGGCTCGAACTGGGGAGCAAACCCAGTCAAACCCCAGAGCCTTATCCACTGGTGGAAAAGCCACTAGGCCACACTTTGCGGTTCTCATAAATAATATCAACTCATTGTCTCTCCATCAATCTCAATAAAATATTTATTACTCTTAACTATTTTCTTTTTCTTTTTTTCTTTTTTTTTTTCTTTTTTTTTTTGTTCTTTTAATTAGTACAGTAATTTGAATTAAGTCTGATACACCAATTTCATGATAAAATAGGGGGTACATCATTGAATATCACCATCAAATCAATCCTTGCATCATTTTGGTAAGATAATCTTTTCAATATCAATTTTACATGTTTCTCTTTCTCTAATATTTTGTACTTCTTGATTTTGGTTTGATGTCAAATGCCCAAAAATTACCCATTTATTTGAAAAGTTTATGGCAATATGAGACGGTATAAAAGCACCTTGGATGGTGTTTTTTTTGCAAGGAGTGTAATTTGTGGTCTATATTAAATGTAACCATGCATATATGCATAGGTTACTAGCTAGTACTTTATTATAGATCGCAAAAATTACCCCTTCCCCTTTTGTATTTTTTATGTACACACAATGAAAACTAAGGCCTATTTGGTAAAAGATTTCTAGTAATATTGTTTGTATATTTTGGAAATATATGTAGGTGAAAAAATATGTAAAAATACATATAATATTATTTAAACAATGAAAACTGTTGTTTAAAAAACTGTTGTTTAAACAACTGTAACAACGGGCCTATAATCTCACAAACTCCTGGGTTTGGATATCCTAATTTAAGTTTCTTGATGGTTTGATTAGTCGACTTTTGACAGACTCAAGTTTTTAAATTCGAGAGGGCAAAATTTAAAGAAATGTGGACAGCGAAATTTTCCAGGCCCAATTGTAAATTTGGAAGAACTGGAAAATGCATGTGCAGATGTGCTAAGTTGAGAGGTGAAAAGAAAATCACCGGCACAACTACAAAACTAAATACCAAAGAAAGGACAAAAGAGAAAAAGTGAAAAAAAGTGAAAAAAGTGGGGGGTAAATTCCATTAATTTAGGCTTTAGTATATGGTTAATTGCTAGGCCCATTGCAAGCAATGCAGTCAGCAAGCTGGCCATTGTTGTGCAAATGATTTTTTTTTTTTTTTTTTCCTTTTTCCTTGCCATTGTTGTGCAAGTGATTCCGTTGACAAAAACTTCTTTTATATTAAGCTTATTAAGCTTTTCCCTACTCCAATCCTCCACACACACACATAATAAATAAATAAAAGAGAAGAAGAAGGAAGGTATACTAGACTTATGACTTATGAGAGGACCCAAGTGGGCAAGTGGGGATCCACAAATGCTCCCTCATGCTAGTTAAATCATAGCCTTACATTAATCCCACCCAAGAAGTTAGCAAAAATAATTTTTTATAAACAACATTTTTACTGACAAAAGAACCATAAATATCAAGTAAGAAACTAAAACTCTAGCTTGCTCAAGAACTAATGTATTGCAAAAAACAGGAGCAGAGTTAAGAACAAAACAACCTGAGTACTTGTTTTTTAAAGACCATAAAGGCAACACATGGGCAACTTAATTTTTTTCTCTAGAATCTCATTTAAACTGAATAAACTGACAAAGAGCAACTCAAGTGCAAACTTGATAGAGTTATCAACAATAATAATATTAAACCATACCAATGTTACATTTTGCTTTCCAGATCGCATAATATGACTTTAAGGACTGAACTACAAACTTGGATAGTGTTTTATTAAGCTTCATGTAATCTTGTTGAATCATTTTCAAAATTGAGATAATATTATGTGAATATAATTTTAGTCATTATATCATGGGTCATTCTCAAACTCTCTAAAGCTAAAATAATTTAAATAGTGGGACCAAAATTCACAACACTGTCTCTCATAAAATCACCTCACTAAAAAGTTGACAAATTTCTTTTTTGCTTTAATCTTTTATCACATTAACCTTTAGCATATAATTAACTTTGTATGTTACAAAAAATTGAGATTATATTATGTGAATATAATTTTAGTCATTATGTCACTAGTCATTCCCAAACTCTCTAAAGCTAAAATAATTTAAATAGTGGGACCAAAATTCACAACACTGTCTCTCATGACATCACCTCACTAAAAAGTTGACAAATTTCTTTTATGCTTTAATCTTTTATCACATTAACCTTTAGCATATAATTAACTTTGTATGTTACAAAAAACCGAAGGAGAAGTTCAATAAAGGTCACCTTCTCTTTTTCACTTTCTTTGAATTTTTCAAAGTGAGAAATATACGCACTGTTTGTTTCGTTGGAAAACCTTCTATAAAAATAGTTTTCCTCGTTTTCCAGTGTTTGGTAGCATAAAAAAAAAATTAGTCAATGGAAAACTATCTTTAATCAATGAAAAACTCTTATAAAAATAAAGCTTATTTTCTATGGGTTGTTTTCCAAAAAAAAAAATTGGAAAACAATCTCTCTCTCACACAATGCATAGCTCTTATAAATATTATCTTCTTCTAACCTAGGAAAAAATATTTTCTTTCACTCATTCAGCCTTTCTCACAATAAGCTCTCTCACTTCTTCTCCTCTCTTTGTTTTTTCTCTCTTCTCACACTCTCACTATCACCCCCTCTAATCTCTTCTCTTCCCACAAACTTCTCTCTCTATCTGCATTTCTTCTCTTTTTTCTCCCTATTTGTTCTCCCCTCTATAACACTGAAGGTTTGTATTTTTTTTCTCCTCACAAATTGGTCAACAGTTCTATAGAAATTTTTTATATTTATCAAACTATTTGTACTGGATTAGTTTGCCAATAAAACTATTTGGCCTATGTGGCATTTTGAACTATTTAAAATGGAACTTAAGATTATAATGATTATTTTGAATTATGAGAAGTATGGTTTATATATATATATATATATATATTATGAACATTACTGTTTATATACATGAGTAAGATGAGTCTTTGAGATAATGAAAATTGGATAGCTAATTTTGATTGTATCCATTGTCAAAATTTTAGTTTGAAAACCAAATTCATTCTTAGTTTGTATTATTATTATTATTTATTTATATTGATTACATTACGTGAGTTTATACAATACACATATTATACATGTTTTAAATTATACAAGAAATGTTATAAAAACTGTGAATACTAAACGCTAGAAAACATTCTCTAGCTCATTTTCAAGATTGTTACCAAACACTGAAAAATAAGATAATTTTCCAAAAAATACTCTCTGAAAGATGACTTTCAAAGCTCAAGCCAAAATTAACTTTTCATGTAGCAAAAGTAAAAGCAAAATACGACAAAAATGGCCTTCACCTATTGGATTCTTGTTCTTGTAGTTTTTTTAAGATACAAGCAAATTAATTTTTAATTTTTGGTTGTTGGAGCATTCACAGCAAAGTTACTAAAAAATAAAGGTTTTTTAGTAATTGAAAACACTACTTTATCTATTTTAACACTTCACTTTATAATTTACCTAACATCAAAAGTTTTATTTTAACATTCCACATATTAAAATAATATAAACAACACACTAAAATAATATATCTAACACAATAAACAACAACCACAATTATTAACACATTAAAATACTATTTTTCTAACATCCTACATTAAAAAATATATATTTGTTTTGAGTTTAAGCTACAGTGAGCTGCTATCCCTAGCAACTCACTGTAGCTCAAACTCAAATTTTTTTTGAGTTTAGCTTCTTTGCTGTAGAAACAGTTTATGGGGAATTGGTTGCTAAATTGAATTTTTAGTCAAATTAGCAACCTTATTGGGATGCTCTTATAGAATAATTTTAATTGACCAAACATCATAAAATTAAAATACTATTGAATTTTGTTATTAAAAAAAAAAAAAAGCCAATTAATTCTTGGGCTTTGGTTTCTAAGCTATGTTTAGATTAGTGTTTTAAACTTATTGGAGCATTCACATTGGGTGATACAAAACTCTTTGAGCATTCACATTAATGGGTGATACAAAACTCTTAGAGCATTAGCATTGGGGATGTAAACCCCCCCCCCCCCCCCCCCCCCAAGTTGCAACTTTACAACACAAACCACTAAAAACATGCAATATAAAAAATTATGCCCTCTAGCTACAATAAAGTTGCTAGTTATACGAAAGTGAATCAACATCCCAGTTTGTAAAAAAGTATTTATTTTGCAATTAAAAAAATTACTTTATCTATTTTGTCAAACCATTTTACAACTCACACAACATTCCAGTTTTTATTTTTACATACAACTCATTAAAATAATATAAACTACCCTATCAACTCATTCTTTCTCTCTTCTCTCATCTCTCTCTTCCATCTTTTTTGTACATTTATATACTTTTATATTTAGCATTCATGAATGGTAGGTTGTATATATACAAACCTTCTATTCATAGTTGCTAAAAAATTTTAGCAACCCACACCCAAGTATAACTTAATTTGAGCAGGTGAGTTGCTAAAATAGCAATTAGAGGGGTTTTACACTCCCTAATGCTAATGCTCACTGTTCAAGGTTGGGAAACTTAAAATTTTTTATTTTTTTACTTCTCTCTCTCTCTCTCTCTCTCACTATTCACTTTGTTTCTCACTTCTCTCTCTTTCTCAGATGAAATTTTTGGTTGGGTTGATCAATGGTTGCTGGATTGGGATTGGTGGTGGGTTTTGGTGGTTGTTGGGTAGGTTTTAGTTGTGGTTGTGTTGGCTTCGATGGTGGTTGGGTTGGCTTCGATGGTGAGTTTCGATGGTTGTTAGGTTGGTTTAAGTGGTGGGTTTCGATGTTGGTCGTTCTAGTGGTTTCGATGGTGGTTGTTCCAGTAATTCAGTTGGGTGGTTGGTTCAAAAAGGTGGTTTAGGTGGTGGTTTTTTTTATTTTTTCAATCTGGTGGTGTTTCAATGGTGTGAGGGTTTGATGGAGGAAGATGGGGGAGAAGAGTGGCTGTGTGGGTTTGATGGAGGAAGAGAAGGAAGAGAGAGATAGAGGAGAAAAGTGACTAGTGGGTTTAATGGAGGAAGAGAGGGAAAAAAGAGATGGGGGAGAAGAGAGAGAATTGAATTGTTTATATTATTTAATAGTGTATTTTATATTATTTTAATAAGTTGTATGTAAAAATAGAAACTAAGATGTTGGGTAAGTTGTAAAATGAGATGGTAAAATAGATAAAGTAAGTTTTTAGGGTGTAAAATAGAGACTTTTTTACATCCCCATATGCGAATGCCCTTACAAATGCAAAATGCATAAAACTATTGACATAAATACACAAAAACCTAGCTCCATTAGATGATGCATTTTGCATCTAAATTTGCATGCTTACCACATACTAGTATTATGTAAACATACATAATACTATAGCATCATTCTTTAGAGAATTAATTATTTTTATATTATCTCTTCTTTCTTTGCCCTACTCTCTCCTTGCTATGGTGCAAGAGCATTCACATCAATTTGTTTAAATTATTCTGTCTATTTTAGTATAAAACCCTTTTTTTTTTTTTTTTACATACCCACTATACATAACACCACTAAGACATGAGAGAATGCGTAAGTAGTTGAATCTGGACTCCACACGTGGAGCAGCTGTAAGGCAATGAAGGGTAGGTGTGGCTAAGAGATTTTGTCTTGGTCAGTGTTGAAGGCGTGACTGCCTTGGGAAGAAAGTAAGATTTACACATGACATGGTACTCAAGCACTCACAAAAAGGAAGACAGTGACCTTCTAAGATCAAAGGCTATAAGGACACCCCTTATTAGCTAAGTGCACCATGAGTCACCTTGGAAACACGTGTACCAATTACAATACTCTTGATATCCCTCTCAATGTCTAAGACTTGTCTCCCAAGTAGTGGCAAAACTACCTACCCACGGGTCCTAGTGCCACGTTGGCGTAGTTCTTATCTGTTGGTCAACCGATAATATCACAGCTGTAAAAAGATCCAAAAGAGAAAATATGATGACTTGACACCTGTCCTTATATCCAACCATGTTCCTTAGAGTATAAAAGAGTTGTGCAATTATGGCAAGAACCCAACCAGATATTTGGAGATGAAAGTAGAGAGTTGGTAGGAGAGAAAAAGCAACTTCATTGTAAACTGATATTTTCCCTTACATAATACAAGCTAAACTAAGCAAGAATGTTTTGTTCTTGCTCAAATCGTAGTTTTTATCCTTTTTCTAGGGTTTATCACGTACATCATGTGTTGTTTTCTTAATCAGTTTCTTCTTGTTGTTTAAATGTGCGTCTTTTTCATGTCCTACCATGGCTTTCTTTATTTCTTCTTTAAGTGTCACGTCAAAAATTGCATCTTCTCAAGTTTTCACATGTAAATGTACTGTTAGATAACTTATTTCACTCACATAAATAAGCTTAAATCTAACTTGCACATACATCCACTTTTACAAAACACACACGTCAGTACATCTATTCTATCCTTCATTTTATTTAAATACTCCTATTTATTCTTTTTTTAATATTACATATGTCCTCTCTTTCTCTCACGTTTCATCAACATCAGGCCTTTCTTCTCTCTCTTCTCAAACACTCATTCTCTTCTCAATTTCTTAGCTCTCTTTCTCCTGCTAAATCTCACATCTCTCTTTCTCCTCTCAAATCTCTCTTTCTCCTCTTAGATCTCTATTATCTTAACTCATTTTCTCTTCTCATATCTCTCTATTTACTCCTCTTAGGTCTCTCTTTTTCCTCCTTTTTCTCCTCTCAGATCTTTCTTTCACCACTGGATTTGGGTTTGATTTTGATTTTGGGTTCAGGTTATGGGTTTTCTGTTAATGGTTTAATTTTTCATCAATTTTGAGTTGAATTTCCATTGTTTGTAACGGGTTTTAATGGTAGTGGTGGTGGTGGTGGTGGGTGGATGAGATTTGAGTTTGGATATAGGTGGTGTTGAGTTGCAGAGGATCTGTGGGAAAGAACAAGAGGGCAAAAGAGAGTGATGAGAGCATAAGAAGGAGAGGGGGTCTTATGAGAGCTGTACAGGTGAGAGAGAAAATATTGGGATACAAAACTATAGTAAAACCATGTAAATGTCCTGAAACAATTGTGTAAATTTGCACAATTATAGTCTGACTAACATGAAAGAATTTTGGAGTTGAATGTGCAAAATGAAGCACATTTTCTATTTTACACTCACTTATATGCGAATACTCTAAGATTGTGGAAAAAAAAAATTAATGCGATGTAATGCAAAAAAATTTTAAAAACAAAAAAAACAAAAAAAAAGAAGGGGGGGGGGGGGATGAGTATAGTGAGGGTTATAAAAATGATATTGTAAAATAATTTTTGATAATGCAAAATGCGTTTTTTTTCTAAATTATTAAGCTATTGAGAATGATTTTATTTATGTTTATTTTATTAAAGTCTCTTTTTTCTCGAGTGTCCCACTGGTACTACATTTTCAAATTATGCAGCTTTTTTAAATAGCACTTTTTGTAGGTGCATCTTTTCAAACAATTTCATTTTAAAAAACAAAAATTAAATCATACCAAAAAATTAGGACAAGAATATAATTCCATTCATTCCCACTTCGGATTTATCCAATGCAAAACTGAAAATGCAGACATAAATAAACGCATCGGAAACAATGAAAACAAAAACCCCAAATATGACTGGCGTGACCTCCTCCACCGATTGGACCTCTTGTTGTAGTCTTGTTATAGGAAAAACAAAAATATAATCTCCAATTAACTCAAATAATAATAATAATAATAATAAAATCTTTTATTACCAAAAAGAGACTATGAATTTGAATCTTGCAAATTCATTAGTATACTATATTGACCCTATGATATAAAGAGTATTTACATGAAACGAACATATAAATTTTGAAAAAAAAAATTATTACCGAATAAAATCAACTTTTTTTTTGGTTTCCGAAACACCAAAAGCAAATCGATAAGTCAATATAATAACACAGAATTTTGAGAGACATCATTCTTAATTGATTATAAAAAAAAATAAACTCAATTTCTTGATATAGAATATTAAGTAATAATGTACTGCTAATATAACAGCATTACTATTACAGACTTACAGTGCAGCTCAAATTACAAACATAAATCCCCAAATTAAAATGTTACCCGAAAAAAAAAAAAAAAAAAAAAGTTCATAAAGCCGACCGACGTGGCCTCACCTCCTCCTAATGGAATACAACTACTTTATTACACAACAACGTACAAAAGAAGAAAAGTAAAACAATAATTAAAATAAAACAAAAACAATAAAAAAAACAAAAATTTGCAGATTGATCCACGTGACTGACCACGTGCTCATCCACCTCACTTTCCCCATCTTCAAAACTCTCAACAACACAGCCTTAGTTAGCTCCAACCAACATCGACAACATCGTCAACTCCACCCCGGCGATCCAATCGCGCACCGCCACGTCAGATCTTCGAGTAGATCTTTTTACTAGATAGAGAGATTCTTAAAATTGAAAACATTGAAAAAGCTTTGCTATAGAGTGCATCCACAGAAGAGGAAGAAGAAGCCGAGCAAGGAGACCAAAGCGACTGACTCGAAGGCCGTGACTAGGCTCCAAACGACGTCGTCCACGATGTTCCACGACAGCAAATTTCCGACGCCGATGCCGCCGCGTGGGGCCCAATTTCTCGGAGCGAGGTACGAGGAGAACAGGCCCGACCACCTCAGGATCGACGAGCGTCCGAGGGACAAGTACTCCGTGTCTAACCACCGGAACGCTGACGTGGCCCACGACATCTCTCTCTCTCTCTCTCTCTCTTAAATTGTCTGTCTGTCTCTCTGTGTTTCTCTCTCTCTCTAGAACTTGAAATGTTCTAGGAGCATGTTGTGAAATGTGAGTGGAGAGGGATTTGTGGGTCTATATATATATATAGAGAAAGAAAAATAATGATAGTCAATTGGATGAGAGGAGTGATGAGGTGCTTTTTGTGTGTAGATTTGAGTTTAAGTGGGGCCCACGTTTTTGGTTATCAACGGTGGAGGAAAATTGGGGGACAGTGGACAGCCTGGATCATATTCATGGGATGGGAGTATGTTTTTGAATGTTTTGGGACTGGTGGGTGGTGAATTGGTTGATTCATCATTTCCATCTCAAAAAGAAAAAAAAAAAAAAATTATATATACATATATATAATCTAATTTATAATTAAAACCCAAATGTACTAGACACAAGTCAAATCTTTACTTTGTAAATCATAATAAGTACTATAGTTGGTGGGTAATGTGTGGAATTAGAATCCTTGTTTTTCAATTTTAGAATTAGCTCTACAATTCTATGATGCAGATTTATAAATCTAAACATGTATTCGGTTTTATATAATTTAATATGGTTAGATTTAAAAAAAGAAAAAAAAGATTTAGATAATAAAATTTTAACGGTGAAATGATTTATAACTAGTGTTACACCCTATTATATGTTAAAATTGTTAGTGGTATCTATGGGTTTATCAAAAAGTTCATAAGTCAATGTACTATGAAATGTGAGGCGATGACTTTACACATGAGCCCCTTTTTCTTCCCTTAAAAATTATATATATATAATTTATTTATTTATATAAAAAATAAATAATATCATCTTGATTTCACAGTCAAGATTTATTGTTTGTCTAGAGTATAAGTTTTATTTTTTTAATATTTGAAAATGGATTATTTTAAAAGCTAGTCTAAAAAAGTGAAAATAGTCTTTCAAAAAATAATACTTAGAATTTTTTTTCCATTGATATCATTTCATTTAAAATTAGATGTTATAAAATATTTATTAGTGAAATAAAATTTCAAAATGCAGTTAAATTATATTATGTTGTCTATGTACTCTATCTTTTTATTTTTGGATAATATATTATGTGTATCTTTAAATTTATGAAAAATAAATATTTTTTTACTATAAAAATGAAGCTTTTAAAAAAAAAATTAATGTCGATGAAAACAATCAAATATATGTGACCAATGAATCGGTGCAGGGCCTGCAGGACATGAATTAGCGCCGAAACGTAGGGTGTGGTCGGGTGGGGATGAGTTGGCAGTAGTGATGGACGGTTGTGATTGAAATTACATGCTTTGGAATGTGTGGAATATGGATATATTTGTGGACAAATTTTTCTAAGGAAAAGTTCAGCGGCATGTAAGACAAATGTGCATAGATATTAAAAGCAGCCAAAAATTTTGAAAAAAGACAATTGTTTATGGATATGATTTGAAATTTAACTTGGAGGGATATTTTCTTCTTAAACAAAAAAAAAAAATGGAGGGAAATTTAGAAACAAAACAAAATTCAAATTTTGTTCAAAAATTAGTCTACAAAATTATATTATTAGAAGGCATGACATCATGATCATCTACTAAGAGCAATATGCTTAATAAATAGTATTATGCATCATTTTGGTTTATTTGAATAGTCATCAGTCATCACAAAAATATAAAATTTGTTTTTATTGTTTAATAGGGGAATTGAACTTTAACATTGTGTTCAGTTGGGGTGATTTTAGGAAGGATGGAAAACTAAGGGAGAAAAATATGATGGAAAACAGTGTTTTCCATTGTTTGGCAACCGAAGAAAAACATTGAGGAAAGAAAATCCGAGAGAAAATTTTCTCTCCTAGGCCCACAATTTTCTTCCTCCCAAATCGAGAGGAAAATTGTGGGGGAGAAAAGTGGACTTATGGCATTTTTACACAAATGCCCTCTCTCTCCTACCCTCTTCACAAACACAACGGCTGTTCTAAAAAAAAAAAAACAGAGAGTGAGAGATGGAGAAAGACCTGAGAGAATGAGAGCACTTCTTGAATGAGGGAGAAAAAGAAAGAAAAGAAGGGGGAGATAAAAAGAGATAAGGACGAACGTGTACAGAGAAGGGAAAAAAAAAAACAGAGACTGAGAGCTGGAGAAAGACCTGAGAGAAGGAGAGCACTTCTTGAATGAGGGAGAAAAAAAAAAAAAAAGAATGGGAGATAAAAAGAGATAAGGAAAAACGTGTATGGAGAAGAAAAAAACAAAAACGTATGGATGAAATGAAATAAGAGAAAGGAGGAATAGTATAAAAAATAAAAAAATCCTAATTGAGAAATGTTACCATAATATTTTCACAATAAATTTTAAGTAACAGATTGTTATTGGTTAATATTGGTGAGTAAAAAAATAATTTCAGTGATGAGTTCAAATTAAAACTAGTAATAACTTTCCACATAAATTTTATTGTGAAAGTATTGTGAAAAATGTTGTGGACGTAACACTTCTCATTGAAAAATATAATTGTTGGTAAATTTTATATTATTTAATGAGTACAAATAAATCTATTTCTTACCTATTATGTAACAAGGGTATAATAATCAGTTTATATAAACTTCATTTTCTATCCTCTCACTTTTCTTTTCAACCAAACAAGAGAGTTTTCCACTCTCCCAATTTTTCATCCCTCCAACCAAACACACACGAAAGAAAACTAAATATTTTTCATCCTCCCACAATTTTCTATCCTTCTACTTTTCCACTCCTCCAACTAAACAGACCCTAATTCTCTTGGGGAGAAATTAAATAGTATTTTTAAATCACTAATTATACTATTAATTACTTTACTTATACTATTAACTTGTAATTTACACACAAATGATATGCTATATATAATCATTCAATCGATACCTATTTTTTTTTTTTTTTTAAAAAGTTCAATTGATAAGAAAATTAATTGGATTGCATTCAAAACTGGCTAAAAGAGTTATGACTTATGAACATTACAGACATTATCATAATAAGAAAATATAATTGAAGTACATCCATGGTTCATGTTATCGTAGGAATGAAAAATAATAATGATAAAAAGTCAAGTTAACTATCAAATTTACGACTTTTGAGTGGAGTTGTGGTATGTCTTTATGTTAGAACCCCTTTTCCTCTGCCTTGTATGTGTGTGTGTTTGTTTCTAAAAAAAAAAAAACTATCAATTTGGGACTTGACAAGTGGTTGAGTCAAAAGACAATGGTTGGTTTATTACTTAATGATTTTTTTTGTTTTTTTTTTTTTGTGGATGTTTTCTAATACCTAAATTTTACTTTCTTTTTCTTTTTCAAATTTGATTATAAATCACTAGGATTATATATTTTTTAATAAACAAAATAAAAATAGCATGTTATGACACAAATGTAAAACTAATTTAACTTTGATATGCACCAAGATTCTTGTAAGTTAATCCATACCTCCTGGTATTGTAAACAAAAACATTTATGATTCAAATTCTCATTTTCCTATAATAACTATTGAATTTATTAAAAACAATTTAACCTCAGGTCCTCAGCGTGCTATTTTCTCTCTCATTTTTTTGGATTTAACTTTGAACCCACACATCTCACCTTTAAAGGTATCTATATAAGCAAATGTTGTAAATAGAACATTTACACATTGCTTGCACATTTAGCACAACAAAAAAAGGGAAAAGAAAAAGAACATTTATACACTACCAAGTGGCCAAATATTTGGCGATCTACCACTGTTTGCGAAATAATTAGGAATTTATAATTTTTTTGAAACTCGAGTTCCAGGAACTTGAGTTCCATGAGAAATAGCCACCAATTTTTTTATGTAACTCGAGTTCTATAAAAAATAGCACAGCAAACTTAAAGGCTATTTTTTTCAAAGAACTTGTGTTCCTAGAACTCGAGTTACATGGCAAACTCTAGTTTCACAAACATGAGTTCCAAAAGAGTGGTACATCCATATATATTTTCAAAAACAGTAGTAGATTGCCAAATATTTTGGCCAACAATGGTATTTGGCCATGTTGGCCCTACCAAGCTCGTTTATAGGATAGGTTTATTTTTAATAATTTATTTTGTTTAAGGAATAGGTTAGATAAATCTTCTCCAAAAAAAATTAGATGAAAGTGTAATTTTACTTAAAAATAATGAAAGTTTAAAATTTCCGCATAAACATAAGTAATTTGGAAAAATAGGTTAATTTATAAGTTTTACCAAAGAAGCTATTAATTTTAGCACCACCAATATCAATGCTCTAAACATGAAAGACGGCACCTTTTAATATTGCAATTCATGCAAGATTTTTTTTTTTTTTTTAATGGATTTTTTTTTCCCTCTCATATACGGCTAGAAAAGGTATATATTTTTGTATTGCTAAATGCTAAGTCAAGCCTTTCACTTTCAATCCTTTTGAATATATATTCAATTATCTTTATGGAAAACATATTTTATCATATAATGTACTTTCCCACCATATGTTTCTTTCAGTATTTCAAAATTCAAATTAGCATAGCAAGGTGGGCTAACATTTCTTCACTATCAGCTTGGTCTTCATTGTCAAGACCAAAAAGAAAATCATCATCAATGCAAAGACTCAACTTTTTAATCAATCCCCCTTCCCTCCAGAGAAATATTACATGTAACAACATTAGGGTATTTGTGCACATTAGTCTTTCTTGATTCAAGAAAATACCTCAAATTTTATACGTCAATCACATATTTGATATTCATAATTGTCTCTTTAGTCTTTACTAGTTTGAGCAAATTTAGCAAATACCAAAACAATGACACGACTGAGTATCGACATGCATCAAATATATGAATATGAACCTTTTCCCACAAGGAAAGGTAGAAATGAATGACATTGTCACATTGTGCAAACATTGTAAGATAATGTAATAATTTTTAGACTAATTAAAGTCAGATTATTGTTGATGATGAGTTGTTCAAGCTGCCTAAAGCACAGTAATAGGCTAAAGTGAATCTCATAAGTAGTGTGTAAATTTTGGTATCTTGATTTGATGATAAATAGCTTCCATTAAGAGTGGATACTGTTGAAACTCTCCAAAAAAGAATGTGTGATTATTACTAAACAATGTATTAAAAAGTAATAAGGTGTACAGTGAATTACTGGCTTTATTGTACTTCATATAACTATTTGAAATATAATTTCTTATGTTCTCCAACACCTTATTTATTTATTTATTTTTTATAGAACCTCCAACACCTTATGATTCTTGGACATGAGGTAAAGGTTTGAACTTTGAAGTGAAGTTTCTCAACGTTATTTAATTTTTTAATTTAGCCATGGTCAATGATTCCACTACAAAAGATCACTCATCATCGTCGATGACGGAAACAACAATAACAAACCCCTTGTTCCATAAGTTTTGGGGTTGTTTTTTGATCCTTTGGAATTTAGCTATTGACGTGACTTATGCTTATTATGTTAATAATTCTTCTTAATAAAAATTTTGGATTAGGTGTAAGTTTGGTGCTACCAAAATAAGTGCACGTGTTATCTGAAAAACTTCATAAATTTCCATTAGCAAATAAATCATACGGAGCATGTGGAGCATCCTCCAAGCTCACGAGTATCATTAGAGCGTGACCATTCTCTCATAGCACTCTAACTCTCTTGGTCAAAACAAAGTGTTCTGGTTTTAATTAGAGGAAAAATCAGATCTCCCAAAAATCTAACGTCTGGTATAATTTTCTCATTGATATTTTTGTGCAAAGCGTTAATCAACCCAAGCAACAAATAAGATTATGCACAATGCTTATCAACTTAGGAGCAGCTCATCAGTATAGGCAAGGCGGTCGTTTAAGGCTTCCAAGTAGAAAAAGACATCCAAATTTTGATCAATAGAATTGGAAAACTTTTATTAGTTCTCATCTAAATCCACCACTAACATCACATTTTTACATACCACTATCAAATTGTCACATTAACAGATGTAAAAAGTTTTATCGATTTTTTTTGTGTCTATAAACTTTCTCAAAAAATAAAAATTTATACAGTTTATTAGTAATTTTGCATCTAAAACAAGATAATAAAGTTTAAGTAATATTATTTTTTTTTAAGTCATATTTAGATATATAAATAACATCAATTTAGTTTTTGCCTAAGAGCACTAGCATTGGGGGTGTAAACACCCCCTAGTTGCTATTTTACAACCTAAGCCATCCAAAACTCACTCCATCTGGATTTGTAATCTTAAAAAAATTTGCAATCTATGAATAGTAAGGTTGCATATAGTTGCATATATGCAACCTTACTATTCATAAGCTGTAAAAAAAAAAAAATTAGTTTAATTTTGTGATTGTGTGTGAGGAGAAAAAGTGAGAGGAAGGAAAAAGAGAAAGAATAGTACTTTATATTATTTTATTAGGTAGTTTATTGGTATATATTAAGAGGATGCAAAAAGTTAGTTATTATTATTTTTATTGTCAAAAATACTCATAAATTAATTAACCAACAACTTAAAAATGTGTTTAAAATAGTAAATGGACAAAAGAAAATTAGTTATTGCTTTTTTTTACTGTAAAAAATACTCCTACCTAAAACTTAAAAATAGGATTAAAATAATAAATTGACAAAAATAATAAATTCCTACTTCTACGTTGAAATGTCTTCCTACTTCTAATAAATTTCTACTTCTACTTAATAGCTAAAAAAACTCCCAATTCCTACTTTTATGTTGATATAAATTCCTAGTTCTACTCAATAACTTTAAAAACTCCCCACCAGGGACAGACCCACTAAAGGGCAAGGGCGCCATGTCCCCCCCCCCCCCACCCCCTCCCAAACCATTTTTTTGAAAAATTTAAGTAGTATATTGGATGATTCATATTTTAGAGTTTATAGATGGCTCACCTCAAAATTTTGGATTGGTCCAAATAGCCCAAAAGAAACTAATCACCTAACACTTTCTTTGGGCCCGTGACCCCTCCATAGTCTAAATATAACACGACAAAAAATTCACAAATCACCAATATCATAATTCAATAATTCATAACCAAAAAAATCTCATAGAAAAAAAAATTCCCTTACGGGGGTGACAATAATTTATATGATTTTTTAATTTATTTATAAATTATGGGAAAGTCAATTACAATATTTAAATTTTTTTTCAAAAGATAAGATGCAAAATTATTTTAGAAGCCAATATTGATGATGTAGCATTACCAACTCTTAATATTAATATCCCAATTTTTTAAAATCCTCAAACAAAGTTTTTAAAACTTTATTAGTGTGATTTTCAATTGCATCCAAAAGTATAGGTTTATCATATTGGTGAGTTGGTCAATGTGATAAAATCAACATATTAATTCCAATTATCCAAAATCTGGAGATCCGAAGTCATCTTCTTTTTTTATTCTTCTTCTTCGAAAAGGTTAAAATATCATATTGTAACTGTGGGGGTGGAGGTCCAAAATTCATGCGTATTGGATCTTGGGCTTATGAGAGTCCAAATTGATAAGTATTGAATCCTAATTCTTATCCACAAACTTGAATTGCCGATGAGGTAAAATAAGAGATTAAAGACTACTAAGATTTACCCACTAAGATTTTGGGTATGGGAAATAACAAGAAAACTTTCCGAGGAGATATTCCTCCTCGGATCTATTAAATACGGTTCAATTGTTTATTCGGACCATTATAATGGTATTCCACGAAGTTCCCACCACGTAGATTTTGGGTATGGGAAATAATAAGAAAGCTTTTCGAGGAGATATTCCTCCTCGGATCTATTGAATACAGTTCAATTGTTTATTCGGATCTTTATAATGGTACTTCACGAAATTCCCACCACGTAAAGACATCTCACAGACATACTGGGAGGAAGGAAGACTCCAAAATATCTATAGAAAGGCTACTACCTCCACATTAAATGCATTATACCTACCATTATGGCCTCATTTATGTGGAGTAGACCTCTGAACAGTGTTTCCTGGGAGATTATCATTCAGAAAAGCTGAAGAAGAAGGCTGATGGGACAACTACTCAGTGGTGGCTTAGATGATGAACAAGTGTAGGAGGAGGATGGTTTAAAGGGACTATATAATGGAAAATATCTTCTATAAGGGGGGGATAAAAAAAAAATTGAAAGAAGGAGACGGTAGCAATCAGAGTTGCACTTGTACTTTGTTCAATAAATTTATATTAGCATTTGTCTCCTCAGACATAAATATTTGATTCTTCAAGCTACGAGTTCATCTATATTAGCCGTTATTTAATTCACTAAAACCTAGTTCTTCGACCCATCCTCTACAAATTTATTGTATTGGGCTCATTGGACCAAGATCTTATACCTTTTGGGCTTGGGCTGCAAATTGTGACCCTACAGTAACTTTCAATTTTTTTGGTTCATATTATTTCCTTCTTGACTTAAATATTTATGGTAATAAAGTGCAATTGTTTTGTCTACCATGATTTTTTTTTTAATAAACCATGTCACTTGAAATTTTTTTGGTTCATTCTTTAGCCCCCCCCCCCTAGGTTCAAATCCTGGTCCCGCCTCTGCTCCCCACATATTTACCTTCCCCACCTTTTCTAAATAGAATTTCTCATAAAAAAAGAAACTTGTAAAGAAAAGTGATAATTGATTATCCTAACCAATTTTTATCAAGCCTTAAATGTGTAGGTGTAAGGAATTTTTAAGTTTTTACTCATCTAAAATTTAAAATTTTAGTTAAGGAATAACCGAGTAAGAGAGATTTTAAAACAATTTTAAAAGTTTTATTTTATTAAAAAATAAAAGAAAATATAAGAATTAGAAGTTGAGTATTTTAAATTTTAAATAGTTAATGGATGTCTTTCCTATGTGCAAAATAAAAAAAAAAAATTAACTTTCATGTTTATCTTAATCTATAAAATAAAAAAATAAAAAAATAGTGTTTGCTATTTATTCATAGAATATTTAAAGTCCATCTATTACTCTATTTTTTTTTTTCAAATTGTTGCATATCCATAAGATTTTTATAAAGTACTAAAAAATATTTATCAAATTTTCATCACACCCTAGGTTTTTTTTTTTTTTTTTTTTTTTTTGTTGTGATTCGAAAATATAGTAATCCCAAATTATAATAGATGTAAATTATTAAAATTTACTTAAAAAATAGAAGAACCTCTAAGCACGCGCATGAGCGTGTGCTCAAAGGTTAGTATTATTTTATTAGGTTGTATGTAAAAATAAAAATTGGGATGTAGGTTGAGTTGTAAAATATATAAAATAGTGTTTGAGAATGCAAAATACCTAGCAAAAAAAAGAATGCAAAATAAGATTTTTTTTTTTTTTTTTTTTTTTTGGCATCTGCGGATGCTAATGCTCTAAGGCTCCCAAATGCATCAAGCTGCCCCTATTAATCAACTCCTGTTCAAAGACTTCCTAACTGATAAAGATAGTTTTCCTCATTATTCAAAGACTTTTTTTTTTTTTTTTTTTTTTTGAGAAACTCATTATTCAAAGACTTAAGACAAATAAATAAAATATAATGATAATCCACAATTGAATGCTAGTAGCAGTATTGTGGACGTAATAGAGACCTATACATAATGTGGAAGATATTTTACAAGACCATCTTGTATTTTACAAGACCATCTTGTATAATATATTTTTTTTTCCCATAAATTGGGAGTCCTTTCTTTGTTATGAAGTGCGTAAGAGTAAAAAGATGAATTGCATAGTGAATCGATTTATCATTTGGTTGTATCGTATCATACAATATTGTGTATTATAAAACAATTTATAATATTTATAGAAAAATGATAGATATGCACATATAAAAGGTATATTTATTAAAATTGAAAATATATTCAATTAATGACTAATTTGATTATCAATTTGTACAAAAAGCCCAACCTTACGGAACATTTTATTTTATTGGGCTTGATTAAATAGCCCATGTTAAACACAAGTCCAATAACTTGTTGGATTTTAGTTAAAACACAAAATTTAACAAAAAAAAAGATAAAAACCAATTTAAACTCACATGTTTACGTGTCATTTGATATATATGATTCATACGATACATAATTATGTGTTGTATGATTTATGCGCACAGTCGTTACCTACTTACAATATTTTTATGATTTGATTTGATATGTATCATCTATTACTAACAACTATAATGAAGTGTATTTAGAACTCTTGTGAAATGGAGGAGAATCCAAACCCATTCATCCAAATAGTTTGGGTGTCTAGGGTTCTCTTAATCAAAACAAAGCTTTGAAAGGAAAAGAGAAAAAGAAAATCTAATAAAGTTTATGAAAATCAAGAAAGACAAACTTATATTTACCACTGTGCACCTTTGGCATGATGGTCACTGCAAAAATCTTGTGAGGTGGATGGCAAGGGTCAATGTTTAAGTTTTTAAAAGGGAGTTTCACATATATATATATACTTAAATTGGATTATAATATAATTCTATCTTGTATAAAAAAAAAAAAAACAAAAAGAAGAAGAAAACAAAGTTCTATTTGATATATTCACATGGAAAGTTCTCACTCTCATCATAGTAAATCCAACATTTACAATGAAATGAAGGGTGCTTTGAATGTGGACTGTGGAAAAGAAATCTCTGCCAAGCTGTTTGTTTCCATTAGGGGTCTGTTTGAGATCTGCTTATTTTACTGAAATTGAAAACTTTTTGTTAAAAGTATTGCAAATAAATGTAAAAGTTGAAAAAGTATAGTAGGACCATGAATAGTACCAAAAAGTATAGTGAGGTTATGAATAGTAGTAAAAATAAACTAAATAGTAAAATAAACTGGCAACTTTCATCAATCCAAACGCCCACTAAAGCTTGATATTTGATTTTGTCATGGGCTTAGATAATGGATCTCCATTCATTAAAGATAAAGGGTGGGCTGAATTTCTTTCAGAATTATTTGGTGGGCTTAACGCCCAATAAGCATAAGTGACCCAACTAGTGGGGTTGGTTCATCCTACAAGATAGGATTTGAAATTAAAAATTCACTTATAAATATGCATATCAAAAGATGAGGGAGAGTTGTTTGAAATGGTTTGATCATGGAAAGAACAACTATTGCACCAATAAGAAAGAATAAGTTAATTTGAATTTTTTTTTTTTTTTTTTTAGAAGGAAGTTAATTTGAATTGATGGAATGAAAAAGGGAATAGAGAAACCAAAAATAACATTAACAAAAGTAGTAAAAAGAGCATATCAAAATATGACTTAAAAGAAATAGAATGGAAAAAAAAAATTACATATGACTGAACTTGATTAATCTATTGAGGATCCATAATCGATATAAAAATTTTGTGACTAATTCAATTGTTGTCATCATAGTTGTTAATATTGTATGATATGCAATACATATCATATCATGTGTGAAAAGATCTGTATTATAAGAGCATACCTAAGTGCTTATAAATCATATGATACAATGTGTGTATTATATCTTATAATTATACATATTGTACGATACATATACATACGCTTTAAAGTGAGTTTTTTGGTTAAAATTTGTACTTTTATTTGAATCTAACAAGTTGTTAGACTTGTTTTTAACACAAAATTATTAAATTACTTAATTTAGCCTAATAAAATACCATGTCCATAAGTTTTTTTTTTTAAAAAAAATTTTCTCCTACAAAATTTAGACTACACACTTACACTTCACTTCCTTTTTTTTTTTTTTTTTTTTTTGGATAACTATTAGACGATCTAAGTATCTAACTAGTACCTTCAAATGTACCGAATAAATTCTTCGTTTTTGTTTTTTATGAGTAATAACATTCAACTCACGAGAATTGGCAATTTAATTTTGCCTTTATGTAATGGAATATAAAAATGGTCATCTTCAACATGATTAAATTCATATATGTTAACTGAAATTTGTAAATGTCGTTAATTTTTTTTTTTTTTGGGTACACTTGTAATATTAAATAAGAGTGTGCTATTGTCAGTCGATTTATTGTAAAATTATAATTATCATCACCCTGCTCGAAGCAGGAAATAACTATCATATCAATGCATGGACCATATCAATTTGCATTCTTATGTCATTTACATGATGGATTAATTGTGACGTGTGTCCTCCAAATCATCATATATTTGTTCATTGAATTCCAAATTTCATTCTGACCAAAAAAATACATTTTGTAATATAATTTTGTTTATATATATATACACATAATATTTACCTTCCTCGTAAAGGCGAAAGTGACATTACATAACAGTTATTTTTTTAATTAAAAAAGCTCTCCTATTTTGGTCATTGAATTGTGTCAAGCGTCAACGTTTATTTTCGTTCACAACCTAGCAATTATATTAAATTGATTTCTAAATTTTTTGAATATGTATCATATCAATGTGACAATGTTACATTTGCCCCCACTTTTTGTCAAAAGTAACTGCTAAAATCGTATAAAATCGTGCCTCTTTCTGAACTTATTGGTCTTGGATTATACGTGCTTGACTTGCTTACACTTTAATGGGTATGACAGATTTTGAAAATGCTAATGGGGAGCAAGGGTAAATTTGAATCAATTTTTATTTTCTTCAAAATTAAAACCAAATTGATTTTTTGAAATGATCCCCTTTCATTTAAATTCTCCAATTTCCTCTAATTTTTAGCTATATATAATTTATGCTTCATTTAAAAATGTTAATGGTTTTAAAAAAAATCCATGTAAACCACACAAAATCAAATGAAAATAACGTGTCTCATAAATAACTAATTATTGAAGAGGATCTTATTCCTAATTTATTTGACTTTATATGACCATTTATAAGATTAGCTATCATCCTTGAAGAATGTGATATCTCATGAATAGATGATATATGAGAGTAAGATCATATGTATTGGTGCTAACAAAACTAATTAAAACACAATCCAACTGATTAGCAATGGCGGCTTCTAATAGCATTGGCTTAAGTGGTTTAACAAAGAGGGGAGGGATTAGCGGGTGATAGTTTGTCTAAAAAATCAACAATTTTTACACAAACCCTAAGGAACCCCAAACTTGGTCACCATGTCAATGTTGTCCGTCATATCTCCAAGTAAAAACTGGTCAATTGCACCACTTAACATCCCTAGGATATATGAGGTCCACATGTCTAAGTCTCATGTAACATATAAACAAGGTAACATGTATGAGTCTCACGTGCGTACACATATACAAGGTAGGCTTACGTGTATTGAGTCTTAGATATATATGAAATGAACAAAATTATGCATTACATATTATTTTTTTGGTATACATCATACCTACCTAATCTAAACCGTTAATTTCGGTATTACCTTGTATTGTATTATTTAATATATATTTTTATAATTTTATAGGAAATGTTAAAATTAGGTAGGTGCGTAGATGGCCAAAAAAAAGAAAGTGTATACCATAAAATTGACCTATGAAATGAGTATTGCATGCGCATTGCCTTCTTTAGGGAGTCCAATTATGAACCACATTCTGAACCATTATCAATGAGGAGAATTCTATAGTATATACTTTTTATTTTTTGGTATGTGTCATACCTATCTAATCTTAACAGTTAAGGTTAGATATCATCTTTTTTAAAAAAAAAAAAAAAAAGATATAGAATGTTAAGATTAAATAGGTAAAGTACATTAGAAAAAAAAAAAAAAAAAAAAAAAGTATGCCAAGGAATGACCCAAGAAATGAATATTGCATGCCATAAGAAGCCCCCCGTATCAGGCCTGAACTCTAAACCACATGGCATACCTTTGTCCACACATACAAACACAACCTAAGGCCTCAAGCCCACAAAGTTTACTCCTTTTACTCCCCCCAAAAAAATAATAGAGACTCACCACCAAAATACAAGTTACCCAACCCGCCTTTTATATAATCCCTCCCTCCGTCTCTCTCTTTTATACTTTCCAGTCTCTCTGCGACATTTTTTCGAACACCTACGGAGCAATCTCCCCCACCCCAAATTCCGAACCCCAACAATGTCTCTCCGTCCAAGCAGCACTCGCGCCGAGGTGCGTAAGAAGTCGTACAAGACTGGTGTGGACGCCGACGAGGCTCGGAGAAGAAGAGAGGACAATCTGGTTGAGATCAGAAAGAACAAACGGGAAGATAACCTTTTGAAGAAACGGAGAGAAGGCCTTCTCGGCCTTCAGGCTCAGCCCATGCAGCAACTTCTCGATGCCACCCAAACTGCTGCCGCTTTGGAAAAACGGGTATTTTACTTTACCATCACTCGTTAACAAAAAAGAATACTTTTTTATTATTTATTTATTTATTTTTGAAAATTTTCAATTATGAATCTATGGGGTTTTGGGGTGTTTTGATTGATGGGTTTTTGTTAATTTAGATTTTTGTTTATGGGTTTTTTGTTTTTGGTTTGATGAACTTTGTGATATTAGGTATTTGATTGATGGGTTTATCTATTTCTTAATCTTTTTGTGGGATTTGGGTTGCGGTTTGTTTGGTTGATTGGGGAATGTGTGATTAGGATTTCGAATCTTATTGTTTGGAAGGGAAAAAAGTTATAACAGCTTGGTTCAGTACAGGTTTATTGTATTGTTTGATGGTTTTTTTTCTCCCCTGTTTTATGTGCTTGGTTGCTGAGATATATAAAGATTAGTAATCTGAATCTTGGGTTTCTTGTTGTTTGGAGCTACGAGAAACTTGAATTTCAAGTCAACTGTGATAAAGACAAACAACTTTGGCTTCTTGGATATGTATACAGCCCACCAAATTTTATATCAATCGGATTTTGTTTACTATTCAATACACGGGCATGAGGGCGCACACTTGTTTAAAATTGTGAGGGGTTATTGAATTTGAATGTGGGAAAGAAGAAGAAATTGATTGTATTTTGATTTGTGGGATCCAAAAAAAAAGCAGCTTAGATCTGAGTATCATGCACATTCAATTGAATGAGCTCACCGTTATTGTTTCGTTGTTTGAATTTTCTTGATGAAGTATAATGTCCATTGATGTGATCTATTTGGAAACTGAAGTTTCAATGTTACAGTTAGTGTCATTTGATTTTAATATTGTGGTGTTGATGTTTGACTTTATTTGTTGGGTATGTTATGGTTGTTTAATAGCTGGAAAGCATTCCTGTGATGGTACAAGGAGTATGGTCTGATGATCCTACTGCTCAATTGGAATCAACCACTCAGTTTAGAAAGTTATTATCGATAGGTATGACTGCATCTCCTAAGAATTTACTTTTAGTTAATAATCCTGGAATGTTCTTGACTGTTGATTTGCATTCTGTATATTTGTGTCCAGAGCGCAGCCCTCCAATTGATGAGGTAATCAAGGCAGGTGTGGTTCCTCGGTTTGTGGAGTTTCTTGGAAGGCATGATCTGCCCCAACTGCAAGTAGGGACTCTTTGTAGCTTTAATTTTATGTGCAAATGAATTTTTCAGTAAGAAATGCTAATGTAATACTGGGACTGACTTTTCTTTTGTGTGCAGTTTGAAGCTGCTTGGGCTTTGACCAATGTCGCATCCGGAACATCAGAGCATACACGAGTTGTCATTGAACAAGGTGCTGTTCCCATGTTTGTGCAACTTCTTAGCTCTGCCAGTGATGATGTCAGGGAGCAGGTTGGTTCACTTCTTTTATTGTATAAAAATCGGGAAGTCCTTAGCTTGACATCTCTTTAGGCTTTTTTGTGTTCTAAATCCAGTGCTTTTCTCCCTGTCAAAATCATTCTGGCCCTCTCTCCCTCTGAATTTTTCTGTACTCTTTCTTGATTGTGCTGGCCTTATTCTAATTTTAGAGTTATTCTGAGAGCTTAATTATTTTCCCAATTGTTATGTTATCTTCTTAGATGTGATTCGTACTATGTTTACAATTCTCACGTTCTTTTGTCTTGAACAGGCAGTATGGGCTTTAGGTAATGTTGCTGGTGATTCCCCAACTTGTAGGGATCTTGTTATTGGTCAAGGTGCGCTTGTGCCACTACTATCGCAGTTAAATGAACATTCAAAATTGTCCATGTTGAGGAATGCTACATGGACTTTGTCTAACTTCTGTCGTGGCAAGCCACCAACACCATTCGAGCAGGTGAGAAGTGATCCATGGAATTTCACTTGTTAGTCATTTAGACCATTTGGAGTATGTTAGATTATGAATGTTGACTTGAATCTTTTCTACCAACATTTATGCTGAAAAATTATGGTGGTTGTAAAAACATTCTTTGGTTCATGTCAGGTCAGAGCTGCCTTACCTGTCCTCCGGCAACTTATATACATGAATGATGAAGAAGTTCTTACAGATGCTTGCTGGGCCCTGTCTTATCTTTCAGATGGCACGAATGATAAAATTCAGGCTGTTATTGAAGCAGGTGTCTGTCCACGCCTTGTGGAGCTTCTGCTGTAAGTTCTAATGCTCTCTACAAACCTCTTTAATATTGTTGTATGAGTCTTTTACTGACAAAATTTTCATTTTCAAGTCATCCTTCACCTACGGTTCTTATACCTGCACTTCGGACTGTGGGAAACATTGTTACGGGTGATGATGCACAGACTCAGGTATTGATAATAATTTGTATCCCTGTTTAAAATTCTTACCATGTTGTTCATATGTTGAGGCTTATTGCTTAAACTGTTGGAGGTTTATTGTATTGCGTACTGAGCTTGATTATCTTCTTTTTTTATTGCCTTTGGCTTATCTTAAATTTTGCGTACCCATGTTTATTTGTTTGGTGTGAATTAGTTAGGGGCTACAGAATAGTTACTTTAGTACAATTTACTGCCAAGCTGTATTTCAGATTCCTGTTGTTGAACTAGGATAAGTAAGGAAATAAAAATTTTCTTTGATAAGCATGTATTAGAAGACTATATTAATTAATAAACAAGCCATATTGCCCCCCCTCTCTCTCTCTCTCTCATGTATACATTTTTAATGAAAGTGCTGTGTTTCTTCCCTATACATGGCAACAAAGTAACTTTGCTATGTATTTTCCAGTTTGTAATTGACAACCAAGTGCTCTCTTGTCTCTATCAACTTCTCACACAAAATCACAAAAAAAGCATCAAGAAAGAAGCTTGTTGGACGATCTCAAATATCACTGCTGGGAATAAAGGTCAAATACAGGTATGTGATTCACTTTCTATATGATTTAACATCAAGATTCTTCCACGTGTTAAAACTTATTTATGGCACCCCAGAAATCCACAAAGTACTAGAGTCTTTGGATTGCATGACAGAGTCAATTATCATCAGCACAAAAAAAGAGATGGTGTGGCGTACTTGGTTGAAATAGTGCTAATTAAAAATGTACCCTTTAACAATTACTTGACGATGATGATTATTATTATTATTATTATTTTTTTGGGGGGTGGTGGGGTGTTGGGGGGGGGGGGGGGGGGGAAGGGTGTTAGCAATTGCTTTATCAAATGTGCTGGTCTTGAGTCATTACTCCTTGTCCTTTATTGCTTCTTGGGTTTTGGAAATTCTGGATTTCCATAAAGATAGTGGAAGATTACTTACTAAAAAAAATAATTTGCTTATTGGCACCAATAGGCATCTCCCTCCCTGTTGGAGGGGCATGTCCAGGTAATTCTGGATTTCCACAGAGTGGAAGAACCACACACAACATGGTATTTTGTATGTAAACCCTTTGGTTTTCATTTTTTTAGATGAATACAAATTTGCATTTGAACCTTCTTGTTCACTTGAATTGATTTCCCTAAGAGACATTTGTTGTTGGGAAATTAATCCTTCTACAAAACCTGCTGTGGATAGGCTATAAATACTGACAGTTGTGGGCTTGCTTGTGCTTCTCATTGAATAGACAACTAGTTTTAATACAACTTGCATTTGGTTCTTCACAAGGGCAGTTATGGGCTTGCATGTGCTTCTCATTGGATGGACAACTAGTTTTTATACAACTTGCATTTGGTTCTTCACAAGGCTGCTAAAGTGCTAGATGAATTTAATGTGTAAAGTCTAAGGTGCCAATCATATTGTAACATTGACTCTAGATGGCAAATGAAGCCTTTTTCTTTTTCTAGTAAATTACTTGCTCACAGATAATCAAGGCTTTATGAATTTTAGTTGATGAGCTCCCTGGAAATATTATCTGTTATAATTCTGTGTTACAGGCTGTTGTTGAGGCCAATATCATTCTCCCTCTTGTACATCTTCTCCAACATGCTGAGTTTGACATCAAGAAGGAGGCTGCATGGGCTGTATCAAATGCCACCTCTGGAGGATCTCATGAGCAGATTCAGTATGCTTTACTCTTACAATGGCTTTTCTTCTTTACCTTTACTTTCTAGCTTAGATATGCTTGCCTATAACTTGCACAGATACATGGGTTGCTGATGCCTTTGTGGGCTGATTCACTTTATATACTTTCCCATCAGGTTGAAGGAATCTCCTTCAACCTATTGTAGTTGTTCAAATGACTATCCATGTGAATTTTATTTGGATGGGTCATTAAGTCACAAGTCACATGACTTTTAAATAGATAATGTGACCGAAGTAGTTTGGAGGAAAATTCTGTCTTTTTCACAATATAATGCATCAGATGAAGCCTTGGACTTACACGTGCAATCGATGTTCTTGTAGATTCCTGGTGGCCCAAGGTTGCATTAAGCCGCTATGTGATCTTCTAATATGTCCAGACCCAAGGATTGTGACAGTGTGCCTAGAAGGGCTTGAGAACATCCTGAAGGTGGGTGAGGCTGATAAAGATATGGGACTGAATAACGGAGTCAACCTCTATGCACAAATGATTGATGAATGTGAGGGTTTGGATAAGATAGAGAATCTACAGTCCCATGACAACAATGAGATTTATGAGAAGGCCGTGAAGATCTTGGAGAGATATTGGGCTGAGGAAGATGAGGAAGAGCAGACACTCCAGGAGAATGGGAATGCAAATCAACAGGAATTTAATTTCGGAACAAACCAGCCCAACCTTCCCCCTGGAGGTTTTAAATTTGGGTAAATTGGCAGTTTAGGATTCTGGTTTCTAGCTTTGTAGGGTTTCCTTACTTTCCCTATTTTGGTTTATTTTCAAACTCATTCTCATTTTCCCCTATTGCCAAGGGTCAGGGTTTTTGTTCTGGCACATAGGCAATTATTTGTCTATGAAATTTGGTACAAGTGTTAAGGATTCAACTTGCGGCTTTCTGTCTTGATTTATATTTTTATGATCAATAGGTAAAAAGTTATTATTGTGGTTGCATTTACTTGAAATCAGCTTAAGCTTTCTGCTTCCTAGTTTCTGTGGCTGTGCTTGTGATTCTTGGATTAGTGATTTCTATGCAACTAGTAATGGGTAGTAGACTCAGTCTGCTTGGACTGGAAAATATTAAATATGAGACAAAGTGAGACGTTTTGATTGGAAGTAATGCAGCACAAAAACTTGGATTTTGCCTGGCTGCAATTATATCACAGTATCTCACTCTTATAGCAGCTTTCAATGCCCCTCAGAAATTTGCCGAAAATTGAAAATTTATGAACTATGGACTTTCTAGTTACTTTTCTGATGAGAAGAATCACCACATAAATGTATGCTCAGTTCACTGAACACCACAATAATGAGGGAAATAGAGAAATTAAAAAAAAAAAAAAAATGTATTCTATGTTTTACACCCTTTTTAGACAATCGGGGAATAAAAATCCCCAATTTCATTAATTTAACCTCTTTGAATGAGAGGGAAAGTAGCACTGGATTATAGGACCATCGATTCATTCCAATAGATTTAACATGTTCAAATATTAACCATTTAGCATTACTCACAAAACTGAGATTAAATATTCATAAGCTGAAAACTGCAGGGGAAAAAAGAAAAAGAAAAAGAAAAAAGGGGGCGAAGGAGGTTGACTGATTTTTCATGAAATTCTTTTTACAACTTGACTTATTCAACTTGTAATAAACTTTGATCGTTAAAGAATAAAAGGAGATATAATTTGTAATCATTTTTGTGGTCAACTTGGACGAGATTAAAAAAAGAAAAAAAGAAAAAGGATTACATCAATTTAAAAAAAAAAAAAATTATATTGCACTCCTACAAATTTTAAAGGAATGATTTCTGTGCGGGTCGAAACTAAGCTAGGAAATTAGTTAGGGTCACAGTTAATTTGTATTATGGGTTAATAGAAATCCACAATGGAAGATTTGAACCATAACAAGAATAACAAATATTTATGTAAAAACCACGTAAAAAAAGGTATATTATTTAGGCTTATGAATAGTGTTACAAAGTCTTTCTCAAGAATAAATCTTCTAAGGTATTCTAGGAATTCTCTCTCCTTTTCTACAATCTTTTTCTGTTTCTGTGTTATTTTTTTCGTGTAGCCTCCATTCCCCCCCCCCCCCCCCCCCCCCCTTCTTTTTCTTATATTTGCTTTACTTCCAACTCAAGGATGTGTTGTCTTTGTACAGCTGGAGATATTCCTGCCTCAATGAGCTCTTCCTTCCTCGTTTTCTTGATGAAATGAGACTTTTAGGGCTTTTTGCACTATTCAAGTTAGTCATTCAGTAATAAATGTGACTTTGCCAAGTAGATGAGCCTCATTAATGTAGAGATGATTGTAGATTTATCAGGAAGTTTCAGCAAGCTTCTTCGGGACAATTCTAAACATTTCAGCAATCCTTTTTTGGTAGCTCGGTAGAGTGTTTATCTTGATTGACTTTGTAGATGTCTGTCCTCAGGTGAGATCCTCAGTGAGCTTCATCCTCGAACTCAAGATAATGTATTATTCAGTCTGTGGTCCAAGATTTTGACTTTGTCTTTGAGGCTTGTTCTTAGAATGGGCCAGCCTGTCTTGGGCTCATTTTTAGTCCTTGGCCCACAGTTATTTGGGCCAATAAATCATTTTCCTACAATATTAATTGTGATTTTAATGGTGTATTTTTAAGTATTTTAATCTTTATAATTCTTTGATGAATATTTTAAAAGAATTATTAAGATTAAAACATCTAAAATAAATTCTTCCAATCCTTTTGTAGGTAGCACAAAAGATTGTGATATAAATTTAAATTTTATAGCAAGATAAAAGGTATATTAGAAAATTCTCAAACAGTTATCTATTTTAACATTAAAAAGTTTACAATATGACATGATAATTAATTATATTAATGAATAATTTTTTAAAATTATGTGTTTGTTTTGAATTTAGAAATTAATACATTATTGAGTTTCAAACTAGCCTAATTGATAAAAAAAAAAAATTGTTATTGAAATTCAATAATATCTATATAAAAAATATTTTCAATAAATCAATTTATGAATTTTTAATTTTTTATACCATTCTAACATCATTCATATCTTAAAATGACTATCTTCTTCATTTCAAATATTGTCTATTTGTCCATTTTATGATTCAAATTAATTTTCACAAATCTAAACTCTCAGGTGTATAGACGTTCCTTAAAATTAAACATGCCAGTCCCTATATAGTTTGATTCAAAAAATAAAATCTAAACTTCGAAATGGATTAAGTTTGTAAATGAAAAAAATGCCCTCAAGCAAATACTTCCTTATTTCTCTATTTTTCATCATTTTAAAAACTGAACCGACCAATTCAATTAGAAGTTGGACCTTATTCTAGTCCAATAAATACCTCCAAAACTAGAGAAATTGAGGACCTGTTTGATAAAAGAGTTTGAATAGTATTGTTTGTAATTTTTTAAAATATGTGTGAATAAAAAAGTATGTAAAAATATATATAATGTTGTTTAAAAATTGAAAATGAGAATTCGAATTTTTTTTAATATTCCAATTTTTAAAGTCATGTCATCCGCTTTATCTTCCCCACAGCTCCACTCTATGAATAAATAAAGAATACATTTAAATGCTAAAACCCCAATCTCTGCAAACCCAACCCCTCGAAAGCAAAACCACAAAACCCTAGCAATGGCAGACACCACTCCCCAACCCCAACCCCAATCCCAAGACGAAGACCAATACGGAGTGCTCCTCTATTACAAGTACGCACAGATCACCGACCTAGACTCACTCTTCTCCTTCTACGAATCCAACTGCAACTCCCTCTCTCTCCTCGGCCGTGTCCGCCTCTCTCCCCACGGCGTCAATGTCACTGTACGTACTGTACTGCGCTCCCTCTTCACATTTTCTATATATGAATTTTCGGTAATGCTGATAAAGATTGGTGTTTGAAATTTGAACAGGTTGGTGGGAAGCTATCATCGTTGGAGAAACACATTGCTGCTGTGAAATCAAATGTTTTGTTCGAAGGGACTGATTTCAAGCTCGCAACTTGTGATCACCCAGTAGATGATAAGGTTGCTAAGGAATGTGGATTCACTTCTCTTTCAATAAGAATAGTTCAGGTAAATTGTCTTTGGTTTCACCTTCGTGATAGTTTGAGCACGGACACGGATACTGACACGGGCACGATATACGATAATGATAATTAAATATTGAGTAATGCTATGTTCACAATTACTGTCATTGGTGAGTAAGAAAGTGATATTAGTTGCGGGCAAATTAGAACCAGTAATAACTTTCCTGATACCAACTAAGCTTTAGTATCACTCTTAAATAATGTGTACTTTTAGATATATTTTATGGTTATTTATAAGTTTTCACTTTTCAAAATAACTAATAACTATCAATATCTTTAAAAACATATCTAAGATTAAAGGAATTTCTTTGAACATAACGAGGACATGCATGCAGGCAGCAGAAGTGTCTTCTTAGGTTTCTCCTCTATAAAATTTCTTGTTACAAAAGAAAAAATAGAAAATTTGTATATGCGAAATTATTTTTCATAGTTTGTGCTTTTTAGAAATGTTTTTAGCTTTGATTAATTTAGCTTAATTTGAGTTTTTTTATTTTTATTTTATTTTATTAAAGTTTAAGAGTATTAGTTTTTATCTCTATTATGTCATGGGATATTAGGGAGATTTCTGCTTAGGATATGGTCATATGGCATGTATGCTTCTACTTGCATGGGTAGAAATTTTGCTTGCTGTGGGGGTTTGATATTGCAGTATGTGCACTTCCTTAAATTTTCTTATAGAATCATTGTTAGGTTTTTGATTTTTGGAAATGAGGTAAAAAGGAGGGGAGGGAGGGGAGTGAAGAGCGATGCATTAATTTTGCAATTTGCTTCTTGTGTTAAATTAGAAGTCAATGCCATCCCTTACATTTCCCTATTTTTGGAGAAGGTCGGATTTCATCCTAGGTCTTTAGTACATTAATTAAAGAGATTTTACTAGCTAAACTAGTTGACACCTTCAAGGAAGGAAAATGAAGAAGACAAAGATTGTTCTCCTCAATTTTAGTTTTCCAAGTTGGAAGTAATGTCTATGTTTTTTAATTTCTACATTTGGTTGAGAGAAATAATTAAGCTTCACACATCCTTGGAATTAATCGATCTCACATATCATGGGAAGTGACATTATCTCTTTGAGAAAAGCTTGTAATATCTCATATTACTGTGAATTATACAACCCTAATTCCTAGTAAAATAGGAATTAGAACTAGAATGAAGTTTTTTTTGCTAAACACTAGAATGAAGTTTATTAACCATTAAATTGATATTTATATTCTATGAAAATAAATAAATATTTTATTCTTGTAGCAGGGTCTGGAATTAATAGGAAAGGTGATTTCATTATATTTTATTCTTTTACCAGGAACAGGACCTATCACTAGAATATTAATTTTTTGTAGGGTGATTGTTTTTCTTTTTTATTTTGCTACTTTAGGAGCCCCACTGTGGGGGATTGAACCCTAGAGGTGCCACTCAATCACTTGGGCCGTTAGCTATTTTTAGTAGAGTGAAGTTTTGAAAGGAGTACTTCTGAAACAAGGATTCAAATGATTAGGTGTTGTTTTTTTTTTTTTTTTTCTACAATTTCAATATTCCTTTCACAGAGACAATTTCAAAGTTCGGAATTGATAACAAAAATATCCAGTCATTTCTATTGTGAAATGTTAATGTGCCTATGACACTTTCTTCTTAATAATCGGACAGAGGGAAAGGTCACGTGTTCAAGACACCCATGGGGTGTGTGTGTAACTTATCAATAAAAAAGAAAAGAAAATGCTTATGCAGTAAAAAAGTAGGGGTTGGTCGCTATTGATTCTAACTGAAAAAAGGTGTTATTGCGCACTTACTGGAGATTATGGTTTTTTCTGCAGTCCAACAGAGTTTAAATTGGATGGATTTGTCTCCAATACCTTTGGCTGAGAATGATAGTTCCCATAAATATAATTTTTAATATAATGTCATGAATACTTGGTTATTTCTGTTATTATTTTGAGTATCTTGACATATTGGTAATCATGATTATGGGTTTTTAATATAAGTCAACTACTTTTCCTTGTTCTCAGGAGTTGGTTACTCTTAGTTCTGACCCTCTGTTGAAGTCACCTGAAATTTCAAATGCCGGGAGGCATCTCTCTGCAGCTGAGTTTCATTCCACTCTTCAAGGCACCGGTAAGTGTTTTTTTTTTTTTTTTTTCCTGCTTATAAGTTATAACATGATTAGATTATTCTTTTCTTAATTTATTGAGACTTGATGCACTGTTTTAGAGGAACTAATTGGGAATTGATGGTCACCTGCTGTTTATGTATATGTTTTCTAGGACCTCTTTTAGAGAAAGATAGCCCAACATGCAATGAAGACCTTGTTCTATTGGATGCAAGGAATTTATATGAGACAAGAATTGGGAAGTTCCACGCGCCAAATGTGGAAACTTTGGATCCAGGAATTAGGCAGTATAGTGATCTGCCCCCATGGATAGATGATAAGTCTGAACAATTAAAAGGGAAACGTGTTCTTATGTGAGTGCCCCTTTGGAACCAAAGATGGCTCCTGATATTTCCTTATGTTTATCTTACTGCACAGCTGGAGTAACATTGTCATATGATTGAAATGTTATTTTCTAACTGGTGCCTTGAGAACTATCTTTGGTTCTCTTAGCTGCGTAAAATGTTTTTCATATTTGTTTTCCTGTGATGCACATTGTGTTGACACATATTGCTTTTTCCATAGCTGAATGATTTAACTTGAACTTCAGCCTTAATTGGAGATTTACAATGGGAAAACATGATGTATGTGTGTCTTATCTATAGCTATTTGTGGAGCCTGTTTATTTCCTAGAATTGCACTACAGCCAAGTTTTTCTTTCCTCAGTGTGCTTGTGTGTCCTAGTATTGTTTTAGCCTTTTAGGTTTCTTGCTTGTGTTTTCTAGATTTGTTATAATTATTTATATTCTTTTTGATAAGTTCTTTTTAATTTTTTTTTGATAAGTAAATATTCTTTGATTGAATCCATGAGATTATAGCTTTTTGAGAAGGGGCCGACAATGCTGTTCATTATAGAACCTTTTTGTTTGCATTTGAAGCCAGAATACTAATCTAGTTTTGCTAATGCACCTTGCTCAGAATGGTAATATAAGAAGGGACGGTATCAAAAAAACATTTCTCCTTTATGCACTTTCCTTTATATTGTCCAAACTTCATCTGAAACATTTCTGTTTCTCTAATTTTGCAATTTGTATATCATTTTGTCTCTTAATCTCCATTGGTTATTTATGTTATAGGTACTGCACTGGAGGGATTAGGTGTGAGATGGCTTCAGCATATATTAGGTCTAAAGGTGCTGGGTTTGAGAATGTGTTTCAGGTTAGGTTCTGTAGAGGAAATTTCTCCCCTAAATAATATATATATTTTTTAAATAAAAAATAATAATTTGTGGTTGTTTCTGTTGATTTGTTTGAAAATTGTTCCTGAACTGTCAGCTATAATAAGCTTATTTGACAACCTCACAAAATTTGGGGTTTTGTCCTTTTTGGTTATCATCTTTGCTAGATTTGTAGAAGATTTAAGTTATTCAAGTGACCATAGACAAGGAATGCATTGCCATATTTATGTCAGCAGTTTTGTTGTTTGGCTGTCATATTGTTATGTGATATGGCATGTTTGTAGTTGTACTAGAGAGATCTGCTAGGGCTCTAAAGATGATACCAAGTAGGAAGTTATACCTCTGTCTTCTATTTGGTTGTTATTTGCAAAAAAATTTGGTATGTTTTAATAGAAAAACGTACTCACCTCAGTAATATGGCATGAGGACATGGTTCTTATTGATGATGATAGTGATTATATTTCTTGTTGGTGTGGAATTTATTGCAGTTATTTGGTGGGATACAGCGTTATTTGGAACAATTTCCAGATGGTGGGTTTTTCAAAGGAAAGAACTTTGTTTTTGACCATCGGTATGATGTTTTAATCTCAATGCCTCTAATTATTTTACAGGTATTATTATCTTATTATCATGTAAAGACTGGCTTATGGGACAGACATTTGGAATTGGTGTTATATTTTTGCTAGAAAGCACGGACGCGGCACCAGAGGTGCCGCACCCGCGTCCGACGCGGTTGCCCGCGCGTCGGACCGCGTCCGCATTTTTTTTTTTTTTTTTTTCTCTGATTCGCGCCGACTCGGCTCGATTCGCGCCGATGCGGCTCGATTCGTGCCGAATCGGCTTCGATTCACGCCGAACCGGGCTGATTCGGCCAAAATCGGGCCGTATCGGCCATATCGGGTCGTATCGGCCGGCGGCCGATACGGCCGAAACAGGCCGGAAAACGCCGGAAACAGGCCGAAATCCGCCGGAAACGGCCGAAATCGGCCTTGAATATGGCCGTAAAATCCGAAACTTGCATTCTTCTTTCTTTTTTTGTGAATCAAGGCATAGTATGTGTTTTTTAAGAATATTTTAATAGTAAAAATATATAGAAAATATAAATAAAAATATTTTTAATAATTTTTTAATCGCCGAGTCCCGCCGCACCCGCACCCACCTTTTTCAAAAATTGCCGAGTCCCGCACCCGCACCCGCACCCGCACCCGAATCCCGAAACGCACCCGTGCTACATAGTATTTTTGGCACGCCTATTTGCTTCACAGTATATGAGAAGATTTGCCTTTGGTTTCTAGGTTCTTTTGAGAATCCTATGTTTGCTCACCTAAGAAGTGGTTTTCCCTTTGTTTTTCCCATTGAGAAAACTTGCACTACAAAAAGGATCACAGGTCTTACATTTAGATCTGTGGGAAGTCTTTGTTGTAAGCAGTTTGAAAATTTTCTTTGATAAATGACATGCTGACCTGGTTTATTCTTCCATAGATATCACTGTTGTTTTTCAACTTTTGGATCTGATTTTTAGTTTCCTTTTTTTCCCCTTCCTTTAGGATCCCTGTTATGTACATTCCCTTTTTGATCAATTTATACAATTTTAAGAATTATAAAAAGTAAATTATATGCCCCCTTGAGTGTGCTAGTAAATTTTTACAAGTAAAAAAAAAAAAGAAACAAAGAAAGAGGAGAAGAGAGCAAATGGCATGTCTACTTTACCCTATATTGCAAATATGCTTTCTTCATATGTATGTGATTAATGTTCTGAGAACTGGTGAAAACAGCAGCATGCTGTTACAAATTTTGAAGTAGTAATTCATACTATTATTGTTTTCTGTTGGTAGGATATCAGTTGGGAGCTCAGATCCAAATATCATCGGTACCTGCCTTCTTTGTGGCTCCTCATTTGATGATTATTCTTCACGCTGCAGATGCTCCCATTGTAGGATGCTTGTTTTGGTCTGTGATAGTTGCAGGGTACACACAAATAATCCTATTCATTATTTGAAATTAGCTGTGCGATTTTAGATCTAACTTTGACTCGTTTCAGATGAAACTGTTGTGAATTGAGATTGAATTCTTTATTTTATCTATTTTTGGCTTTTAGGTGATGGTGTTTGTTTGTACAAAAATTATCCCTTTTCTCTGCCGGTCTATCTGAACAATCTGTCAAATACTTAAAGTTGAGATCCATATCTTGTACTTTTGCTTCTGAGTTTTTTGTTATCATGGTCCACAGATGGAGGGTGCTTTATACGTTTGTGAGCTATGTCAGAAATATGGCAAGGGTGTTCAGTCAGTTCCATCACTTGAAAATGGCAAAACCCAAGTATCGTCATTACAAGAAGAGCATAAACTGGTTTCCTTGGATACCAAACTCTCACCTCAACTGCCTTGGAGCCATGGTAAGGTCTGTAATCTAAATCACTTCAAATGACCTTGCTTTCCCTTCTATCAAGAGTAAATTGATCAAAATTACTGATTCTGTTGCTGGTAGTTAAACACCATACCATGCGTACACAGACTGCATGTACATTTGGCCAAATCTATTAGCCTTCCTAAAGTTTTGTTTTTTTTTTTTTGACAACTAATCTCTACAAGCATTTCCTGTTTTTCCCACATTTTTGTTGTTTCTGACACTAATAAATGCAATTTTACAGGTAATGAATCTCCAAGAAAACTAAGAATTTTATGCCTGCATGGGTTTCGGCAGAATGCCTCCAGTTTCAAAGGAAGGACTGCATCATTAGCCAAAAAACTCAAAAACATTGTTGAGCTTGTTTTTGTTGATGCACCTCATGAGTTACCCTTCATTTACCAACCCTGCATCACAGAGTCACATGGAGAGTGTGCATCATCTTCATTACAGCAAACACATCCTCCACCATCCAAGAATTGCAGGAAAAAGTTTGCATGGTTAGTAGCCCCCGATTTCAATATAACTGGGGAAGTTGATTGGAAAATTGCAAATGGTTCATTTGACCCTCTCCAGTACCTGCAACAAACTGATGGCTTTGATGTATCTATGGCATATTTAAAGTCTGTGTTTTCTCAGAAAGGGCCATTTGATGGGATTCTGGGATTTTCTCAGGGTGCAGCAATGGCTGCCTTGATTTCTGCACAACAAGAGACGCTCAAAAGTGAAATGGATTTTAGATTTGTGATTTTGTGTTCTGGGTTTGCTATTAAATTGGCAGAGTTTGAATGTCAAGCGATCAACTGCCCTTCACTTCACATTTTCGGTAGTGACCATGGCAAAGACAGGCAGATTGCAAACCAAGCTAGCAGGGACCTTGCTTCTTTATTTGATGATGGATGCTCTCTGATAATTGAACACGACTCTGGTCATATAATTCCTACTCGGTCTCCATATATTGATGAGATTAGAAATTTTCTTCATCGTTTTCACTAACAGAATTAAACATCCCACTTGGTACTGCAGTTGTGAAATATCAAGGGTGGGTTAGTGATTACTGTTTATAAAGGAATCTACATAGATCATTTTCAATATCATCTTTACATCTGGGGCGTTAGAATTCAAAAGGGGAGGAAATGGTTTCATAATTCACACCATATGAACATTCATTGGTCATGATGATGCTATCAAATCTATGCTTGAGATGAAATCTTGACTTCTTGTTTGGTCTTTACAAACTCTGTTAGTTGCATAAGATGGATTTGTCATTGCAAGGAAATAGTAACTAATTTGGTAATATAGGCAATTATATACTCAGACGGTGTTGATACTTGCCCTATTTTTTTTTCTTTTACGGGTGTTTGTTAGTTTATTTGTTAAAAGTGGATAAAAGTAAAGTTAGACCTAAAAAAAGTGATATATAAACAAATAAGGTAAATAATCTCCAGATAAATGCATAACCAAACGAAATCTAATCACCTCCCAAACTTGGCAGTCTATAGTGCAGTCACAACTCACGCCTAGAATAGTACTCCCTTTGAAACTATTGTCACAGTTGGTTGACAAGATATATCATTGCTAGAAGGTTGTGATTCTCAGAAGGCTATCTTCCCAAGAAACTACCCATGGCCACTAAGATAAATGACACTAAAAAGTAAGCTAGGGTTATGAGTATGTACTGTGTACATGTAATTTTATAATGAAACAAAATACTTGGCATATCTAAAAAAGAGTGACATTAGGGAGTGCAAATTGATGCATCATCAATCATAAAATAGTAATTAAGACATTTATTTATTATGTGTTGTGTTGAAATGATACCAACTGTAGTCATTGCCATATGAGGCACAAAACGGTCCAAATATAGCCCAAATTTGGCTTACAATACACATAGGAGGATCAAAATACAACAAAAAATGTTCCATAGAGAAATTCTTTGCCTTTGCCAAAAGTTTAGCATAGAAGTTTCCTTCGCAGTGTGTGTTGGAGATAAATTTCCTCAAAAAAACGAATCAAAGACATTAATTCATAAATTGAAGTATTATAAGTTTTGGCTAATGTGATTACTTAACTAGTCTTAGATCCTTGCTCACTATAAAAAAAGTTCAAAAAACACATTAACGCTTTTTTTTTTGGTCCTGAAATGCTCTTGAGATGAACCATACATATAAAATTACCTTGAATTGATATCTCTAAAATTTCAAGGGCGACTCTGTTATAAAAATTTTATAATCTTGACCATTCATTAACAAACGAGTCATTTAGATTTCGTTACATTATTAACAACTTCAAATAGATGCTAAAATAATAAATGTTAGTTTAAATATTGATAACATAACAAACTCTAAACTATTTACTTATCAATGAATGGTCTAGATTTTAAGAACTCTAAAAGACTAGATACTCGCATCTGTGACCCTGTCACACTTGGCAATATATGAAAATTATTATAATTTTTTCTTCTTTAAAATGGATGTTATTTATACTTTGAGATTAAATTTTATAAGAATGGGATGTAAAATTTATGTTTTACACTGTCTAATAGGTGATTACCACATCAGCATTTTACTTAAAATTCAATACATCCTACCATACCTAGTAACATCTCAATGAATTCTCAATTTGGTTGGATTTATATATGAGTATTAGAATTGATTAAGTGTGATTGTATTTATTCTTAAATATATAATAAGATGATAAAGCATGTTGGAATTAGAGGAATAAAACATGAGTTTTACACCACGTCTTTATAGAATTTAATCTCTTGTACTTTATACACTTTCATCTATTATTATAGATAAAGAGTGTATCAGCTCTTACGCATGTCGTTTGGCCACTAAGTCCGACATGTTGTTTTCTACAGCCCTTATAAATGTTAGGCTTACACCCCGGCTTGTCGTTTAGATAACAGGAAGGAACACCACTGGGCTTCTGTGAAAACGCGCACCGTTTTCAGTTCCCGACCACCTTAACCTGTGAAAAAGTCACAAACTTTTACGAACCCTTAAACCCTTTCAAACTGAAAATCTCAGTGACACCAAAGTTTAATCACTTTGTAGTTTGTACAGTGAAACAGTGTATCAACCAAAGTGAGTGAGAGAGAACATCTAAAAAGAGAAGAAGCAGTCAGCAACAAAATGCAGATTCTTGTAAGAAAACTAATGCAGAGAATCTCTCACAAACAAGTATGTGCTTTGAGAACTCAAAAAGTATTCATATTAGTTTCCTTTTTTCTTTTCATTTTTTTATTATTGAGTTTATGTAAAATTTGGACTGAATTATGAAGTGGGTATTTCTCAAATTGTCCCATTTGTATTGAATGTTGGTAAAGATGGTAGCTTTAAGGGACTTACTTGTATGTTTTGGTCTATAACATTTTCTAAAGAAATTTTCTTGGGATTTTTTAACAAAGAGTTCTTATTGCTTTTTAATTTTTTGGTTTCTCTAATACTGGGATTGAAATAGCACATTGGTACTGCTCAAATAGTCATTTAGTATCGTGGACTAAAGGCTTAAATTTTTGTTGAACAACTACCGTTTAGCTTTTGGTATAAAGCTTGATGAGAATTTGTTGAGTATGTTAAATGGAATTTTCAAAGTTGTATTGGGATTGGTAATATATTATGTTTATGGAAATTTACAAATTTGGTTTTTGCTGAAGTGTAGTTTTCTGGCCTTGTCTCAATATTGTACTTGGTGCTTGTTTTAATTCTTGCATATGAAATAAGAGTGTCAATCATCTACTCTCTATGGTGAGAGTTATTCATGAATTTGATAGCAATAAGTACTCTTTTCTCATGGTCCTCGTCGTTGTTGCTGCTGCTTTTATCTTCCTCTCTTAAACATTTTGTCAAAAATGTAGTTTGTGGGTTCACTTTTTGTGTAGTCTCTGATGCTTGTGGGTGTCTAGTGTGTTCCAGTGCAAGTTTTATATTGTTTTCTCCCTCCCTTTAGTTTCTATTCAACATGAAGAATTCAAGGTTTTCCCTCCAAATTCACATGGTGCTCCCTCCCTAGAGTAGAAATGTTCTGTCAATAAAATCGAGCAATTGGTGGTCTAGTTCATGTTAATGATCCAACATTTTTATGATGAAAAATTGGATAACTTGTTTGTTATCTTCACAGTTCTATTCTAATTTGGTTTCATATGAGTTGACTCTGTAGGCTACAGGTTGTCGTGCATATTGTACGAAGATGGTTGCTGATATTGGACAGCCAACTCATGCATCTCATCCTCAGGTTCTCCTACTTAACATCTATGTGTGTTTATGTGCATGCACAAAGCGACTAGGAAATTGCACATACTAGTCACATCACTATGGCCACCTTCTTGGGTAGGATAGTGATTTTCTGTGCACATATATATATATTTGATGAATGATTTTGCTTTATATATTGGTATTGTTATTAATTTTAATTTTCCCCAGTAAGATTTTAATTTTCCCTGGTAAAATTTATGGACTTGATTTTGTTTGCCTTCTCACTTTTCAGTTACTGGAAGAAGGGGAGATGACACCTGGAATAACTACCGAGGAATACATCTCAAGAAGAAATAGGTTGTTGGATCTTCTTCCAGAAAATAGTCTGGCCATAATTGCAGCTGCCCCTGTAAAGATGATGACAGATGTTGTGCCTTACACATTTCGACAAGATGCTGATTATTTGTATATTACTGGCTGCCAACAACCTGGTGGCGTGGCAGTTTTAGGTCATGACTGTGGTTTATGCCTGTTCATGCCAGAAGCAGACTCTCATGTATGCTCAGTCTTCTATGAGACAATGACAGATTTTTCTTCATACCCTATGAAGTTCTGTTGCATTTGCATATCTGCTGCAGTTGTGGCATTAGATTCCTATGATTTTTGGTTGTCTAGACATGCAATCTTGCATGTAATTATATCCAAACATGTATTTTCACATCATTTTTTTTTTTGTAAACCGAAAGTTGCATATATGATACATGATGTTATATTACTATCCCTGTTGCAGGGCTGAGAAAGCTGTCATTTAGCAAGGGTAGTTACATTAATCTACAGATGTTTTCTTAATTTTGGCTATTGTATATAATACATAGATAAAGCAGTAATTGAAGAAGTCACTAAATTGTTTTCTTTATTATTCGTATAGGATGTTATTTGGCAAGGGCAAATTGCTGGAGTTGATGCAGCATTAGAAATTTTCTGTGCTAAGAAGGCATATCCAATGCGTGAATTACATAAGGTGTGTTGACTACTGAGGTGACATTGAAAAGTAGAGAATTCAATTGAGGAAATTGTCTCCATTTTTTCTGGTAGTAGGCATTAATCAATTAATATTTTGGCATGGAAGGTTAAGCATTAAGGACATAGAGGTATCATTAAATTGGCTGCTATATCTCGTCTTTTCCTTTCCAATATGACATGCATCTTCCTAGCCAAGTAGCATATATATATGTATATATGGATCCATGGTGGTGCACCATACTGGAATCACGTTACAATTTGTTTGAAACAATTAACATGGTTGTAATTTGTAGTAAACATTGACATTTGATCAACTGTCATCAGTTAACTACATGACCAGATCATTGTCCTTTTCTTTTCTCCTCTCTTTTTTTGGGCATTTGGTGAGCTTACTCATTCATACCAAAGTCTGACAGCTGGTCTCACAGAAGAATTTTGTCTTTATCTGGTTTTTTGTAATCTGAATTGTAAATGCTACTCTAGTGTTTAATCAGAAGTTGACATGACCTATAAACTAAGCCTTCACAGTTTTTCCTATCCTATAATCTTCATAAAAGTTCAACACTATGGCTGCTCATGTGCTTATAAATAACAGTAACATTTTTTTTACTGACTGCAGTACCTTCCAGATTTGATATACGGACGCTCCAAATTGTTCCACAACAGGCAGACAGCCATTCCAACATATATGAAATTGGAGTACTTTCAAAAGTTTGCTAAGAATGGCAAAGTGGGAGACCTGTCTACTTTCACTCATGAGTTACGTTGGATAAAGTCACCAGCAGAGCTCAAGTTAATGAAAGAATCTGCATCAATTGCTTGCCAGGTACTCATAAGTCTATGCTATATCTAATTTTGGTCTTTGTAAATGAGCAGTTGCTGGGCATCAATTTTTTTTTCCCGGTTGAATTGGTGTTATAATGTTTATATAACATGACAGTATTACTTTTCATACCATAGTTATTATTACTTGTTGGAAGAGATCAAAATTTTCTTACATAGAGTTAGGTCACTTAACCCTACAAGTCTGTTTTCTCCTTGAAAAAGATAGACCAGGTTTGATTCGCAACCATTCTAAGAAGAATTTCTACTTTATGGTTCTGTTTGCTTTTACAATTAGTTTTGTAATTAGTTAAGCCAAAGAGCTCTAGCTCACATGGCACTTTTTTATCCCATAAGAATGGGCAGAGGGTGTGCTCTTGGGATCAAACCCACTAGGCGCATGCATAACTTAGAACAATAACAACAGAAACGAAGTCTTAGTCCTAAAATTTTGCAATCGGCTATGGATCCTCAATAGATTAGTTAGGGCCGGTCATATGTATTCTTTTCTTCAATTTGATTCTATTTGAAGTCATACTGATGAGGCTTCCCTCCTAGATTAGTCCCCCTATAAACCTTAGGCTTCACCACCTAAGGTTGTTTGGATTCATGACCAAACGCAATGCAAACTTTGCATGAATAATCACTGAATAATATTAATAATCGTCTAAATAGTCTGATTACAAAATAAATCATCTAGAGCTTTATATAGAGCTTCCAGGTATCTGTAGAGATAAAGATAAACATCCTAAAACAAATTCTAATTGAACTCAAATACTAATCCAAATACTAAAGTAATCCTTATCTAAGGATATGAAATTCCATCCCTATCATAACTCAAACTAAATAAATAAAAACATTGCAATCGGCTATGGATCCTCAATAGATTAGTTAGGGCCGGTCATATGTATTCTTTTCTTCAATTTGATTCTATTTGAAGTCATACTGATGAGGCTTCCCTCCTAGATTAGTCCCCCTGTAAACCTTAGGCTTCACCACCTAAGGTTGTTTGGATTCATGACCAAACGCAATGCAAACTTTGCATGAATAATCACTGAATAATATTAATAATCGTCTAAATAGTCTGATTACAAAATAAATCATCTAGAGCTTTATATAGATCTTCCAGGAATCTGTAGAGATAAAGATAAACATCCTAAAACAAATTCTAATCGAACTCAAATACTAATCCAAATACTAAAGTAATCCTTATCTAAGGATATGAAATTCCATCCCTATCATAATCAAACTAAATAAATAAAAACATTAAAATATAAAATTATCCAATGAAAATCCAAAATAAAATATTGAGATAGTTCTGGTTATGCTCCTGCATCACATACTCTTTGTTATTTCCTTAATTGACATATAATAATTATAAAGGAAAAGTAAAGAAAGAACACAATCATGTAGCCAACAAAAATCAGTTGGTTTACTTATTTTAAAAAGAATTCTTGTAGCCAACACAATCAGTTGGTTCAAGGCCTAGTTAATTCAAATAGATGTCACATAAAAATTTGGAGCCAAGAAATTTAAATTTTGAGTGGGATATGGGTCAATTATATTTTCTTCAGTCTTGCTCATTGTGCTGAAGTTCATTCATTTACACAAAAGAAAGGGGACTGGGCACTGGGTGGGGAAGCAAGCCTTCTAGTAAGTTAGTCTTGCTTCCACTGTGAAATATATATCTTCACCATCAAATTGTAGTACTCACAGTACTTTAAACTGATGCTATGTCTCTCTAAAACATGAATAACTTGGTAATGTAAATTGGATTATTCCTTGTAATAAATTATATATATATAATATGTATTTTGGTCTAGAATAGGCGCTTCTGCAGACGATGTTTCACTCCAAGACATATCCTTATGAGGGCATGCTGTCAGCAAAGGTTGAATATGAATGCCGAATGAGAGGTGCTCAAAGAATGGCGTAAGTTCTTTTCCTTTCTGGATCATTGGATCCAAAAGAATGATTTAGTTTCTAACTCAGTTTATATGTCCCACTTTTGTAATCAAAATTGTTTCCCGAAGTTTCAAACAAGCCTGGATGTCTGAGTTGTCAATATTATTTAATGCTAGGTTCTTGCCAATGATTTATTAATTTTATAATCACTGACCAGATTCAACCCTGTCGTTGGTGGTGGGCCAAATGCTAGTGTTATACATTATTCTCGAAATGATCAGAAGGTGAGTCCATTAATCAAAGCTGGTATCTAGTTTTTATTGTCTTCACAAAATCAATGAACTAAATGATATTTTATTATATATGAAAAATCCATGCTTGTAATAGTCTTAGAATTTATTTTGCAGATTAAAAATGGGGAACTTGTTTTGATGGATGTTGGATGTGAGTTGCATGGTTATGCCAGTGACCTTACTCGTACCTGGCCACCCTGTGGAAGATTTTCTTCTGCTCAAGTATGTGCCATCAAAATTTGGTTTCTCTTCTGGAGTAGAACGAACTGCTGAATTTTCTTCCATTATCTGATATATGACAAAAGCTTGATAAGATATATTTGCCCCATCTTGTACATCAAATTAAAAAATATTAACCAAATTTTTTATGAAGTTTGTTTCATGTAATTTTCTAGTGTTTTTGATGCAGGGAGCCAAGATTTTATGTTTTAATTTGCAATTAATATTTTTTTTGAATTTGAATTTTGAATTTGGTAATTAATGTTGAGGGTTTTTTGGGATTTAAATTAGATGTTTTCCATATTGGTGTAATTCCCTAAACCATATATAACTAATACTCCTGTAATGGTGAAAGACAAATGAATTTGAATAAGATTAATTGATATGAGTTGAGAATGTCTCCTCCTTTGTTTTCTCTGTTTGGTGGTGATGCCAAATGCCCTTAGGTGGTGATGCCTAGGGTTTGTAGACAGGTTCTAGGTGGTGAAGCCTAGGGTTTGTTTTGTTGATACTTTTGTTCGTCTTTTATTTCCAATTTCCTAACTGCATCAGTTTTTGTAAACAAAATGACCATTCTTGAAACAGTTTTTAAAATCTAGGTTCACATGCATTTATTTAAGCACCATGGTAGGAAACAATTGTTATCATTCTAGGCTTATGCACTCCCCCCATTCTCCTTCCCTTTCTGGTTGGAATTTGCCAACTGCAAACCAAATTGCATTGAACAGTTTCATATAATCTTAGAATTCCTTGTAATCATTCTCTGTCAGTTTTCTTTCTTTGAGTTTTTCTATTTCATATCAGCTTTTGTTATCTGAATATTCTGTTATTACAACCCCTTATGCCTGCAGTGTGTTTATTTCAGGAAGAACTTTATGATCTTATACTAGAAACAAACAAGGAATGCCTGAAGCTTTGCAAACCTGGTGCTACCATAAGTCAAATACACAATTATTCAGTATGATCATTTGAACCTAAATTGTTTCCTTTTCTATGGTTTTGCTTTTCATCAGCTGTCTTTAGAAAAGATTAAAATTTCATCCATTAAGAACTTATCCAAAAAAGTGGAAAAAGAAAGAAAAAGAAAATTCAGAAAGTATAAGAGCAAAGAATAGCAATTTCTCTATGCTGCTCAAGTTTAAATATTTGTTTCTAACCTTTTTTAATAAAAAAAGGGTTGCAATTTTTGTTTTTGTTGCATTGTGTTTTATATGTAGCTTTCTCTATTTTACTTTGTTACATTATCAGTTGAAAGGCACCTATATATGTAGGGAAATTAAAATTCACAACCATCCGACCTACAAAACATTTTTAACTTGTCAGGAATTATGCCAATGTTTGTGGTCATCACAATATTTCGTTGGCATGGAAATTACCTAGTTGGCCCTACTTAGTGTAGTCAAAGGTGAGCGCCCAAGTGCCTTAAACAGGCTGTAGGGCACTTGAGGTGAGAGCCTCAATGAAATTCAGCCAAAAAAAGGTCAGTTTTTGTAATTTGGTGAAAAAGGATAGTTCTATACTTAAATTCAAGTTAGCGGGTGTCTCTTTCTCTTGCTTTGTTCTCTCACCTCTCTTTCTTTCTGCATCAGTTTAGAAATAGTTATTTATTTATTTATAATATCAATCATATAAACTTTTGACTGTAATAGTTGTTCTCCTTTCCTTTTTTTTTTTGAATTTTTTTTTATATGAGATTGTTATAAATTCTGTTCTTAGATTAATTAATAGAGCCTCCTACCATTTGAAAAAATTTAAACTGTGCCTAATAAGCATTAGTAACAAATGATTTGAATTCATTATATGTATATTAACTATATTTAGAGTTTGGCATATTGCTTCACTCGGGTGAGCGTGTTTTTGGCGCCTCATGTCTTAGTTTATACAAGGACTTAGCACCTTAAGGTCGCCTTTCACCTTTGACCACACCCCTACTCCTTGTGGAAGTATATATTACTTTATGGTCTTGCCTTCTATCTACTATTTGCTTGAAGGTTAAATAATGTTGAATTGTAAATAAATGATGTAATCTCTGTAGAACTGTATGGTTTTCATAGGTTGAAATGCTGCGCAAAGGATTCAAGGAGATTGGAATTTTAAAAGATGAGGGAAACAGTTTATACAATCTGCTGAACCCCACTTCTATAGGTTTTTCTATGCCCCTCTTTACATGCATTCAAGTTAATTTATATATTTTTTATTCTTTTTATATTTGGTCAAATGTTAGGAATGCAAAGGTGTAGCCTTAAAATATTGATTACTCTTCAATGACCACTTGATGCAGGACACCGTAGGCTTCCCACCTAGATTAATCCCACGGTAAACCTTAGGCTTCACCTCCTTAGGTTGTTTGGATTCACTATCAAATGCAATGCAAACTTTGCATGAATAATCACTAAATAATATTAATAATCATCTGAATAGTCTGATTACAGAATAAATCATCTGGAGCTTTATATAGAGCTTCCAAGAATCTCAAGAGATAAAGATAAACATCCTGAAACAAATCCTAATTGAACTCAAATACTAATCCAAACTAATCCTTATCTAAGGATATGAAATTCCATCCCTATCATAACTCAAACTAAATAAATAAAAACATTAAAATCTAAAATTATCTAATGAAAATCCAAAATAAAATATTGAGATAGTTTATGATTATGCTCCTGCATCACCACTATAGTATTTCAAATGTGTTAGTTTATTATATTTAGAATTGGTTCATTAAGAAGATAAGAATTACTAAATTGTTTATGCAATTGATCACTTATTATTATTATTTTTTATAAAAAAATTTTGCTGTCCAGGTCACAATCTAGGAATGGATGTTCATGATTCTTCTATGATCAGCTATAGCCGGCCCTTGGAGCCAGGTGCTGTAAGTTCCCTCCCTGATTGAACAACAATTCGACTTTCTCTACCTTGGAGATATTGTATTTTTTTGGCATATTGTGGCTGAAACGGTGATACTTTAATATTAGCACATCCTTTTTGGGTGGGGTGAGTGTGTACTATTTGTTTTGTTTGTTTGTTTAAAGTGTGTGTGTGTGTGCTCTTTTTTATTTTTATATATATTTTTGTCTCAAGATGATTTTTTTAGTATTGGCACCTAGAGGAAATTATTCATAAAAATGAAAAATAAAAAAAGGTTCAGGGCCCTCCCTTTCTTAGGGCACATTTCTCTTCAAAAAAGAAAAGAAAATACATCGTATTAAATATCCTTGTGATATAATTGATCACATGGGAATGGGATAGAAAAGCCAGCAAATTATATGTGTTTTGTGATAAACAGCCAACTGCAAGTATGTCTGTGTCCACTTGTATCACTGTTAGCATACTTTGATTTTTTTGCTGCAATTTTGACCTTATTTTTGTTCATGGGTAGGTGATAACAATTGAACCCGGAGTCTACATTTCATCTTTTTTGGATGTTCCAGAGAGGTACTTGTTGAAATTCATGACATAATTGCTACATCTAATTTTGTACTTACATAATGAGACTTTTATGAACTTGGCTGTTAGCACAGTGTGTACTTTGTAGCTATCTTCTTATTTGCTCAAGCAGTGCAAAATTAAAGGGGTTTTGCCCACCAGCCTTAACTGCAAGAGTATTCTTTATGAAAGAAACTGTAAATTGCTTGAACATTCAATCTTTCTTTTGCTCTTATCTCCTCTCATCCTATGTGGTGGCATGCCCGCTATAGTGAATTGAGTGGGAAGCCTTGATACAAGAGTGTCCAGCTTTAAATTTTCAGCCTTGTTTTTGGTGACTAAATTCCTATTCCTTCATAATTTGCGGTCTTCCAATGTCAGATATATTTTCCTTGAACTTTCATTGTAGGTTCCTTAATATTACTCTTGATGTGTAGCTAATTGCCAATTAGTTGCTTTTATTGTCATTGCAATTAGCTATCTATCTCTTTCATGACATGTTATTCTTAATTTCCATCTTTCACCGAATATTAAATCTGATACCTCCTACCTGGATGTGATAACATTAAACCATAGGTTTCTAGTTTCTTAGCATTGAATGTTTTGATAAACTATACATTCTATTCATATATGGGTTGTGTTAACGGGCATCTTAACAACAGCTTTTTGCACATCGTTTTTACTTTTTGCAGCTTTTTATTCTCTTTGACAGTTTTTTAGCAATTTTTTTTTATCCTTTTTGGCAATCCTTTTAATAATTTTTTGTCATTTTTATTAACACAACCCATTAAGGGAAATCTTAACAAGCATTGCATGGTGCTTGTTAACATTTCCCTTCATATATTGAGGACTGAGAATGTATGATGCAGGTATCGAGGCATTGGGATAAGGATTGAGGATGAGGTCCTCATTACAGACACTGGTCATGAGGTATAAATTAGATTTAAGTTCGTAATAATTTTATTGCTTACCTGCCTGCTGGAGAAAATTTGGTTTTTCCAGTCCTTTTGAGCCTTACAATTATATATATTAAAAGAAGAGTGTTCTTTATTTGTAGCAGTTGCAGCTTTTACTGATGTTTACTGACTACCATCTTGGTCATTTTTAATAACATTTACTATGTTTCATCTTTTACATAATTCCTTGATAATGATATTAAAGTAATATAATTATTTCATATTATCTTTGTTTATTGGTTGAAACCAGAGAAAAGCAACAGTTTTACCAACAATATTATCGTTAATGAGAACCATCATTATAGTTTGTAGCTTGATCTAGTTGATAGAATTCACACTGTTTTGTATATCAGGTCCTCACTGGGTCGATGCCAAAAGAAGTTAAACACATTGAATCATTGCTAAACAACTTCCACCCTGGAATGGGGATGGAGAGCCATAACAATATCAGGGCTGCATCCAATAGATAAATTAAAGAGCTCAGACAGTGATTTATTGTAAGAGGAAATCAATCCCAAGGCTTTCTCCGGCGCCTGGGTTTCATTTTTGAAGCATTTGGGGGGGATGGGGGGTATATTGCACGTTGAGGCATATTCTTGCACAAATTGTGCACCGGTTGGGTTTAATTTGTAAGCTTATTTTTGTTTAAGAAAGTTTTTGGATGATACTTGAAACATTAATAAAGCTAGTTGAACCCCCAACATTCAACTAAATTTTGTTAGGTTTGCTTGATGTGCTCAACTGTTCAATTTTGGTTTTATATTGAATATATTTCTGGGTTTGCTTCTATATCAGTGTCATGGTCCTCAGAGACCATAAAGGAGGCAGTTGGCTGGTTTGGGTTGTCATGTATGTACGAACATGAGTTCTTTGGTAGAATTATTTAATACACATTCTTCTCACCTAAATGCAACTTTAGGTGTAGGTTTCATACATGAAATCCACTTTTATATGAGAGAGAGACATACTACGTATATGGTTCAATTTTTAGTTATTTGTGTATTTAAGGGAGGGGTTGTCTTGTGTATCTGAGATATGTATAATCTCTGTGACAAATGTGTGGATTCCATAAAGTAGAAAAGCCAGTTTTTTTTTTTTTTTTTTTTTTGGGGAGGGGGTGGTGGTGTTAACCTTTAGTCTTGTATATCCATTTTGAATTGATATGAATTATTCTAAATCTAAAACAAAACAAAAAATAAAATAATTCTTTTTATAATACTAATAAAAAAGACAAATGTACGTATATCGCTTCAATTTTGTCTATTTTCTAATCACCTCATGCGTTTTACTATTGTTTTAATTATAAGCATGCGACTTAGGATTTCTTTAATCACTCCCATAAAAAAAAAAAAAAAAAAAGAAAGAAAAGGATTTCTTTAATCACGCCACTTTCAGACATTACACTTGATTATTAGTATTATTATTATTATTAGTAAAATTGGAAGACATGCTATCTACTTGTGATAGGATGGTAGCTTGGGGTTTGCAAGGTAGTAAAATGTGGGCACGAGTAGTGGTATACCCTATTGTGCACTAATGGTACTCTTGAGCTTACCTAACCTGCACCTTGGTGCGTGAGGCGATGATTACATAAGCAAGTCCTCTTTTTCTTCGTTGAAAAAAAGAAAAGACAAAATGTAGGGACCATTTGTTCTATGGAGTGTCCCCTCTCTTCGTGTATAGAATCAAGTGGGTTGGTGTTGTCTTGGTAGAAATGCCCCCAAGCAATTGTTTAGAGTTAATACAATGGGACTATTTCCAGCTGAATAGTAAGAAATTTGCAACAAGAGTGGGTAAAGTTTCTATGTCAACAACATGGAGAAAATGGGCAAATGCCCATTTCAAAAAAAAAAAAAATCCAGCATTTTGTCATATTTTCCAAACTAATTAGGGAAATACTTTTATTTTGAAACTCGATTTTCTCAAAATCGAGTTATAAAAAAAAAAAAATTTGGAGTCCTATAGTGGCATTTTAAGAAGCCTATAGTGACGTTTTAAGGACCTATAGTGGCGTTTTGTAACTCGATCTCCATGAAGTCAAGTTACATGCAATTTTTTTTCTTTTTTTTACCTATAACTCGATTTCGTAGAGATCGAGTTATAAAACGTCACTATAGGTTCTTAAAACGTCATTATAGGCTCCTTAAAAACGCCATTATAGAGCTTAACTCGATTTTGAGAAAATCGAGTTTCAAAACAAAAGCATTTTCCTAATTAGTTTGGGAAAGAAGGCAAAATGCTGGATTGGTTTTTAAAAAAGGGCAAAGGCCAATTTTTTCCACAGCAACAGTACATCACATTTGGAGGTTGAGAATTCAGTTACTGCATCAGGGGCCCTTGATTTCATAGGAGCTCTAAATAAAGAATATCTTAAATGATGTGAGATGGAGAGGACTAGAGTTTTTCTTCCTCTTAATCCTTCAGTTACTGATCATGCTCTATGCTCTAAATTAAGAATTCAACCATAAATTGGCTTTGTTTGTTGTCAGGCTTGAAGCTTTGCTCTCTTTTGTTTTGTGGTCAATGTGGCAAGAATTGAAAGTATGTCTGGAGTTTGGGAGATCTATTTGTGTGACCTTATTTTTTTATTATATATATATATAAATTTTTTTTTTTTGGAGGTTAGATGGGTAGGGGATTATGAGTATCTGGGATTTCTTTGGTGTTGTTTTGTCAATATGGTGTTTGCAGCTTAGCTGCTTGTGTTCTTTGAGTTGTTTGAGCTATATTTGTTCCACTTTTAGTTAATAAGATTTGCTTATTCATAAAAATAATAATAATATTTAAAGAACTATTATTATATTTGATTTTGTCTCTTTTTTAATCCCTTTATTTGTAAAAGTGAATTATATATATCTTGCTAATCATTATTTGTCATGTACATAATGATTTAAAAGGCATATGAATATAGTGTCAAACACTTTGGTTAACAAATTGCTGAAAGCATATTGAACTAAAATTTTGATTAAATCAATTCTAATTTGTAAAGACATGATCAAAACAATTGAAAACTAAATGGCATAATAAAAAATGAATGGAAGTTTGAGAGATATTTAAAAAATCTTTATATAAAACAACTTATATATAACATCACTTCATTTAACATATATTTTGAGAAGAGTATAACTTAGTTTATTTGGGTGTTATACTAGTCTATAAACACGTTTACATTGAACATATATTTTGAGAAGAGTACAGCTTAATTTATTTGGGTATTATCTATAGACATTTTTACACTAACAAGAATAGGATCATTTTGAAAATTTTCAAGGGAGTCATTATTATATATTTTTGGTTAAATTGTAATCTACATTATTAAAATTTGGGATTGTTTGGATTTTATATTATGAAATTTTAGAATTTGAATTTTATTCTTGAAATTCTATTTCGTTTGTATCATAGCCTCTCCATCTATATTTTATGTTAAGTGTTATAAACTTGCCATGTGTGTTTAGTTTGCCTAATAAAATGATGTCACATAATTTTTAAATACTAAAAAAAATGTTAAAATTTAAATAATTAAAAATGACATGACATAATAAAAATGATGTCACATCGTTTTATTGGACAATTTGAACAAGAGTGGTAAGTTTATGTGGCAGTAAACCAAAAATACGGACGGAGGGGCTGCTGATGTAAGCAGAATAGAACTTCAGAAAGTAAAATTCAAATTCTGATACTTTATAATGTAAAATTCAAACACTTTCAAACTTTAGGAGTGTAATTTATAATTTAACATTTTTTTTTTATAAAAAAAATTCTTGTATCTATAAGTATATAATTATCAACATAATATTTACTAAATGAAAATGGATTATCACAATAAGCCGACCAATAGAACTGTAGAAGTTCATAGGTGTGTCCTTCAGTTAGATAAAAAGTGCAAAATTCAAATAAGTTCTTTCTTGATAGATAAATTACTTTTTTTTTGGTCGAATAAGACAGTTTAATAACCATCTTTAGCAGTTTATATGTTAATACGCGTGCCTTAAAGATTCACTTTAAAGTTGGTCCCGCAATTAATTATTTTTCAAGTTGGAACCAAGAATTCTTTTTCAACTGTCAAACTTTGATGCGATGGTAAGTACTTTCTCCTCAAAGCTCAAGCTATATACATTGCAAACTTGAGCTTAGAAATCAAGACTAACGTAAGGAAGATTCCTGTACAATGAGTAGGACATTAAAAAAAAAAAAAGAATACCCTACCAATATTCAAATTATATATATATTTTTACCTCTCACAGCACATTTACTTTTTTAAATGTAGGATATACACATTTTATTATGAAGTGTCATATATTATATATATTTTTGATAGGATATGTAATATTAATATATCATGATTGCTTCATATATATATATATTTTTTTTTGCTTTGAAATAAAAAAAAAGGTGAAATCATATGAGTAAGACTCTTTATAATTCTAATTAGTAAGATAAATCCTACTCGTGCATGATCTAGCTAGCCATCCTGATATCAAACATTATTCGAACTCAAGCGCTAAACGCGAAGTAAATGATGTGTTTTACCACTAAACTTTACACTAAAATTTCGCTAACATGTTTTCATATTAAAATAATAATAATAATAATAATAATAATAAAAAAGAGACGTAGAAGCATAATGGAATGCAGGTTCTACGTACTCATACTCAACTTGTCAAAAATGTTTTGACAAACAAATAAAAAACCAAAGAGTTATTTAGGTGGGTGTTTGTTTTTTTTTTGTGGATAAATCTAGGTGGGTGTTTGTTAGTGGATGCTTGTCAACTCTAATAAATAGATTAGTGTACCCAACCGTATTACACGTGGAGTTCTCTCATTGGCTACTGCCTCATCACCACCGCTTCCCCCTTTAATTCCGCCATAATTGTTCAACTGTATCATAAGCACAAGCCCATACTCGGTCAAACTGCCCCCTATACTTCACTGTTCACCTAAATTATAATGTTGCCTCTCACTTTGCTTGGTTTTGGTTTTGCCTAGAAATGTTAATGAATAGACATTGAATTTTTAACTGTTTTTCATATTTCTCATAAAAATAGTAATAAAATTTTCTTAAAATAATGTATTAATAAATGTCTTCAAAATATCTACCAATAAATTTTTTTTTTCTCGACATTTAAAAAAAAAAACTATCACATCAAAAGTGTGTAACTAAACAAATCCAAGGAGCATTCATTAAAAAAAAAATTTAAAAAAATAACATTCACACCAAAAGTGTGTAGCTAAACAAACCCAAGGAACATTCAATCTTGATGATGATCATAAATTCATGATCTTGGTCTAGTGCTGGAAAAAACTTAATGGCATAAATCAATGTTCACCTGTATGGTAATAAATATAATAATTACAAAAGCAGTTCTTGTCCAAATTGCCATGACATATGTCGGTAATGGCATGATGGGAATTTTGTGAAAAAACCAAGGGCAAAAGTACAGCTTCACCACTATATATCTATTATCAACCCCACCTCCATCTCTCAATTCAATTTACATTATTCACAAACACAGTCACTCAAGAATAAACAAAGAATACAACCCAGAAGAAGTTTGTGGAAAACCAAGAAAAAATGTCTCTGATCACAGAGGAACTCAAGGCCAAGGCTGAGTACTACCAAGGAGATAAGCTCTGTCAGGAGAAATCAAAGTTTTTGCTCACAGAAATGGGCTTGCCTAATGGCTTATTGCCTTTGCAAGACATTGAGGAATGTGGGTATGTGAAAGAAACTGGCTTTGTGTGGCTAAAGCAGAAAAAGAGCACAACCCACAAGTTTGAAAAGATTGGCAAGCTTGTTTCTTATGCCACTGAAGTCACAGCCTATGTTGAGCCCAAAAAAATCAAGAAGCTAAGTGGGGTTAAGACCAAGGAGCTTTTGGTTTGGATTACACTCAATGAAATCTTTGTGGATGATCCTCCAACTGGAAAGATTACTTTCAAGACTCCTACTGGGCTGTTCAGGACATTCCCAGTTTCAGCTTTTGAAGTTGAAGAGGAAGTCAAGGAAAAGGAAGCTGTGGGAGCTGTCAAAGAAATCTGATTTTCAGGAGAAGCTTTGAGTTCTAAAAAGACTTGGTTCCTAGTTTCTTAAAATTTCAATCTTGATAATGTTGTGATGCCTTCTTTTTTTTTTTTTTTTTTTTTTTTTTTTTTTTTAAGTCTTAATTTACTAGTGTTACTGATAATAAAAATGTGAACTTTTCAGAATTTTATGAAGAGTTTCATTGTTTGATATTATAGCTGTTAAAGATTATAGCTTTAGATCTATGGGTGGTAAAGGGTTACCAAGATTTGCTTTTTTCAACTGATCCACAATTAAAGAATAATGCTAATGAAGCAATCAAACTCTTTGAATAATATGCGTTTGGATTCAGATGTTTTGGCCTGCGTTTGCTTTTTTTTTTTTTTTTTTTATATATATTTTTAACCAGCGCCTCTTGCACCGGAATATAAACAGGATATTTAGGCAAATAAATAATAATCGTACGTAAACAGTAACTTTATTATTATTTTTTTGGTTAATTAAAATCAATTATATAATTGTATTGAGTCAATTGACCAGTAAGTTACACCATTGTATTTAATTATTCATAAATGAGAACATTATTTTTGTTAATGAAATGGTACTTTAGTTACAAACTTAAAATATTTGGGAAATATAAATTTAAAGAAATTTAAACTATCAGTGTATAATTTTTTATTATTAAAATTCTGCCGTAATTGTTCAACCGTATCATAATCACAAGCACCATACAGAGTCAAACTGCCCTGTTATGGTTCACCTAAATTATCATGTTGCCTCTCTCTCTCTCTCTCTCTCTCTTTTTTTTTTTTTTTTTTTTTTTTTTTTTTGAAATGTGTAGATTAGTTTTTATAAAGCTATCAACATTTGAACAAAAATTGACTATATATATATAAATAGAAAAATAATTGACCATCACAAACTTTTCCTTTCACAATTACAATTTTATATGTTAGATTTGACGGGGGTAATAAATACACATTTAAATTTATAATTTATAACTTGAATTATAAAATAATTTATTTTCAAATGGAGAAAATTCTAATCCTTACCCACTTGATATTTATTTAAAATTTTGATGATGTAATATAACCCAATCTAGTCATTTTAAAATGGATGAATACAATTCTTAGTATTTTAGGATGAAGTTACTTAGGAGATATAGGCGACTTCAGTTCTTATTTTTTTTTCACCCTAATCTTCATGATGTTGTCCATTTTCTTCAGCTAGAGACACTTGCTTAAAATGATACACACACAAAAGAAAAATGCGTAGCTACTCAAACCTAAATTCCATTCAATTTGGATTTGGATAAATGAATGATAATTATAGATATAATCAATATTGGATTTTGTTAATAAGTATTGTAAAGCCACATATTAACGAATAATAGATATTCAAAAACTGAATTTTTTTTTATAGTAATTTATTGATTTGCACACACAAATTTGGAATCAGATAATTGACAATGATTATAATCCCACTTTCTATATTCCATTTTATACTCACCAATTGTGGTATATGTATTTAATTTTCTTTTTTTCCATTTTAAACTATAATTAATATGATTCTCCACAAAAAAAATAAAAATAAAAATTTATAAGTAAAAATAATGCATAGTAATAGTATTAGGTATTGTTAGTAACGAGGTACATATTAATGAATAAAAAGTATTTAATTATAAATTGTAATACACACCTAAAAATTTAGAAGAATTCAGTTTTCGTTAAATTATTAACACACATTTATTATCATTGTAAGCACTTGTTTTCAATATTTAAACACAATTTAATTTCTATTTTTTAAAAATATATATATTTATATAAGAATATTAAGGGGGTGTTTGGTTTATCAATTTTCATAACTCATAACTCAAAAATGGTGGAACCCATAGCTAGAAGTTCGTTTGGCATCACCGTAACTTTATTTCCATCACTCAATTCTCTGATTTTTAAGTTATGAGTTATGGAAACTGAAAATACATTTTAACTGTTTTTAGTTTCTATAACTCATAACTTAATGACATTTCTGTAAATAACAACATGGAGGGGCTTACTGTCAGACTTTAGTTGCAACTTTTGACCATCTCTTTTTTTTCTTTATTGGGTTCGGTGCGTGCATTTTTTCATCTTTTTTTTCTTTTTCTTTTTCCTTTCACACTAGGTGGCTTCTTTTTCTTCCTTTTGATTTTTTTTTCACTGGGTTTGGTGATACTAAATTAAAAAAAAACTATACATAGTGATAGGTATGGGGTTTACAAACAGTATGAAAAATATTGAGTGATGACAAGTGAATGATGGTGTCAAATGGATAAGATATTTTGAGTGATAAATGATAAATGATGAGTGACGAAAATTGAGTGATGAAAAAAAGATCCAAACACCCCCTAAATGTGTCTTAACTAAAGTTACCAAACCCATCAATATTTATGTCGGTTAATCATAATAGCATAATGGAATTTTGAAAAAAGAAAAAAAGAGAAAGGAAGGCCAAAGTTCAGCTTCCCCACCACACAGACTACAGTATTTATCAATTATCAACCCTACCTCTTCCTCAAACCATTCTACGTTATTCACAAACACTATCACTTATTCACTTTGAACAAACAGAGAACACAAAAATGTCTCTGGTTACAGAGGAAATCAAGGCCAAGGCCGAGTACTACCAAGGACATCAGTTCTGTCAAGAGAAGTCAAAGTTTTTGCTCACAGAAATGGGCTTGCCCAATGGCTTATTGCCTCTGCAAGACATTGAGGAATGTGGGTATGTGAAAGAAACTGGCTTTGTGTGGCTAAGGCAGAAAAGGAGCATAACCCACAAGTTTGAAAAGATTGGCAAGCTTGTTTCTTATGCCACTGAAGTCTCAGCTTATATTGAGCACAAAAAAATCAAGAGGCTTAGTGGGGTCAAGGCCAAGGAGCTTTTGATTTGGGTTACACTCAATGAAATCTTTGTGGATGATCCTCCAACTGATAAAATTACTATCAAGAGTCTTACAGGGCTGTCCAGGACATTGCCAGTTTCAGCTTTTGAAATTGAGGATGGAAAAGATCTCTGATTTTCAGAAGTAGCATGAGTTCTTAAAAAGCTCTGTTTATTGTTGTGATGCTTTGTTACCTTTTATTTCTAGTGTCACTGATAATAAAAAAGTGAACTTTACAGAATTTTATAAAGAGTTTTTGATGCCTTAGATAATAGAGATTATAGCTTGGAGGATAGTTGTTTGATCCATGCTTGTAAAGGTTTACCAAAATTTGCTTTTTCAAGCAGTCCCCACTTGAAGAATAAGTCTAATAAATTAATCATACTCTTTGGATAAAAATGCAAACTTAAAAAAAAAAAAAATTAAATGATATATTATTATTAAATGTGTAAATTTTAGTTATGGTTTCTTAACGGTGTATATTACGTTCTCCGATTAAAATTAATACATTGATGTCTGCTCAATACATGAGTATATTATCAATTCATAAGAAAATCTCTTTATAGTTCATGTCTTTAAAAAAAAAGTTTACGTATAACTCGATCATTAGGTAGTATTATGTTTTAAAATTTTAGGGTCCGGTTAATGTATGGTCTTAGGGTATATATTAACCTTCCATTTTGAGAAAGTTTTTATGGAAAATTGAAAAAACTGTTAAAACAGTTAATCATTTTTTTTATTTTTCCATAAAATATTATCTAAAATGATTTACTAATGTATGTCCTAAGAGCATATATTAGTAAAACTAAGGGTACACGTTAGTAAACCCATTTATTATATAACATATCATTGAAAAGAGATGAGATCAACAACTAGATGTCTTGCTCAATGCATGGGTATCTTATAAGGTCATATGAAAATCTCTTTTTAGTTCATGTATAATAGATTAGAAAAAAAAAGTTTTTGTGTAACTCATTAAGTAGTATTATATTTGTTTAGGTAGAAGGTTAAATACAGATAATCTTTCATTCTCAAGAAATGTGCCACATATCAAACCTTAGACTCTCATAGCTTTGAATAAACGTGTGGAATAAAATGATTAGTTGGGAATTTGGGATAACATAGAAACTTTTGATTTTGAAGATTTATCAGCCAATGTCTTATTTTACTTACTTGGCATTTACAAGTTGGCAAGCCATTTATGGTGGACAATATTTTGGAATTTTTTGCTACTTATTTTACATTCTTTGCTAAGTGGTGGCCTAAAAATGTTATTAAAATTTAAATATTATGGAAATAAATAATTTATTATTGAACATAAATAAATATTAAAAAACTTATTGATTCACTAAAACCATTGCTTGAGTGAAAGGTTAAATGAATCAAATTATAAAAAATTTTCCTTAGGTGGAAGGTTAAAAGAAGAATATTACCTACTTACCTTTCAAAGAAGAGTGACACATGGTGCTAATTAAAGGATGATGTTAAATCTTCTAAAAAAGAGGGGATGAGGAGGAAGACTAAATGAAAGAATTATCAAAGAATATATTACATCGCAAAACTTCCTACTCTCACACGAGGCTCTTTCTTATTTATAAATATATATTCAAACCGCATTACATTGTGTATTTATTATTAAATTTAATTGAGGTACTTAGTTACAATATCTAAGAAATGTAGTTTTGCCCTTTTAAAACTTATAGTAATTTAGAGTAGGTAACATAGTTTAAAGATATGTACCAGTTTGTGGGGTACATTGCAGCAAAAGAGACAGCTACAAATACAATCAGGGAAAAGTAGTGTCTTGCTAATTTTGACAACTTATTTTATTATTCAGTTTATTTTTGTTATTATTTATGGGTTCTATTATATTTTTTGATACTATTTATAAGTTCCACCGTACTATTTCAACTAACTTTTACCTTTATTTTTGATACTTTCAATAAAAGTTTTGAATTTCAATAAAATAAATAGATTTCAAATAAATTCATATTTAAAAAAAAAAAAAACAGATTAAAAATTTTTGGGAGGGGCTTCTGTCCAGTGCCAGTGAGCACTGGACACGTTGCGATGCGGACACGTGTCCAAGACTGGACACGTGTCCGTATCCTAACGGGTCCAGTGATCACTGATCACTGGACATAAGCTGCTCCCAAAATTTTTTGGGAATGGAAAAGAAACCAGCTGTCCTGTCTTTCTCACTTTTTGACACATTATGGTCAGGAAATTCTTCTGTTTGACTCTAAAAAGTTTCGCTTTTTGTCAACGATATATCTAAAATCTAAATGGATAATATGCTACATGGACTAGTTGTAAAAAACAGGGACCATCGGTAAAGTTTCTATTATTGAACTAACCAGCAAAAGAGAATAGTGTTTTTTTTTTTTTGGCTTGGGGAATATGAATCTAGAATATGTCTGTTGGAAACATAAAGAAACAAAAAAGAAAAAGAAAAGAAGAGTAGATAGTGTAGTAAATGATACAACCATAACACTGGTGTCATGGTGTGTAGCTAACAAGAAAGCTTAACTTAAAAGAAAGGCTAATCCTTCTTGCTCTTGTTCTTGTGCTTCTTCCTTTTTGGTTTGATGCGTTTGTCATTATGTTTGAGGGAAGAGGGAAGAAAAGGACAACAATTTTGTTGTTTGGTTGGAGGGAATTAGGGAGGAGGAAAGGAAAAGTGATGAGCAGTTTTTCTCCCTGACACAATCTTAGTTCTTCTCAAATAAGAGAAGAGTGTATGGGACTCACTGTCTCACACAATGTTTATTTTCCATTCTCTTCCACCCTGACCCAGCAAACAAAACACATGGTAGGAAAAATATGTGCTTTTTTATTTTTAAATTCCCTTCCCTCTCTCCCATCCTTCCTTTCTTTTCTTTTACTTTTTATTTTATTTAGGGCTTGGCCTGGGTCTAATGCCTCAACTACATGGGATCCCTTACAATGGCGGCACATGATTAAAAAGCAGATATATATTATCATCGTAATGATCCAATACACTAGAGTATTAGATCCAATCGATGCCTTCAAAAAAAAAAAAAAAAGTTTTTTAAATGAATAAACAGTTTCATTCTTCAATTAGCAATTTACAAGCAGTTCAATAACTACACAACTGGTTGCAGCTAATAAGAAACAAACACCCAGCTCAACATTTCAAGGCTTAGCCACCCTGAAATTTACAACAATTGTTGGCTACACCGACTCTTAGCACAGTATACCCCACAAACAACAAAAAACTACCTTGTTCTAAACAGAATTACAGAAACTGCCATATTACTCAATTCTGTTCATAATTTCACATCTTATATCACTCTCACAAAGTCTTCTCATAATTAATTTTTCCTTCATGGACGATACTCTTTGTGGTTCAAATGTGGTAGAAAGCAGCCCACAGAGCTAATCTACAAGAAATTGATTTCAAGCTCTTGAGTCTTGCCTTTCATTTAACCACACATAGTAGGGGGTGGTTGGTCCATCAATATCAGAAAATAGGGACCACCAAAACAAGTTTTTGGTTGATGTGCCATATGTCTTTTTGCAGGAAACTCACATTGATTAACGCCCTTGAGAAGAAAGGGAATTCTCCAGGTACTCAAGGAATGACTTTATTAATTTCTCCATCAATCACAAATCACATCTTGAGAATGACATGAATTTACATTTAACCAACCATGTGAAAACTTCAATACCATATGTATATTTTACAATTAGAAATTACAGTTGTTTGGGCTAATTAATTCTTGTGCAAGGTTACAAACTGAAACTTATAGTAAAAAGAAAAAAAATCCAATTGTAGTTCAGACTAACTTGTTTTTGGGTGACTAATAATTTTTAAGACCTTTGTACAAGTTTGAGCAATGCCCTCACTTATTCCATTTTGACCACTTTATCTGTCATCCTACAGTAATATACTCTTAAGCCTTATACGATATATATTCCACAGTAATACACTTTTTAAGTCCTGTTTATCATATAGTACATCATTAAAAAAATAAAACTGTGTCACATTATGAAACAACCTTTCCCACCAACACCCCACACACGACACATGGAGGAGTCGTAATCTTCTGACAGGTAGCTAATCAAATACTCCTTGTCATATATGCTTTGTTCACAGAATAGCAACATGCTAGCCAGGGCTTTCTGCAAACTTTTATTAAATCAAAGCATCAAAATAGCACATGAATTCTTCTCAAGAAGTTTCAATAAAATTCAGTGGAAAACTACCAAAATTTAAACAACTTTAAAGTCCATCTGCAGAGCACATGAGAAGCTAACTTTTCTGTACACCCAATTGAAACTACAGAAACTCAAATAAATTTCTGAAAGAAACTCTACATCTGTAATAATAATGCTCTCCAATCTCAAACCACAATGACTAAAAAAAGAACTGAGAGCCGCATAGAGCAGCATCACACTTTATTAACTCCAACATGGGGAGTTGCTTTACCACCTCTCTGTTTTAGTATTTCACCTTATGACTCATGATCACAACTTTTGCCACCATGTTTAACTGTAATCGGTTGTCAATCACTTTTATATATATTTTTTTCTATCGTTCATAGTCTGTTACATTTATAGTTGTCGCAAAAAATTATGAGTTTTTTATTTTTATTTTTTTATTTTTATATGCAGATCTAGAATTTTTGTTTCCAAAATAGGTGGATAGTGAAGAATTCATGAAAAGATTAATGAAATTGAACCTCCAACTGACAATATTAACAATGGGCTGATTTCCAAAGCGTTTTTCCCTGCATCTTAGAAAATGCCAATCTCGTCAGTTTGATGACAGTCTTGTTTTGGATTCGGGTTCATCATTCATGTTTGGCAGGTTATGTTCAGAATCTTGGAGGTGTGGATGATGCCAAGTGTATATATTATATGATGCCAGAAAGAAATACGATTGCTTTGAATGCTTTGATTGTGTAGTTGGGCAGGACAGTTCATGTGATTGAGGCTTCTCAGTTGTTTAATGAGATGCCTGAGAAAGATACGGTTTCTTGGAGTGCGTGACCAACTTTGAAATTGATGTAATAGCATCCTGTGTTCCATTGAGAACTACAGAGCCAAATATGCCAATAATGAAGTTTATGTTGATCTTGTTGAAGAAATGGATGCAACTATTAACAGGCATAAGATCAGGTTGGCTTAAACATGGCTAGAACTTCAAGTGATACTGTATTTGATGATTTGGATTTAGCAAATTAATTATGACATTTATTTAGTTTATATCCACTTGAAATCTCAATTCTACAACAATGAATAATTTGCTACACAATACACATGGATTCAACTAGAGAAATATAATTGGTGTGTTAGAGAAGGCAATATACCTTCTCTTAGTAATTGATTAGTCTTTACATAAACCAGGAAAAAAGGGTATGAAACAATGATGTTTTATGCTTGTTTTAAAGGTGTTACTTATCCAGGTTGCAGTAATTATGTTTAATATTTTTCTTTTCTCTCATAGTGTACTTTATTGGTTTTTTTTTTTAAAATAAAATTTCTTACTTTACTTATAAAAAAAAAAGGGTTTTCTTTTCTCTTGTTTTATCGTATATTTTATTTTTATATCGTTTGGCTGGGCAATTGCAAGTGTTTAATGTGGGCTTTTGGGGTTTGAGTTGGCTTGCTTTGATTTGTGCTAGATTGGGCATGGAGGAATTGTTGTTTGTGGATTTGGAATAGTGGTGGATTTCATTTGGTTGAGGTGGATCAGTGGATGTATCATAGTGCAATGGTTTTTCATTTACATTGCTAATCAAGGAAATTTGTTGTGGAATGTTAGCTAGAATTTTTAATGTTTCGCCTAAAATTTTTGTTTATTCTCTCAGTCGTGGCAGGTATTTAAAAAAAAAAAAATAACGCAGTTCTCCTAGTCAGCTATGTCAGTACCAATTTCAATGAGAAATTTTGGGCAAAAAATTTTGAGAAAGCTTGAGAGATTATTGAGATATGCAAAAAGGAACTACAACTCATGTTTGATGCCAGCTACAAGAATTATATATTTACAATCAAAAAACGTGACAAACTTATTCTGGTCTCTGTTCACAATCCTTACACCCTGAAATCCTTGTAATATCAGTGCCACTATCCCATCTCCATCATTGCATTGAACCAAGGTACCAAACTGATGCCAACTACAAGAATTATATATTTATAATAAAAAAGCATAGCTTAAAATTATTCTCTTATCATAACTTCACGTGAATGTGATAATCCTTTTAACAAAAACTTGATTATTCCTCTCTGCACAACAATCTACTTTAATCAATCAGAGCTTGCTATCTTTTAACATTCCACAATCATGTCATGTGATATACAATCAGTGACGATTATTGATAAATCTCCCTTGTGAGACTTGAAGGAAGGTAGTGCTTATGGCTTAATTGTGCTAGATAAAAATAGCTAATGGTTCAATAAGCTCTAGTTCAAATAACACTTCATTCTCTTATAACTTATAAGAGTAAGGTGGAGAGTGAAGTTATAAGCTGTGCAACACAAAAATGACAATTTGGGGTTAAGACTTATCAACGGAGACTTTTCTGATAAGCAAAACTCCATCTGTTGTCCAAATGCTACAGATAGACCATTGATGGATTCATTCATTACCGCACTTGATTTCAAATGGTTGGGGAATACATGTTGTATTTCCAAGGCACAAGTGACAATGCATCCAATGTATAATACTGTTTGAAGTCAAGTCACTATCACATTTGGAAATACTAAGGAATTTCACCAGAGAACTAGATTACCTTTAGAAACTTCAATGCATTGAGAGTGTGTTTCGGCAGAATCGGTTTCTATGGTGAGCTTGAACACTAGTATATACAAGCGGTGAAAATGTGGAGATATTATTGTAGGAATATTATTCAATGAATGATGTTTGTGTGATTCCTTGAAGCGGGTTTATTCAGCTCTTTCAATGTTGTTGCACAAATACTGTCGCCAAGTTGAATGTACCGCTGTTTATGTTGCAGGTCTTTTTTGGATGAGACAGGTACCCGCCGGGATGGTGGTTCTTCCCTGAAATTAGTGTTATGTATGTTGGATTATAATGAGTGATCCTCCCATCCCAAAACAAAAAAACCAAGAAAAAAAAAGTGGGGGTTAAGCTCACTCCTGTAAATTGTTTTTGCAGGACCCTGTAATGTTTCAATTTTGAAGTTTGCAGCAGCACAAGAATTGGTTTTCCACTTTCTAATTGGCTTATACCTCTCTGTTTGGTCTATTCCTGCTTGTACTTGCCATATGTTTAAAATGCCGACATCATATTTATATAACACTATATTTCTCGATTCTTGATAATGCCCTTCATTTCTTACTCCATCTTCTACAAAAGAGGGCAACTGAAAATAAATTTGAAGAGGGAAAGAATGTAGATATTGCATAAACAAACAATACTAGCATTACAACCTAGTACATTGACACTATCTATCATTTTTAATTTGGTTGCAGCACAAAATGAAGAGTTAATTAAAAGAGTATCTTAAATTGTTAGTGCAGATTAATTAAACAATGCCCTTTTTTTTACGCTGCTAAGTTTCTTCTTCATTTCTTTTTTGCCACTTACTGGATTCAAATGTCTCAAAATTGAAAGTTTCAAGAGGAATACCAAATCCCCTCATACACAATTCCTTCTTCTTTGTGTCTGTGTATACCCAATTTAAAGTTGTGTGGCATAACCAAAAATTGCTCTAGAATCATTCCACCTTTATCAATATGGTATTCAAACCACCCCTCAACTTCAGATTTTTTTCAAGTTGCATCTTCTTGGTCATGTATTAAGCAATCCAAATCTGGTACATATCCTGCTTCTTTCATATGCCAAATCAACAAATCCAAAACTCCATACACCCACTTTATGTGAGAACCCATCTTATCTCCAACAACAAAACTATAAACCTGGTCTCTTACCTCAATCCAACTCCTTCCTGCCTCTTTCTTACTCCCCATCCCTCTCATCAACTTCCTCATATTTGCATACTCCCCCCACTTACCTTCAGCTGCATATATATTTGACAGCATCACGTAAGTCCCCACCATATTTGGCCTCAAATCTAAAATCCTACGAGCTGCCAATTTGCCCAAATTCGGAAGCTTATGTGCTTTACAAGCTCCAAGAAGTGCCCCCCATACAGACTCATCAGGTTTAAATGGCATACTCTCTATTAGCTCATAAGCCTCCTCAACTCTCCCTGCACGCCCTAGCAGATCCACGACACAGCCATAAATCTCCTGATTTGGAGTAATATTATAATCACCCACCATTGATTTGAAATACCTCAAACCTTCATCTACAAGTCCAGCATGGCTGCAAGCACTCAGAACTGCCATATACACAATCTTATCAGGTCTAATACCAGACCTGATCATCTCATCAAACAATTCAACAGCCTCTTTTCCATATCCATGAGCCCCATATCCAATCATCATAGTAGTCCAAGAGACCAAATCTCTGCAAGTCATTTCACTAAAAACTTTGCGTGAATCACTTATGCTCCCACACTTGGCATACATGTCAATAATTGCATTAGCCAATGCCAAGTTCTCGTCAAGGCCTCTGCGAACAATTCCTCCATGAACCTGTTGTCCGCAATTCAAAACTGCTAAATTTGCACAGGCAGCTGTAACACTGGTAAATGTGAAGCAATTTGGACTAAAACCTTCTGACTCCATTTGTGAAAAGATATGTAAAGACTCAGTAGAGTCCAATCTTTCATAACCAGCTATCAAGGTATTCCATGTAATTAAATCTTTCTCATTCATTTCATGGAAATACTGATTTGCCTCCGATAAACCACCACACCTGCAATACATGTCTAGTATAGAATTCATGACAGGAAGATTGGTATCGAACCCATGTGTAATCACTGCTGAATGTATCAGCTTGCCCAAAGCATATGAGCCGATTGAGGTGCAAGCTCTAACAGCAATTGAGAAGCTAAATGGGTTGAGTTCTGCTTCCTCCTGTTTGTCAAATAAATTCAAGAACTTAATGTATACTGTGAGATATATAAAGCTGAATTCTTTTTAAAAATTGAAACCTTTTCAATTGTAGATACACAATAAAAAGTGAGCTTTGGAACCCAAGTGTTTTCATAGAATTTGAGGTTGTTTCAACTACTTACCAGCAACATTTGCCTGAAAACTCGAAGCCCACCATAGCCATCACCTCTATGAGTGTAACCAGTGATCAAAGTAGTCCATGAAACAGCATTTTTAACATCTATCTCCTGAAAGACCATGCATGCCTCGTCCATGCTAACACAACACGTAGCATACATATCCATGAGTGCATTATTAACATACATAGACTCCTTCATGCCATGCTTGATGGCCAAGCCATGGACCAATGCCCCACATGAAAGAGCCTTCATGCTCTTACAACCCTTTAGAGCACTGGACAAAGTAAAAGCATTTGGCTCCACTCCATTCCTTACCATCTCACAGAACATAGCCCATGCATGGCTGTAGTGGTTGCAAGACGTGTACCCAGCAATCATGGCAGTCCATGCAACCACATCTCTCTCAGGCATTTCATCGAATAGTATCCGGGCCTCTTTTATCAAGCCCCTTTCAGAGTATGATTTGATGAGGTTTGTGGCTAATACGGAAGGACCCTTTGGTAAAAAAGGTGTGTTCGATTGGGCGGTTGAGTTGTGGGCCCATTGAAGGGAGTTTCGGATAATGGGTGGGATTGCATGGAAATCAGCCGTAGAAAGTAGTCTTTTAGTGCTCATAATTCCATGCCAAGTGAGGACCCAAAAATGCGACTGTAACTGAAGTTTTTATAGCGGAAATCTGGGCATTCCAAGAAGGTCTTCATCAAGGTTTTATAGTTTGGTATTGTTGGTTAGTGAGTTCGGTTTGTAAGATAATAGGTCTGTAAGTCTGTTTCAGTTTATGCCTTTACGGTGTGTTCCTGTCTGGTATGTCGTTGTAAGAGCATTCCATGGGCTCTTTTATAAAAAAGAAATTGACATTTTTAACCGAATAAAAACCAATTTATTATTTTAGCACGTAATCTCATATTCTATTTTAACAGTCACCGCATTAAATAATAATATCATCCCGTTAAAATAATACAAACAACCCAAAAAAGTAAAAAGCCTTTTTTTCATTCATTTTACTGTCTCTCTCCCCGAAGCACTCTCTTCCTCCCCAAATTCATTTCACAGTCTCTTTGAAGCTCTCTCCTCCTCCCCAGTTCAACTTTTTTTCTTATCAAAACCCAAAAGATCAAGCACAAATCAAATATCAAACACAAACCAAACATCAAACCCAAATTAGCCAAACCAAATCTAGTATGAAACCAAGTTACTAAACATATCAAACACAAATCAATAGAAAATCAGCCCAGCAAAGCCAAGCCTGCCACCACCAAAAATCAACCCAAAATAAAGAAATTTTGGTTTAATCAATGCGAAAATGAATTTACTTGAGGTGTTTGGCTGAAAAATGAAGAGAGGGAGAGCTCAAAACAGAAAAAAAAATGGAGGATTTACGGACCCAACCACCGCGATCCACCGCCACGACAGCTAGCACCATCACGATCTGCCACCACCATCTGAATCCTCAGGAATCACAACCACCACCATCGAAGATAGAGGGACAAAAGAATGGAGAGATGCCTAAGAGAGGGAGGAGAGTGACGAGAGTTGTCTGAGAAGAGAGAAGAGTGCAAAGAGAAGAGAGAAAAAGACAAAAAGGAAAAGGGAGAAGTACAACAGTCATATGACAGAGAAAAGGAAAAAAGAAGAATAAAACAGTATTAAATATTATAGCATACTTGGCCGTATCATTCCAAAGATGGAACATTAGAGCATCTATATATTTTATAAAAAATATCATTTTGATATATTAAAAGTTTATTTTATTACGTTATTTTATAATATTGCATTTATCTTTGGAACATTAGAGCATTCACAAAATATGTTCTATAAAAAATGTCATTTTGACACATCAAAAGTTTACTTTATTATTTTACCACATCATTTTATAACATCACATTTATCAGATGTTTTATCATTCAATTCTATACATTAAAATAATATTTACTGCACATTAAAATAATATATTAACTCCTCTCACCAAATAACAAGAAAAAGAAAGATAAGAGAAAGTCAAAAAAGATGAGAGAGAAATGAATAAAAAACTTTTTTTTTTCTTTTAGCATACTTGTTCATACCGTTCCAAAATGGAGCGGTATAGTTTACATGTGGCAAAAATAATGAGATTTATAACATCTCATAAAGAGGATTTTTTGGTGTTTGGTGTATCAAATGTGCTAAATATTTGACATTTGACATATTTGGCACATCTGTTGCAGATGCTCTTACTGGAGCATGTTTCAATTTTTTTTTGACATATGGAACATCTGACAAAGGTAGTCTTTTGGTATTTGGTGTGCTAAATGCTAATACTCTAAGGAGTTATTATGAAATATAGGCCCCATAGAGTTACCAAATCATTAGTGGACCCCTTAAGTTTGTGTTTGGGCATTTGTGGTCACTAAATACTCTATTTTTTTAACTTGGCCAGGTGGTTGGTATTGTGGTTCATGAGACTTCTGATATTTATGAGATTTTGGATTTGAAACTTTTTGCTAGCATTTTAGAACCACCCTTATAGAATTCTTTTCTGTAATAATTTAGTACGTGGGAGACGAGCAGGAATTTTATACACCCGAACTCGTTTGTCAAAAAAAGTAAAAAGAAAATGCCCATCAAAACTCTTTTTTTCCTTCTTTTTTGAGATTTTCCCCCTCATCCTTATTAACCGTAATAACCCACTTTTGTTAAATTATATATATTTTGTGGGATGTCATGCACCAGACATCCACACTCATTTTGCTACTCATGCAAAATGAGTAGTGCCCCAATATAGCCTGATGGCTCAAGATTGTTTGAGCCTAATTTTGCAATTTTGAATCTTTGATGGTTGACGATTCATTTAATTGATCCAAAACATAAACAACCCTCTTTAACCCCATTATAGACTCACCTCCTGTGATGATGCATGGGTTGGTTTATGGGTGGTACTTTGCTATACAACATAAACATCTGTGGTTGGAGGGGTAACACTGATGTGACAAGCAGAACCATGATTTCATGCTAGAATCCAGCACAAGGTTTGTACCAAATTAGAATGCCAAACTTGGGAAAGGAAAAATACCCAATTGTATTCTTGACCAGCTTGCAGGTTGAGCATTGCCGGGAACACAATCTTTTACATAACTTGTTGAAGTGTCAAGCCGTGAATGACCCTATTTCTAATATATTATGCTTATTATATACCAATAAGAAAATGACCCTATTTCTAATATAACAGTTTTATTATATGCCAATCACAACATGCTACCTTATTAGTTATAAACATTGTCACTAATAGTATTGATGTTTATATTGGCTTTGAACAGCTAAAGTAGACTTCAAATAGTACTCTTAAATACAACTCTATTTGATGCTTAAAGAGGCTTGCAGGCATCTAATCTTAAAGAGGCTTCTAAAATTAATTTATGTTGCAGGTTGAATGATTAGGAATAAACAGTACCAGAGAAACCCTTTTTTTTTTTTTTTGGTAAACTGAGAAACCCTTTTCACATGCAGAAAGAAATTGCCAATACAATACAAGAATTTACCTGAAGGAATTTACCCTTTTCATTAGCCTTTTGCTTTGGTTCATGAAGTCAAACTATGCTTCCAATAAATTGGTAAGTCTAAACAAAATCGTTGAGAATGCCTAATGATAGGTTACCAAGTTGAAATTGTAATACCAAAAAAAAAAAAAAAAAAAAAGAGGGGTATACTTATAAGGGAGTTTTTAGAAAATAAAGTTGAAACCCTAACTATATATAAGCTTACTAAGTTTTGAGAGAGGTGACTACCCAAATTACTCAAGTAGTAGAGAAAGTTTGACTGCACAATGGAGGTAAGCCTAAGAATCTCTTCTTGTCAAATCTAAGTTTTATTTGGAATTAAAGTATTTTTTTTACATGAATATTTTGGCCAATAGTAAGACTATTTTAAAAAAAATCCAATGAATATGATGATATAAACGAAGAAGGAATTAGATCTATTTTCTCTGCCGGTGTTGCGTTGACTGTAAGTGCAGCATAGGTTTACCGAATTGAGTTTTTTGGTGAATAGCAAAAAGTTATGGTGTAGACCGGTAGTGTGATAAATTATTGAGGTAAAATATGTGTCAAATAGTATTTTTCTGTAAAAGCATGTCAGGAGCTTGATTCTGGTTAGGAATGGCAATGGGTCGGGTTCGGGCCGGGTTTTTTATACTCGGACTTGACCCGCAGGCCAAGACCTGCGGCTTGGACCTGGCCCGTTTATTAAACAGATTTTTTCCCAGGGCCTAGACCCACCCTGCGGGCCCCAGCCCAAAATCACAAACCCAAAAATATGTACAAACCTAGAATCACAAATCGCAGAATATAATGTAATTTTCTTGCTATCCAAACGGATGCCAAGATCTAACAAACCAATCTGTACAAAAAATCCAACAAATCCCAGAAACAAAATTAGCAAATCTGAAAATCCCAGCAACAAAACATCAAGAAAACCCAACAAATTTGGCTCACAAAAAAAAAAAAAACCCTAAACCCAAATTTTTCTCACAAAAATATGAAAAGAAAAAAAATCCCAAACCACATTGATTATGGATCTGTAACAGGTGAGGGGTGGTTCACGGTGGATCTGTAACGGGCGAGGTGCTTGATCGTTTGATTGTGGCTGGTGACAGACCTTAGACTAGCCGGCGGAGAATGATTGAGAGTGAGTGAAAGCTTGGACCGGTGGAGAATGATTGGACCGACGGTGAGAGCTTGGGCAGTTGGGCGGCGGCGGTTTCAGCCATCAATGTCGGTGAGTGAATGAGAGTGTGGGTGAGGGTGATTGGGTGAGACTGTGTGGCTTGGCTTGAGAGAAAATGAGATGAGAACACTTCTACATTAGAGCTTCAGAGAGGGAGAGGCGGCTTGAGTTAAGAGAGGTTCAGAGAAATGAAAATAGGGTTAGGGACTTAGGTTTGGAGGTAAGGAAAAGTTTCTTTTAGAATAGCTTTTGGAGGTAAGTAACCTTATTCTAATTGGTTTTATTTTGCGTAATTTTAACTACTGAAAATTGTTTACAGTTGTTATAATTTTATTTCTATTGTATTATTGATTTCAAGTAAAGAATTATCATAAATATATCTGATTACTGAATATATGATGTATTTTATTTAATTGTTTTTTTAGCTATATTGATTTAAAGTAAAGAATATAGAAATATCGCAAATGTATTTGAATATTGAATATATGATTATATATATGCATTTGAATAAGATATATTTTTGTTAGAAACTATGATTTCATATATATGATTATGGACAACCTGACTATGAATTGATTCTGATACCTAAATCAATGGGGGTTATTCATTGGTACTCTGATACCCAGCCAATGAGGGTTATTCATTGGTATTCTGATACCCAAACCAATGGGGGTTGTTCATTGGTACTCTGATATCCAACCAATGGGGGTTATTCATTAGTATTTTGATACCCAAATCAATAGGAGGTTATTCATTAGTACTCTGATGCCTAATCACGGGGATATAGCATAACCATAGTCATAATATTGTTAAGAATATGAATTACGTTTGAGTATTTGAACCATTTTGAGTCTGTAAAACTACATATGTAATTTTAGAAATGTTTGAGTATTTAACTATTTTGAGTCACTTAAACTGCTTATGTATTTTTGGAACCTATTGTAAGTTATAGCTTTTGATATATGGAAAATTGACTATTTTCTAAACCATCTATGATATATTTGTAAGATGAAAGTATGTGATCTATTTCCAACTTATTATTTTAAGATTATGAAACTTCTTTAGTTATTTTTGAAAATCCATATTATATCATAACTTTTGAAGACTCATATTACAGCATATTACTTTATAGATCTATTTATTGATAGAATTTATTAGGATTTTGGTTACTTATTGAGTTGTCAGCTCACCCCTTTTTCCCCTCCAATTTCAGATTGTGAAGAATAGCAAGCTTTGAGAACTTTGATGTTGTGTTGTGAGCAGGAAAAGAAGCTTAGTGATTTTGGGATTGGATGGTTTTCTAATAGTTTTATATTTATTGGCCAATTAGCATTATGTACATGAGGTTTGGATTTTGTTCCTATTAAATTATTGGAGATCTATTGATAAAGAAATAATTTTGAGGTATTTTGGATTTATTTGATTTAATTTTTGAGGATAGATTTTAGGTGTTAAGAAGGCCTTGCACACTTGTAGGGTGCTTACTTTATAAGCGTGCGGCAGTTGTCACGTGCCTATCTTTATAGTTGGGTTCGGGGCATGACAAAAATGATTACTGAAAATTGCAATTTGTTTATCAAAAAATCATAAGTTGACTTCCACTGCTACAAGAAGCAGAGTCCTTCAAATGTAATGCAATCTCTCCTGGTACACAAGGGATACCTTCTTAATTTCTCAAGCAATCACAAGTAAAGCAACTTCATTAGAGCCTAACATGAATTAATGTTTAGCCAACCATCAGTATAATTCAATACCATATATATATATATATATATATATAGCATTGCTTGGGCTAAATAGGGATTAGGATCGGGTGTAATTCCTAGAGTATTGCACTGGGTGCAATTCACCCAAATCCTTTACAAATTTTTTACACTTTTTACCTTTTTAACTTTTACTTTTTACTTTTCTTAATTTTTTTTTTTAAATTTTTTGAATCAATGGTTGAGATTGAAAGTTGCTTTTTGCAACTATCAATCTCAACCATTTATAGGATTGCATCAATATTGCACCAAGTGTAATACCTTAAATATTGCACCTGATCTCAATCCTACTTAATTTATGCAAAGTCAGAAAAAAAAAATATTAGAAGGAAAAAGAATCATATGGGTTTAAAAAAGTGACACAATCACTCCCTTCCCATTGCATTCACACACACATGTAGTAGTCAAAGTCAATTCTTACGATAGGTCAGGCAGCTTATCAGATACTACTTTTGGATCAAAGAATCCCAACAAGCTGGCCAAGGCTTTTGGAAATTTCATTGGGGTTTACCTCTTTTCAATTCTTTTAATTCACTTTATTTTGACAAGTTTCCAAATAGGTGGATTGTGGCAGAGTTCAAAAATAATTAATGAAATTCAAGTTTCAAAGAGAAAATCTTGGAAAATAACTGAACTTTGTACTGTCAATTAGCTCCCTGCCAAAAAATCTAGAAAGCACGGGTACGGCTCTAGGGTCGTTGCACCTGACACTCGGCGACGTGTCAATTCTCTTTTTTTTTTTTTTTGGGGCTGAAGCCGACCTAAATATGTAGAAATCATTCGAAACTAGTCGAGAAAGTGGCCGAAATACATGTTAAAAAATAAAATTAAATAAAAACTTGAGTTGATTTCTTATTTAATCCCAACAAGCTGGCCAAAGCTTTTGGAAATTTCATTGGGGTTGCCTCTTTTCAATTCTTTTAATTCACTTTATTTTGACAAGTTTCCAAAATTTCCAAATAGGTGGATTGTGGCAGAGTTCAAAAATAATTAATGAAATTCAAGTTTCAAAGAGAAAATCTTGGAAAATAACCGAACTTTGTACTATCAATTAGCTCCTTGCCCAAAAATCTAGAAAGCACGGGTATGGCTCCAGGGCCGTCGCACCTGACACTTGACGACGTGTCAATTCACTTTTTTTTTTTTTTTTTTTTTTTTTTCCGGTTTGGGCTGAAGGCGGCCTAAATATGCAGAAATCATTTGAAACTAGTCGAGAAAGTGGCCGAAATACATGTTAAAAAATAAAATAAAATAAAAACTTGAGTTGATTTCTTATTTAGTTGTTAACTTATTATATATTTGTCAAATTATTTGTAGGTTAAACAACTTAAATTGAAATTACTGAATTATTTGTCACTATTATTGCTTTTAAATTGGTATTACACAAATCTCCCACTAATGTGGCGGATTTGAGAGAAATTATGGTAGGCAATCTTATTTCTAATTAATTAGAAATGCTAATTCTTAGATTAAAATCGCGATCTGTCACTTTTGGTGGATGAAACTTACCATTGTACCAAGACTCGACCTTTGTCCTTATACTTTATACAACACTAAAAGTAGCCCCTCCATTAAAAATTTTCTTTTCTATGCTTTTTTTTTTCCTCACACTTTTAAACTTTATATTTTTTCTTATTATAAACCCAAATTTTAACTAGTAAGAAATTTGTATTTGTAGTTAATTTAGATTATGGAGAAAATGATCATAATAACGAGTCTATATCAAGCTCTAGGTATGAAAAAATAAATTCAATTTTTTACATTTATATTAGATTGTGAATGACAATTACATTAGCAGATAATTGTTCATTTATTTTGTTATTGTTATCAATTAATATTTGTCAAATTAATTTTACTTTTAATTTTTACTTTGAACCTTGCCATTCCTAAGGGAAATCTTTGCTCCGCTAGTGGATGTAACTTTTGATTAGATGTATATATATGTGTGTGTGTGTGTGCGCGCGCGCGTGTGTGCATGTGTGAGTATTGCACCCTAAATATGCACAAATTATAAGCTAGTATATATAAAACTAAAGACGTTTATGTGTGTGTGTGTGTATTGCACCCTACATATTCACTAACTATAAGCTAGTTCATACAAAACTAAAGACGTTTATGTGTGTATGTATTGCACCCTACATATTCACAAACTATAAGCTAGTACATATAAAACTAAAGATGTTTGACTTTTGGTGAGCTTATTTATATTTTGTTATAAAAGTTTTGGAGACCTTACAATTTATGTGTTATTATTTTAATATATATGATAATAGTGGTATAAATAGTTAAATTAAATTAGTTTCTCAAAACAAAAAAGTTAAATTAAATTATTGTTACATGCTCTTTTATGATGTATTTATATTTATAAATAGTAGCATGAGTAGGAAATTCACTTTAATTGTTTGGTTTTGTATTGATTAAATGTACTTCACTATTTAATCTTTTTTTATTATAAAAAATGGCTATGTAACTAATTTATAAAATTTAATTGTGGGGGAGTAAAACCTGGGCCCATGAGGTGGGCTCAGGTACAAGGTATCATCAACAATACGTCCGAGAAGAGGAAATCATAGGGAACCCTTGTAACTAACAGTAGAACGCGTAAGTATCCAGGGAGGTTAATCCGAGAGGAGTACTCTCCTCGGATATGGCATATGTCAGTAAGAAGAACCTCGTCTCCCCCTAGTTCACCTTCCAGGAGTTTCCAGCGGTGAAGATAAACTATAGATGTACACGGACGGGACAAGGATGCAGAAATATCTTGGGAAAAAGCTGCTACCACCGCATTAAATGCATTAAAGCAGCTTTCTTGGCCGCATTAATGTGGAGAAGACATCTGAACAGTGTTTTCAACCACCTTTATCCCCAAAAAATCAAAAAGCTGTGAGAGTGGAGACAGAAACTCAAGTACCAGGCTAGATGGCAGACAAGTGGACGGTAGGATCGATAAAAGAAGGACTATATAATGGAGTAAAACCTCCAGAAGAAGGGAGGACGAGAGAAAAAGAAGAAACATCAAGAAATAACTACTGTAGCACCTGGAAAAATGCAACCTAAAGGAAAGCATTTTATCTAAGATCATACCCCTCGGACCTTGCTCGAATCTATCAATTAGCCCAAAACTTACTCCTTGGACATAAGATCTTAACCTGTTTATGTGTTTTAGTCTCCTCGGCCAAGTACCTAACCTTCAGTAACTGTTATAAGACTCGCTATTAGCCCAATTCTTTGACCCACTCTCTCACAAATTTATTGTATTGGGCTTATTGGGCCCATCTCCTGTTTCCATCTAGGTGTGGGCTACAATTTGTGACCCTACAATTGGCGCCGTCTGTGGGAAGAATTAGCACTAGTAGAGATTTACGACAGTTATGGTAGGTTCAGGACCACAACAGGCCAGTCTGCCTCATGCAGAATCAGTAAACGTCAGTCAACCAGACGAACTCCATAATCTTGAACGGGAAAACCACATAGATAACCAACGAGAAGGCAGTTCACGGACGATCCATGTTGGGAAAAGCGGCTATCGACGAAAGAGCCATCTGGTGCAAGAGCACGCTGATGAACAAGACCTACAACATGAAATAGAGGATTTGAAAAAGAAGCTTCGTCGAGCACAACGAAATCACATCCCTTCAAGTTCTGATGTCTCCTCCAACGATGAAGGAGAGGACAGTTACAGGGATTCTTCAAAAACTCCCCCCAGTGAATCCTATTCCTATGAAGAGGAACATGCTCACAAAAGAAGGAGAAAAAGTTCGTCTAGAAGGGGAGTGGGAACTAAAGACATGAAGAAGGCTCTGACCCAAATTTCTAAGTCTCCCTTTACTCGGGGAATAGAAAAGGCAAAGCTTCCCAGACGTTTTCATCAGCCTACGTTCTCTATGTATAATGGACGTACCGATCCTGTAGAACACGTGAGCCAATTCAGACAAAAGATGGCGGTTTACTCTCAGGACGAGACTTTGTTGTGTAGAGTATTTCCCTCTAGCCTAGGACCGATGCCGATGAGATGGTTCGATGGGTTGAAGACTGACTCCATCGGTTCCTTTAAGAAGCTCACTCAATCATTCTGCTCCCGGTTTATCACATGCAGCAGAGTTCCTCAACCCCTTGATTCTCTGCTGTCAATGACAATGAGGGAAGGGGAGTCTGTGAGGTCATATGCCGAGAGGTATTGGGAGATGTTTAACGAGATTGACGGAGATTTTGATGAGGTTGCTGTCAGAACCTTCAAGGTCGGTCTTCCCTTCGAACATGGTCTGAGGAAGTCCTTGACAGGGAAACCGGTCACCAGCTTGCAACAATTAATGGATAGAGTGGATAAATATAAAAGGATAGAAGATGATCAACAACAACAGCAACAAGGAAAAGGGAAAGCTAAGCTTATCCCTCAAGAAAGGAGAGAGTTTAGGCAGGACAGGTACAATAATAACCGGCCGAAAAGGGATTATGCCGAGCAGCAGATATCCAGTAACAGCCAAATAGTCGGGGCTGTATTCCGAGAGCCTGTGCACCAAGTCCTAGAAAAGATAAAAAACGAGCCCTTCTTCAAATGGCCCAATAAGATGATGGGAAACCCTGAGAAGAGAAACCGAAATCTCTATTGTCAATATCATAGAGACCACGGTCATACTACTGAGGACTGTAGAAGCTTATGGGATCACCTTGACCAGCTTGTCCAAGAGGGCAGATTGAAACAGCTGTTGCATCATTCCAACAATTTGGGCAGCCAGACAGATACTTGACCAGAAAGGGAGAATCCTCCAAGACCTCCTCTTGGAACTATTAATGTTATCTTTGCGGCACCTGGCAGAACAGGGTCATGCCCCTCCAGAGTAATGTCGGTGACTCGTCTGTACCCTGAGGATGACTCTCACGAGTCGAAGAGAGCTAAATCAAACCGGTCCCTGGTCATGGGATTCTCAGACGAAGACAAGATCGGAACTGTTCAACCTCATGACGATGCTCTAGTAATTACCCTCCGAATCGGAGGCTATGATGTAAAGAGAGTAATGGTGGATCAAGGCAGTGCAGCCGAAATCATGTATCCGGACCTCTTCAAGGGGCTAAACCTAAGAGCTGAAGACCTGACGCCTTATAATTCCCCTTTAGTAAGTTTTGAAGGGAAGATTATTATCCCGAAGGGGCAGGTCAGACTGCCTGTGCAAGCCGGAGCGGAGATAGTGGAGGTCGATTTTATAGTGGTGGATGCCTACTCCCCTTATACAGCAATTGTTGCTAGGCCTTGGCTTCATACTTTAGGAGCAGTCTCTTCCACCCTGCATCAGAAGATCAAATACCCCTCTGGAGGCAAGATAGAAGAGATACTGGGTGATCAAACCATGGCGCGGCAATGCATGATAGCAGCTATCCGACATAAGCCTAAAGCAGAATCTGAGGCTCAAAAAGAGGAGTTATAGCAATCAAAACCCCCAATGTTGTCCAAAGATGGGTTATCCGAGGAAGCGAAGTGTGAAGATCTTGTAAAAGTCACAATAGGAGATGACCCTGAGAAATTCTTTCAAGTCGGATCTCAACTACCCCAGTCGGAAAAGGAGGAATTGGTAGAGTTCCTTAAACGAAACATAGACGTCTTTGCATGGAGTGCTTATGAGGCTCCAAGGGTAGACCCAGACTTCATTTGTCACCATTTGAATGTTAATCCAGTGATGACCCCCAGGAAGAAGCTCCCTCGTCGGCCATCTAAAGAGCATGCAGAAGCAGTCCATCAGGAAGTGACGAAGTTAAAAAAGGCAGGGGCTATCAAAGAGGTCTTCTACCCCGAGTGGTTGGCGAACACAGTGGTGGTCGGGAAAAAGACTGGGAAGTGGCGAGTATGTGTTGATTTCACAGATCTAAATAAAGCCTGCCCTAAAGATCCATTCCCCATGCCCAAAATCAATCAGCTGGTAGACGCCACAGTCGGCCATCCTCGGATGAGTTTCTTGGACGCTTTCCAGGGTTATCATCAGATACCTCTAGCATTGGACGATCAAGAAAAAACTGCTTTTGTCACGCTAGTAGGGAACTACCACTACAAGGTGATGCCTTTTGGTTTGAAGAATGCGGGTTCCACTTACCAGAGAATGATGACGAGGATGTTTGAATCATTATTGGGGAAAAATATGGAGATTTACATAGATGACATGGTGGTGAAAAGCAAAAAGGCATCTGAACACCTAGAAGATCTTCGAGTTGTCTTCGAAATTCTCAGAAGTCATAAACTACGTTTGAACGCCTCCAAATGTTCGTTTGGTGTTGGGTCGGGCAAATTCTTGGGTTATATGGTTACCCATAGGGGAATTGAAGTTAATCCCAACCAAATTAAGGCCATCACCAGTATGCGAACTCCTCGGAACCCAAAAGAGGTGCAAAAACTAACCGGAATGACCGCTGCTCTGAATAGATTCATATCTCGATCGGCGGACAGGTGCCGACCTTTTTTCCTGCTGATCAATAAATGGAAAAGTTTTGAATGGTCGACGGAATGTGACGCAGCTTTTCAACAACTTAAAGACTATCTTGCTCGGCCGCCGGTCATGTCAAGTCCTGAGCCGGACGAGGTTCTTTTTGCTTACATTGCAGTGGCCTCCTATGCAGTAAGTTTAGTGTTGATAAGGGTTGACAATGGCGTACAACGGCCAGTGTACTACGTGAGTAAATCACTGCACGAGGCAGAGGTGCGCTACCTTCCACTGGAAAAGGCCATCTTGGCGGTGGTGCTTGGCACACGCAAGCTGCCTCACTATTTCCAAGCGCATACGGTGATTGTTCTTACGCAACTCCCATTAAAGGCCGTACTTAAAAGCGCAGATTACACGGGAAGGATAGCCAAGTGGGGTACAATTCTGGGAGCTTTCGACATCAAGTACATGCCTCGCACCTCAGTGAAGGGCCAGGTACTGGCCGACCTGGTGGCGGAGTTCACCGAACCAGAAGCGGATAGTCTACTAGCATCAGAGGAAAGGGATGTAAAACTAGCCGGTAGTATCTCCAGGCGTTTCCCTCCGACGTGGGAAGTGCATGTAGATGGAGCATCAAACCAAAAAGGAGCAGGAGTTGGGTTAGTGTTGACATCTTCAGAGATGATCACCATTGAAAAGTCACTGAGGTTAAGCTTTCCTGCCACGAATAACAAAGCAGAGTACGAAGCACTACTAGAAGGAATGGCTATGGTCCTAAGGATGGGAGGAAAGTCCATTGAACTCTTCTCGGATTCCAGGCTAGTTGTTGGTCAAGTCAAAGGTGAATTTGAAGCCAAGGACGAGAGAATGCGAGGTTATCTTAGCCGAGTGAAAATCATGCAGATGGAGTTCGAATCCTTTAGCTTGCTACATGTCCGAAGAAGTGGCAACACGCATGCGGACTCTTTGGCCACTTTTGCAACTTCCTCGGCGCAGAACTTGCCTCGCATAATTCTCGTTGAGGACCTGCATCGACCCTCGACAATAGCAAACGTAGTTTAGATCAATCAAGTTAGAATGGGGCCAAGTTGGATGGATCCTGTCATGCAATTCTTAAAGGACGATATTCTACCTGAAGAGAAAATTGAAGCCGACAAAATAAGAAAGAAGGCTCCTAGTTATTGGCTATCGCAGGATAGCAAGCTATACAGGCGTTCCTTCTCTGGGCCTTATCTGCTATGTGTTCATCCCGATCAAACGGAATTGCTCTTGGAAGAGATGCATGAGGGAATCTGTGGAAGCCACACTGGAGGCAGGTCCTTAGCGCATAGGGCCATTACTCAGGGCTATTGGTGGCCGAATATGCAGAGAGAAGCTTTGGAATATGTCAAAAAGTGCGATCAATGCCAACGGTATTCACCGAGTATACACCAGCCAGGAGGAGTCCTCAATCCAATATCTAGTCCATGGCCGTTCGCTCAATGGGGTTTGGACATCGTCGGACCATTTCCTAAGGCTGTGGGTAACAAGAAATATCTCATAGTCGGCACTGACTATTTTACAAAGTGGGTTGAAGCAGAGCCACTAGCCAATATCCGAGATGTGGATGCGAAAAGATTCGTCTGGAAAAACATTGTTACTCGGTTCGGTGTCCCTCATGTACTCATCACAGATAATGGACTCCAGTTTGACAGTAAGATGTTCAGAAATTATTGTGGCGAGTTGGGGATCACTAACAGCTATTCTACTCCGGCTTACCCTCAAGGGAATGGACAAGCTGAAGCTGTGAATAAAGTCATATTAAGTGGATTGAAGAAAAGATTGGATGATGCGAAAGGCAGATGGGTGGAAGAACTCCCACATGTACTCTGGACGTACAGGACCACACCTCGTAGGTCCACTGGAGAGACCCCTTTTTCAATGACTTATGGAGCTGAAGCAGTCATCCCTTTGGAATCCGGGTTCCCAACGACGAGAACAAGCTCATTCAATCCAAAAGACAACGATGAAAACTTGGCAAGAGGTCTGGACTTGATCGATGAAAAAAGAGAAAACGCAATGGTTCAATTGGCTCATTACTAACAGAAGCTAAAGCGAGGTTACGACGCCCATGTAAAGACAAGACCTTTGGTCCCAGGTGACCTGGTGCTGCGCAAAGTTGTGGGCTCGGCAAAGAACTCCGTGTGGGGAAAACTAGGGCCAAATTGGGAAGGACCATATCGTATCACCTCCAACGCTGGTGTTGGAGCATATTTCTTGGAAGACTTGGACGGACTTGTAATACCCCGACCTTGGAATGTCAATAACTTGAAAAGGTACTATTATTAATAAATCTGTATTCGATCAATATTTGTTCTTTATGTTAAATATGTATGTCTCTTTCCGTATCTCTCGATGTTCTATGAAGTGTTTAAACTTAAATCCAATCATGCATGAGTCCTCGGACCAGATGATCTGGGTTAGTTAACACCCTCACCGTTCTATGAAGTGTTTAAACTTAAATCCAATCATGCATGAGTCCTCGGACCAGATGATCTGGGTTAGTTAACACCCTCACCGTTCTATGAAGTGTTTAAACTTAAATCCAATCATGCATGAGTCCTCGGACCAGATGATCTGGGTTAGTTAACACCCTCACCGTTCTATGAAGTGTTTAAACTTAAATCCAATCATGCATGAGTCCTCGGACCAGATGATCTGGGTTAGTTAACACCCTCACCGTTCTATAGTGTTTAAACTTAAATCCAATTATGCATGAGTCCTCAGACCAGATGATCTGGGTTAGTTAACACTCTCGTCGTTCTATCAGGTGTTTAAACTTAAATCCAATCATAACTGGAGACTTCTGACCAGATGATTTGGGTTAGTTAACACTTGTTCTATTTCCCTTTTAAGCATTCAAATATAGATATAAATGCATGACCCAAATTTCTTGTTAAGTTTGGTTATACTTATTTAGCTCGTATGTTAACCCAACTTCCAGAACTTCTTAATCAAATTAATCATTCATATACTACAAGTAAAAAAAAAGAATGAAATGTCAGCAGAAGGATTTACTATTACTTGCCATAATACGTAAAACAAAAGGAGTATATCTTCATTAATGATTAAAACACAGTACAAATCTTTAAAATGGTAAACATAGAAAAAAAAAAAAAGAGAAAAAACTAAAACAAACATTCTAGGCCTTTGTTTAGGGAGCTTGGTGGTCAGCTACTTGTTCGGACCGCGAAGGTGCAGCATCTGGAGCCCTATCCTGGGAGGCCTCAACTCTTTCCCCTTGACCAGCGTCTTGATGAGAGGCCGTTGGGACTTCCACAAGAGCTGGAAGAACTTGACTTGTCGCAGGAGGTTCGGATACTGGGGCTGGTTGCTCTGAAGGAGGAGGATCAGAACCTGGGAGCGGTTAAATGTCAGATTCATAGTACACGCTCTCAGGCCTCCTAAGGATGGAGTCAGCAGGGACCCCAGCGGCGTCAAGGGCTTTTTCCCAAGTAACGTCGCAGTATTCCCTGGCGACAGAAGCAAATTCTTCAGTTAATCTACTCTGAGTCTTTTCCACCCCCAGAGCATAAGAGGCTTGCTTTTCGGCCTCGGCTGCCTCCTTCTGTAGCTGTGCAGCTTCCTTAGCCTTATGAAGCTCTTCGCGCAGATCTTTCACCATCTGCCTCTCCGTTGCTAAGTTGATTTCGCAGAGGTGTAGTTCGCTGCGAAGAGTCTCAGCCTGCTTCTCAGTCGTTTTTAAGCCAGCCTCAGCGCTGGCCTTGTCCTGGATAGCCTTCTTCACCTGCTCGGCCATCTGCTTTTGCTGGTTTCTCAGCACATTCAGATGGTCCTCTGCAGTCTCTCGGGCCTCGTGAGCAGCCTTTGTCTCATCACGAAAGCGCTTCGCCCACTCCTCAGCCACGTACACTTGTTGCGCAACCTGTTATGCAAAGTAAAAAAAAAAAAAAGGTTTAGATTTAAGAAATAATATGCAAATAAAAAGAAATCAAATTCAAGTTACTCACCATAGCCAAGTCCCGTTTCATGGAAAGGAATAGGTCAGGATAATCGAAACTCCTGTAAGCCGCCAAGTCCGTAGGTAGGAGGAGGGGCTGTAGCAAAGCATCGGCCATACGGCCTGCATGACCACCTCGAAAGTGCCTAAGTGAGGCATCCATCGAGATGGGACCACCATCAACCTCCAGCACTGGCGACCAAGTTCGTGGTGGCTGACGAACCTGGGCCGCTGGTTGCTCCTCGCGGCTCTCCACAGAGTGGGCCCTCCTACTCCGACGTTCTTGTGTAGGTCTGGCCTGCTTATTGCCCCTTGATGGGCCTAACTCCCCCTCCTCGGTAGGCTCCACTGGCCTCTTCCTCCTCAGATCTGGGTTGGGTTTGAGCCCGAGGTCGGCAGGCACCTGGGGCGGAGGAGGGGGAGGGTGTGCAGTTTGTTTGGATTTGCCCTTATCTTGAGGAGATGGCCCTTTGTTCCTGCCCTTCATCAACTCCTTCAAAGTAGGGCCAGTCTTGGGAGCCATGTCGTCTTCCTCGTCAGATGTATCGGCAATATAGGTTATCACCTGAGCTGGAGTCTGCACGCACGACTGCTCGTCCGCTCTTTCCTCGACCTCTGATATAAAGTCTGTTTCTTCTTCAAACCTAAACTTGTCAATCTCTAGTTCGAGGGAGGAAGAAGAAGCTGTACCTTCTCGGAGGATAGCTTCCCCAAGTGGTACTTCGCGCAGCGGTTCAGCAGCAAGGGGAATCCCCTGTGGAATGGGATGGTCAACTGGAGGAAGATCGTAGTTGGCGAGGAAGTTTGGCCGAGACACGTCTATGCACGCCAAACGATGGTCTCCTGCTTGGATGGAGTTGCCGACGTCTAAATATGACATCGAAATGGGCTCGAAATCCAAAATGAGGTGAACCGCTCGTAGTTGCCCGTCGTCGTTCACAAAAATTTCTGATCTCAGCAGGTAGTTCAATGCTGGAACGTTGATCAGGCTGAGCTTCGGGTTGGTAAAAAATTTATCTGTCAAACAAGTAAATCACATTGTTAAGCCTCGGCTACAAAAAATATAATAACAATAACACTAACGTAAAACAACTAAGCAAATAAGCGTAAAGGCATCAGAATACTCCTCAATGCTAAAGTTAGAAATTCTAAGTCTAAGTTGCTCCACCTGGTGTCCCGGCCTTGGTTGGGCAGGCTAAGCCGTCGCTCCAAGGCCCTGACAGGATTAGGAAGTCGTCTTTCATCCCCTTATTAGATTTGGGGAGGCAGGATATCAGTTTGACCACATTGCTACGGGACTTAAGGTAAAAGCCTGCCCGAGTCTCTATATGGCCTTCATATAAGTGGGCGACGTCGTGCCACGTCAATCCTAGCCCCAGATGCCGGTCCAAAGCGTCGATTGACCCTAGGACTCTAAAGAAGTTGGGGGCACACTGATGGGGACAGAGCCTATGGGTGCGAAGATAGTCCCGTGTAATCCTACCCATGGGGATGGTCATCCCCCCTTCTATGAAGGCAATCATAGGGATGACCACCTCTCCTACTTTCTGGTCAAACTCCACTCCCTCTGTGGTGAAATGACGTACCACCACCTCTTGGAGAATGTGGTACTTTTCTTTGAACAACTCTATCAGGGCCGGAGTGTTTACTAAGCGTTTGAATCTACCCATTGTTAGTCTCTATAAGGTGGAGTGGTTAGCCGAGGAGGTTAGCCGAGGATACAGCGGAGGTCGGAGTGCGAAACTTACGTGAGAATGAACGCGGATTGTTCCTCTGGTCGCTGGAAGATCGTCAAGCTCTCTTTCTTGTGAAAAAATGGTGGATGCCTGAATATGAACACTCTGAAGTTGCAAGCTCTAATAGGAAACAAAAAGTAACGTCTGAAGGTTTTTATAATGGGGATGGAAAAAGGGAGAAGCCCCAATCCCGCCCAAATATTGAAGTTGAGATCTGGACCGTTGGATTCGTATTTCACCGTAGGATGTCTGGGTTGAAACGCAGTTCTAAGCGTTTAATGATGATTGTGCGAGTTCCCAAGCGTCAGAAGCCCTCGCGAAATGGCAGAAATGACCCTTACACGCTCCTAAATTTAAATACTGTTAAGGACTACATCGTAATTACTTATGTACGTCAAAATCCTAATTTTCCTCCTCGGATAAGAAAGAAAAATTAGAATTTTGAGGGGCTATTGTGGGGGAGTAAAACCTGGGCCCATGAGGTGGGCTCAAGTACAACGTATCATCAACAATACGTCCGAGAAGAGGAAATCATAGGGAACCCTTGTAACTAACAGTAGAACGCGTAAATATCCAGGGAGGTTAATCCGAGAGGAGTACTCTCCTCGGATATGGCATATGTCGGTAAGAAGAACCTCGTCTCCCCCTAGTTCACCTTCCAGGAGTTTCCAGCGGTGAAGATAAACTACAGATGTACACGGACGGGACAAGGATGTAGAAATATCTTGGGAAAAAGCTGCTACCACCGCATTAAATGCATTACAGCAGCTTTCTTGGCCGCATTAATGTGGAGAAGACATCTGAACAGTGTTTTCAACCACCTTTATCCCCAAAAAATCAAAAAGCTGTGAGAGTGGAGACAGAAACTCAAGTACCAGGCTAGATGGCAGACAAGTGGACGGTAGGATCGATAAAAGAAGGACTATATAATGGAGTAAAACCTCCAGAAGAAGGGAGGACGAGAGAAAAAGAAGAAACATCAAGAAATAACTACTGTAGCACCTGGAAAAATGCAACCTAAAGGAAAGCATTTTATCTAAGATCATACCCCTCGGACCTTGCTCGAATCTATCAATTAGCCCAAAACTTACTCCTCGGACATAAGATCTTAACCTGTTTATGTGTTTTAGTCTCCTCGGCCAAGTACCTAACCTTCAGTAACTGTTATAAGACTCGCTATTAGCCCAATTCTTTGACCCACTCTCTCACAAATTTATTGTATTGGGCTTATTGGGCTCATCTCCTGTTTCCATCTAGGTGTGGGCTACAATTTGTGACCCTACATTAATATTCAGATTTCAAAGTATGAGTAATTTTTTTTGGGGGGGGGGGGGGGGGGGGGTTTGAGGGTTAATCTACAATTGATGCATTTTTTTTAGACAAAAAGAGTTCAAGATTTGGAGGTTACAACCACCGATATTGATTATAATACTATATGAGAAAATCCCGTAAATTAAGAATTATATCATGAAGGATTTTTTTTAAAGAATTTTTTATAATTAATTTGGTCCTGTGGAAAACCTTTTTTTGGCTATGCTGTGTAATGTTGGCCCCCCAAACCTAAAGTTCTGCTTTGTTTTAGGCGTGATTTATTCTAATATTTTGCTTAAAGTAAAATAACTATAAAAGTTAAATAAAATAAGTATGTCACTTAGATGGATCTACAAATAATAGGAAAATAAATAATAAATAATAAACTTATAAGTGTATCCTAAACAAACACTTTAATCTTGTTTCCATCCATAATCTTAGGTCCGCGGCTACCATCTTAGGATTGAGTGACATAGAGAGAAAATAGGTGCAAACCCCTCTCTCTCTTCTCCAACAACAGTAACCTAAAAAAAAATTAAAAAAACCACTGAACATATACTAACTTGAGCGATATGGTTTCCCTATCTTCTTCGATTTTGTGAAAGAAGTGATGGAAAAATGTCCATCTACAATTAAACAAGGCGATGACTCAGGATAGACTCCATTGCCGCGCATATGGGTAATCAGAAATTTGTGAAGCTGCTTTTAGAAAAGGGCAATTCCCCTGCATATTTAAGGAACAAAGAAGGTTTATCTGCTTTTCACAATGCGGCCAAGGAAGGCAATCATGCAGTAATGGAAGAACTCGTGGAAGCATGTCCAGATATCTACGAGTTGTTGGACAACAAGGGTCGGACGGCTCTTCATGTTGCTGCAGAAAGTGGAAGGTATGAAGCATTCAGCTTTTTCCTGGGGAGACCAGATCACTTAAGTTTTTCTTCGACGAGCAAGATAAAGAAGGAAATACGCTTATACATTTGGCGGCCATCAATGATCAGGTTCTGCTTTCATCCTATTTAAAATATGGTAGATTCGTTGACTTAAATGTTATGAACAAGGAGGGCTTCACCACAACGGACAATGCTTTGTTACGTTGGAAGCTAGACTCCCTAACGGTATGACTCTTCTGTCCTGCTCTTCAGCTTACACGCATTAAGCTGCCTAACTAACTCTAATGATAAGCTTACTCCTGTAAATTGTTTTTGCAGGATCCTGTAATGTTTCAATTTTGAAGTTTGCAGCAGCACAAGGATTGGTTTTCCGCAGTCTAATTGGCTTATACCTCTCTGTGTGCATGCTTGGTCTGTTCCTGCTTGTCCTTGGCCATATGTTTAAAATGCTGACACCAAATTTATATAACACAATATTTCTCGATTATTGGTTATGCTCTTCATTTCTTACTCCATCTTCTACAAAAGAGGGTAAATGAAATAAATTTGAAGATCTTCACAAACTAACAATACAACCTAAGTACATTGACATTATCCATCATTTTTAATTTGGTTACAGCACAAAATGAAGAGTTAATTAAATGAATATCTTAAATCGTTAGTTCAGGGTAATTAAACAATGCCCTTTTTTGATGTTCTTATTGTCTTCTTCATTTCTTTTTTGCCTATTACTGGATTCAAATGTCTCAAAATTGATCCTCTCAAGAGGAATACCAAATCCCCTCATACAAAATTCCTTCCTCTTTTCATCTCTGTATACCCAATTTAAAGTTGTGGAATAACCAAAAATTGTTGCAGAATCATTCCACCTTTATCAATATGGTATTCAATCCATCCCTCAACTTCAGATTTTGTTCAAGTTGCATCTTCTTGGTCATGTATTAAGCAATCCAAATCTGGTACATATCCTGCCTCTTTCATATGCCAAATCAACAAATCCAAAACTCCATACACCCACTTTATGTGAGAACCCATCTTTTCTCCAACAACAAAACTATAAACCTGGTCTCTTACCTCAATCCAACTCCTCCCTGCCTCTTTCTTACTTCCCATCCCTCTCATCAACTTCCTCATATTTGCATACTCCCCCCACTTACCTTCAGCTGCATATATATTTGACAGCATCTCGTAAGTTCCCACCATATTTGGCCTCAAATCTAAAATCCTACAAGCCGCCAATTTGCCCAAATTTGGAAGCTTATGTGCTTCATAAGCTCCAAGAAGTGCCCCCCATACAGACTCATCAGGTTTAAATGGCATACTCTCTATTAGCTCATTAGCCTCCTCAACTCTGCCTGCATGCCCTAGCAGATCCACGACACAGCCATAAATCTCCTGTTTTGGAGTAATATTATAATCACCCACCAATAATTTGAAATACCTCAAACCTTCATCTACAAGTCCAGCATGGCTGCAAGCACTCAGAACTGCCATATACACAATCTTATCAGGTCTAATACCAGGCCTGATCATCTCATCAAAAAATTCAACAGCCTCTTTTCCATATCCATGAGCCCCATATCCAATCATCATAGTAGTCCTAGAGACCAAATCTCTGCAAGTTATTTCACTAAAAACTTTTCGTGAATCACTTATGCTCCCACACTTGCCATACATGTCAATAGGTGCATTAGCCAATGCCAAGTTCCCATCAAGGCCTCTATGAACAATTCCTCCATGAACCTGTTGTCTGCAATTCAATACTGCTAAATTTGCACAGGCAGCTGTAACACTGGTAAATGTGAAGCAATTTGGACTAAAACCTTCTGACTCCATTTGTGAAAAGATACGTAAAGACTCAGTAGAGTCCACTTTTTCATAACCAGTTATCAAGGTATTCCATGTAATTAAATCTTTCTCATTCATTTCATGGAAATACTGATTTGCCTCCAATAAATCACCACAACTACAATACATGTCTAGTATAGAATTCATGACGGGAAGATTGGTTTCAAACCCATGTGAAATCACTGCAGCATGTATTAGCTTGCCCAAAGTGTATGAGCCAATTGAGGTGCGGGCTCTAACAAAAATGGAAAAGCTAAATGGATTGAGTTCTGCTTCCTCCTGTTTGTCAAATAAATTCAAGAACCTAATGTATACTGTGTGAGATATATAAACCTGAATTCTTTTTTTTTTTTTTTTAAATGAAACTTTTTCAATTGTAGATGCACAATAACAAGTGAGCTTTGGAACCGAAGTATTTTCATAAAATTTGAGGATGTTTCAACTACTTGCTTACCAGCAACATTTGCCGGAAAACTCAAAGCCCACAGCATTCTTTGCATTTATCTCCTGAAAGACCATGCATGCCTCGTCCATGCTAACACAACATGTCGCATACATATCCATGAGTGCATTATTTACATACATAGACTCCTTCATGCCAAGCTTGACGGCCAAGCCATGGACCAATGCCCCATATGAAAGAGCCCTCATGCTCTTACAACCCTTCAAAGCACTGGACAAAGTAAAAGCATTTGGCTCCACTCCATTCCTTACCATCTCACAGAACATAGCCCATGCATGGCTATAGTGGTTGCAAGACGTGTAGCCTGCAATCATGGCAGTCCATGCAATCACATCTTTCTCAGGCATTTCATCGAACAGTATCCGCGCCTCTTTTATCAAGCCCTTTTCAGAGTACGATTTAATGAGGTTTGTGGCAAATACGGAAGGACCCTTTGGCAAGAAAGGTGTGTTCGATTGGGTGGTGGAGTTGTGGGCCCATTGAAGGGAGTTTCGGATAATGGGTGGGATTGCATGGAAATCAGCCGTAGAAAGTCGTCTTTTAGTGCTCATAATTCCATGCCAAGTGAGGAGACCGAAAAATGTGACTTTAACTGAAGTTTTTATAGCGGAAATCTGGGCATTCCGCTATACTTTGGTCTTGTTGGTTAGTGAGTTCGGTTTGTTAGATAATGGGTCTGTAAGTCATTTCTCAAAAAAAAAAAAAAAAAGGTCTGTAAGTCTGTTTTGGTTTGTTCCTGTCTGGTATGTTATAAAAAAAGGGAGTATATTATAAAAGTAGAGACCCATAGGGTTACCAAATCATTAGTGGACCCTCAAGTTTGTGTTTTTGGGCTTTCGGGTCACTAAGACTGTTTGTTTTGGTTTCAAATCGCTTCCAAAAATGCTTTTTCGTAAATGTGAGTGTTTGGGTGCGCAAGGAAAATTGGGTCAAATGGAAAATTATTTCCGTTGACCGTAAAATATGCCCTCTGACCCTATAAAAGCATTTCCATTTTTATTTTACCTTCAAATCACTTCCGGAACTCACAGACGCGCAAAGAGAGAAAGAAGGACTCACAGATGCAGCGGAACGGCAGAGAGAGAGAGAAAGAAGAGAGAGTAGGGAGAGTGAGCAGTGGCCCAACCCCAGACACAGTGGTGAGATTTAGCCCCAACCCAGACATAGCGGCGAGATCGCGCCGTTGAGTTCACGACGCCAAGTTCTCAATTCGTGTCGCTCTCGTTCTCAACCCAAAGCTCATCAACGTCGTCGTTACCGATCTTGTTCTTGTTCTCGACCTAAAGCTCATCGACATCGCCGATCTCGTCGTCTCGATCTCATCGCACCAATGATCTCGTCATCTCGATCTCGTCTCGGTCTCCTCGTCGTCTCTCTTTCCCTGAAGTTTTCGATCACTCTCTCTTCCTCCCGCTCTCAGTTTGATCAAATTTGTATGAAGTTCAATGAATTGTTTTGAGCAGATTTCTGTTTCTTTAAAGTGTCTATATTGAAATTTTTGTAATAAAATTTGTTTGGATGCTGAGAAAATGATTGAGAAAATGTGAAAAATTTGTAGGAAAATAGTATTTTCAGAATGTTACTAAACACTGAAAATGGTTTTCTAATATAATTTTCATAATGCAACCAAACACTTGAAAATATTTTCCTTTCCCAAAAATAGCATTTCCGAAAATATTTATTTTCCAGAAAATATTTTACATTGAACCAAACACAGCCGAATATTCTATTCTTTGAAATAATATTGTTTGAAAGTTGATATAGTGGTTCATAAGGCCTTATAATATTCATGAGATTTTGGATTCAAAATTTTTTGTCAGCATTTTAGAGCTACCCTCATAGGATTTCTCTCTGTAATAACTTAATGTGTGTGAGACAAACAAAGGGTTGCATTACACCCGAGCTCGTTTGTCAAAAAAAAGGAAATGCACATCTAACTATTTTCTTCCTTCTTTTTCTGAGATTTTTTTTCCCTCACATCCTTGTTAATCAGCTGAATAACCCACTTTTGTTGAATTATATATATTCTATAGGATGTCATGCACAGAACATCCACACTAATTTTGCTACTCATGCTAATGAGTAGTGCCCCAGTATAGCCTGATGGCCTAAGATTGTATGAACCTAATTTCACAACTTTGAATCTTGATGGTTGACAATTCATTTAATGGATCCAAAATATAAAAAACCCTCTTTAACCCCATTACAGACTCACCTCCTGTGACGATGCATGGGTGGTTTATGGGTGGTACTTTGCTATACAACATAAACATATGTGGCTCGAGAGGTAACATTGATGTTACAGTCAGGAACATGATTTCATGCTAGAATCCAGCACAAGGTTTGTACCAAAGTAGAATGCCAAACATGGGAAAGAAACAATACCCAATCGTATTTTTGACCAGCTTGCAGGTTGAGCATTGCTGAGAACACAATCTTTTAAATAAGTTGTTCATCTTTTACTTAACTTGTTGAAGTGTCAAGCTCTGAATGACTCTATTTCTACTATGGGTCATATTAACAAGTGCTTTTAAGACAATTGTTAATAAACTATTTTAAGAAAATTTTTATACCCTTTTTATGAAAAATTTAAAAAGCTATCAAAACATTTAATTTTTTTTTTTCCTTTTTCCATAAATATTTTCTTAAAATAATTTACTAACAAATGTTCTTAGGGCGTTTGTTAATTTTTCCCTTCTAATATAACATTTTTATTATATAACAATCACTTGCTACCTTATTAGTCGTAAACATTTTTCACTAATATTATTGATGTATATATTGGCTTTGCACAGCCAGAGTAGACTTCAGATAGAACTCTTAGAGACAACTCTAGACTCCAGATAGAACTCTTAAAAGACAACTCTATTTGATGCTTAATACAAAATCACAGGACTAATTTCAGTTGAGTAACACTCAATCACATGTATCTAAACTTAAAAAAAAAAAAAAAAAAGAACTTCCAGCCATCTAACCTTAAAGAGGCTACTGAAATTAATTTGTTTTGCAAGATGAATGATTAGGAATAAACAATATTAGAGAAACCCTTTTCATGCAGAAAGAAATTGAGAACAGTCACTGACTCGCTGGTCAGTTGCCAATACAATACAAGAATTTACCTGAAAGCATTTACATCATTAGCTTTTTGCTTTGGATCATAAAGTCAAACTATGCTTCCAATTAATTGGTAAAGTCTAAACAAATCGTTGATAATGCCTAATGATAGATTACCAAGTTGAAAAAGACTACTAAAAATTGCAATTTGTTTATCAAAAAATCATCAGTTGATTTCCACTGCTACAAGAAGCAGAGTCCTTCAGATGTAATGCAATCTCTCCTGGTACACATGGGATGCCTTCTTGATTTCTCAAGCAATCACACGAAAAGCAACTTCATCAGAGCCTGACATGAATTAATATGCCAACCATCAGTATAAATTCAATACCACATATATATAAATATATATATATATAAGATTACTTGGGTTAAATAATACTTTACTTGTGCAAGGTCAGAAACAGAAAATTAGAAGGAAAAAGAATCATATAGGTAAAAAAAAGTGACACAATCACTTCCTTTTCATTGCATTCTCACACGCATGGAGTAGTCGATTCTTATGATAGGTGGGGCAGCTTATCAGATAATACTTTTAGATCAAAGAATCACAACAAGCTGGCCAAGGCTTTAGCAAATTTCATTGAGGTTTACCTCTTTTCTATTCTTTTAATTCACTTTATTTTGACCAGCTTCCATATTTTCCAAATAGGTGGATTGTGGCAGAGTTTAAAAATAATTAGTTAAATTCAAGTTTCAAAGAGAAAATCTTGGATAATAACCTAACTTTGCACTGTCAATTATTTAGCTCCCTGCCCAAAACCTGAATTTGACCAAATGGTTGTGAACTTACCTTAAATTACTAGTAACATTGAGCAAGCCATGCCAAGTTTGCAAAATGGACGACCCCATTTAACACCAAAGTACAAAATGAGATCAACATAGGTTCTCAAGTTTCAAGTATAGAGAAGTCATACCTGGGAAGCCATAATCCATTTTCCATCAATCCAGTCCTGATGTGGCCTTAAGTCAGAATGCTTAAACTCTATTTCCTCATCTGTGTCCCTAAAGTAAACTAAGTATTTTGAGCCACCAAGAACCTTAGAAATCACACCCACCCACCACCCATCATTGTACAAAGCATCGACTTCTTCAAAAAGACTGAAACGATCAACAACAAGAGTTTCTGGTGGACATGGCCTAATATGCAGGGTATCGAACTCTTCTCTCAGAAAGCCTGAATCATCATCAGTCCTCAGGCTCTGGTACTGGACAAGGAACTTGTCCTTTCCCACTGCTTTAACGATAGTTGCAGCAAACCAAGCACCTTCAAAACCATCATCATCACTGCTAACCTCAACTAGTGTCCCCTTGCTGAACATTTTTTGTGCTGTTGCGTCACTAGCCTTCACCTCCTTTGTGATTGACATGTTCTGCAATTCAATTTTTTAAAAGCTGACAATGTGAACTACATTAAAAACCTGAACCAAAGATGACCTCTACAGGGAATGTATAAAACAAAGTAGAATATGCTAATCTAAGACGCATGGGTATGGGTACAGGGACACAACATTTCTTGAAAAACCTAGGGTACAATATGTTAGGGATACGTGTATTAATTACTTATAAAATACTTATTTATATTTTTAATATATTATTAAGTATTTATTTTTCACATATTGTTAAGCATATATCAATTTAAGAGCAATAATGCATAATAAAGTGAATCCATTGCCATTAATGGATGTTTAGAATACAAACCAAGATCCAAAAAAAAGTAAATAAATGATAACTAGATAAGTGTTCAACATTGAAACTAATATATATATATATATATATATATATATATATATTTTGATGACATAGGAGAACTTCACTCAGATTAGTTGCACGTTGCAGAGTATACTGTACAACAATCCTTATTGTTAATCAAACTCCTACGGGCAACTGACCCCACCTGCTAGAACCAGTTATTGGGTAATCCAAGGCTTTTCACCCTTGACGGGCTAAGCAGTTTATACTCATGCCTAGGAGGCAACATTGAAACTGATATATAAACAAGGTAAATGAAAATTTTTACAAGTTTTAGCTATCTCTCACTATCGGGGGTTGAGTTACAATGGTATTCAAGCTGTATCACAGGTGTATTCTGGACGTATTGGTACTTTCTTTTCAAGAAAAGAAAAGAAAAAAGACAAGGTATGTATCTTAGAGGTATCTAGTACGATACTGGTACGATACATATCGGATACGTGAATATGAGCAAAAATGGAATATCCGTGCATCCTAGATCCTATTAATGAATATTATTAAATCAGATATTATTAATTTTAAGAGCTTTAGGCATTCAACCATTGACCATACACTAGCCAAAGAAAAGGAACAACAATAACAACAACAAAGCCTTAATTCCAAAAATTTGGGGTTGGTATGGATCCTGGATCTCAACAGACTAGTCAAAGCTTGCCACATGTACTCTTTTTCCTTTTTCTATTTTATTCGAAGTCATACTCTCCCTTATTTCCTTAATTGACATGAATTTTTTATTTTTGGTTTTTATATATTACACATATAATAACTACATTTATTGGGAAAAACCATCATAGTCAACTCCCGAATGAGTTTATTGTTCTCAAGCACTAAAGTATGTCTAAACAATCAAGAAGTTTCTCCTCTAAAACATTCTTTTGACCAATGTAAACAAGCTGAGGTTTAGAAACTCTACCAAATGAAAAGATTGATTTTTGTGATCATAGAATCATTAGGCAAAGAGTGTCGAGTTTACTCATAACAGAAACCAACCAAATCTTCCTAGAACCGTTTAAAACCAAACCAAACAAAATCACCACCACCATTTCAAATAATAATAATAATAAAAACCATTATTTCCACAAAAATAAAAATAAAATAAAAATTCCCAGTACCATTTCCATCAAAACTAAACAAAAACACAAAACACCAAACTGAACCCATCATCGAAAACTTATCAAAAAACACAAACACAAACCGAAACCTTAAACCCCAACTGAACCTTCCCACAACCATTTCCAGCCAAACCAAAAAAAACCACAACCACTATCCAAAAGAAAAACCAATTTAACCGAAAAACAAAAAACAACAAAAACAAAAAGAAGAAGAAAAGAAAAGAAAGTCCCACCTCTTTTTCTTCCTCCTCAAATGGCGGAACCCCTCATGAACTCATTCCCTGTGCAGCCTCAGGTCCTCCTTCGCAAACCCACTCTTCTCCTTAGAGTCTCTGAACAGAACGCCGAACCTCCTCCCACTTCCCAGGTCACTGTTTGGGAGAGAGAGAGAGAGAGAGAGAGAGAGAGAGAGGTACTTTATGATTAAAGAGAAGTGGATGGTGACTAGCTTTAAATTTTTAATGACATTAAAAATTTGAATTTGGGTTGGGCCTCTAGTCTTCCCACGTATAAGCTAAAAAGCCTAAAATATTAGGTGATTTTTTTTTTTTTTTTAAATTATTAAAACTAAAGCTAAGATTTTTTAGCATTTATAATTTGATACTGTTGAGTGACAAAGAACATTTACATTTTTCTCAACAAAAAAAAAAAGAAAAAAGAAAAAAAAAAAAAGAACATTTACATCAGCCTGAAATTTTAGTTAAAATGCATCACATTCTCTATCATTTCTCTATTTTTATTTAAATATACTTGTTTATTTATTATTAATTTTTTACACGATAATTTCTCCATCTTTTTCTCTATTTTAGTTATACTCTCAACACTATTTGGAGAGTCACAGCCTCCTCAAATGTGTTCTTTTTATTCTAAAAATATTAGGTTTTTAAAGATCTTTTCCATCCAAATGTGTGTCAGTAAGCATGTAAGTTCTTGTATCTTAGAAGAATTGGTTTGACATTTGGCAATAAAGATGAGATCATTTAGGTTATGGTCTTTGCCTTTGGGGGTTTTTAGGATTTTACTAAGGGTTTGAGAGATTGAAGTGAAGTTTGAAAGGGGTTGTTAGGGTTTTAGATGAGAACAATTGGGTGAATGAGAGGAAATTGATAGGGTAGCTTAGATTTAGGGGGAGGGGGGGGGGGGGGGCTTGAAGGTGGTTTTAAGGGAGAAAATAATTGAGTGAATGAGACAGAATAAGACTCTCTCCTTTCCATAATTAAAATTTACTTTAACCAATAAAAAAACAATTAAGATTTACTATTGCTTACAAAAATTTTAGGTAGCTCAAGCCTAGCTTGCAATGGGATTAGTGATGGTAAAAATACTTTGTTCCACCCTAAAGAGGTGAGGGGAAGGGGACTTGTTTTGGTTACTCTATTCCTTCCACCACGAATGCATATATACATATTTTGTTTAATATATATCTAAATTATGAATGCAAATAATTTGAATCTTTAAAATGTATATCTTAATTGTAATTTGCCTTTTTATACAAGTACTTTAACCAATAGACTTGTCTCTTGTTTTATTTTAAGAGTCTCTGGCTGCACTTATCTTTTTGTTTCAGTGTTTTAATTCAATTTAAATTATTTATTTAATATTTTTATTATTATAATTTCAAGAATTTTATGCAAATTTTATGCTAAAAAACAGAAACCTCAATCCCTTGAGTTTAACATTGTGGGGGTAAGAGCCCAAATTGGTATAATGGGCCTCGGGCCCTATTCCAAGACATGGATACGTCCGAAGAGAAGTAAATGAGTAGGAGATGCTCAGTGTAGAATCACGTAAGGAAAAGATAAAGGGATACAGTCTGAGGAGTCTATACTTCTTGGATACAAAGGATATCGGTCAAGCAGATATTTAGGCAATCTAAGTGACCTTCCAGGAGGATCCAGAGATAAGAATGAACTTCAGGCACATGCAAGGATGATAAGAATACAGAAATATTTGGAAGCAAAGGCTGCTACTACCGCATTAAATGCACTGCAGCAACTTTTCTGGCCAGATTTATGTGGAGAAGATCTCTGAACAGTGCAGTTTCAACCACCACCATTCACGGAGAGTCAAAGAAGATGGTTGATGGGACGTATACTCAAGTGGAGGCTTAGATGGTGAACAAGTGTACGATCAGGATAGTGTAAAAAGAAACTATATAATGTGAAAGCCCTCCCAAAAAGGGGGGATCGAAAGATAGAGAGAGAAAAGAAAGAAAAAGAATCATCGTAGCACTAAGAGTTGTATGAGTTGTATTAGCTCTCAAAATCAATTGTTCAAATAACAATTCACCTCCTCGGACATTCAATTCATCAAACTTTATCTGTGTTTTTCTGTGTTTGTTCATCTTTTAAATCCTTGTTATCCGTTAATCCATTCGCTAGAAGCCCAACTCTTTCACCCACTCTCTACAAATTCATTGTATTGGGCTCATTGGGCTCATATCCCAGATCTTTTGGGCTTGGGCTACGACTTGTGACTCTACAATTGGCGCCGTTTGTGAGAAGAGCTTGTGCTTTAGTATAGTATAACGGTTAATTATGGCAGGATCAGGTCCACATCAAACAAATCCACATCAGGCGGAATCTGCTAATGTTCGTCAACAAGATGAGTTCCTTAATCTTGAACATAAAAGAAATCGGGAAAACTATCAAAAAGGCAGTGTGCATACCACCCACACGGGTGGAAGAGGTTTTCGAAGGAAAGGTCACGTATCCCACGAGCAAGATGATGATAAAGCCATACAACGAGAGATTGATGACTTGAAGAAGCAACTTTTTCGAGCATAATAGAAGCGATCCCCTTCTAACTCTGATGTCTCTTCCAATGATGAAGAAGATACTATATACAAACAGAGGTCTAAAACTCCACCAAGCGAATCCTTCTCTTGTGAGAAAGAGCATCTTCATCGAAGGAAATGCAGGAGCCCCTCTCGCAAAAGGGTAGGAACTGACGTTATAAAAAAGGCGTTGAGCCAAATTTCTAAGTCACCTTTTACACAGGGATAGAAAAGGCAAAACTTCCTAGACAGTTCCACCAGCCAATGTTCGCCATGTATAATGGCCGAACGGACCCTGTAGAGCACGTAAGTCAGTTCAAACAGAAGATGGTTGTCCATTCTCAGGACGAGGCCTTGATGTGTAGGGTATTTCCATCCAGTTTAGGACCGATGCCGATGAGATGGTTCGATGGGCTAAGGAAAAATTCTATCAGTTCCTTTAAGAAACTCACCCAATCATTCTGCTCCCGATTCATCACATGCAGTAGGATTCCTCAACCTTTGGACTCCTTATTGTCCATGTCAATGAGGGAGGGAGAGTCCGTAAAGGCGTATTCTAAAAGGTACTGGGAGATGTTTAACGAGATTGATGGCAATTTTGATGAGGTTGCCTTTAAAACTTTCAAGGTCGGTCTCCCATCCGAGCACGGTTTAAGGAAATCTCTAACAGGTAAACCTGTCATCAGTCTACGCCAGCTAATGGACCGAGTTGATAAGTACAAGAGGATTGAAGATGACCAACAACAAGGAAAAGGGAAGGCTAAGGTTATCCTACAGGAAATGAAGGATTTCAGGTCAGACCGATACAATAATAATCGGTCGAGAAGGGATTATGCAGGTCAATCAAGGTCTACGAATACCCAGGTAGTTAGTGCAGTGTTCCGAGAGCCAGTGCATCAAGTATTGGAGAAGATTAAAAATGAACCGTTCTTCAAACGACCTAATAAGATGATGGGAAATCCTGAAAAGCGTAACCATAACCTCTATTGCCAGTATCATCAGGATCATGGGCATACCATAGAGGATTGTAGGAGTCTGTGGAATCACTTGGACCAACTCGTCCGCGAGGGCAAATTAAAACAACTCCTGTATCATTCCAGTGGTCAGGGGAGCCAAGCAAGCTCTGAGTCTCGAAGAGATGTTTCTTCAAGACCCTCCATTGGGAACTATTAATGTCATCTTTGCTACACCGGGGAGAACAAGATCCTGCCCATCTAGGGTAATGTCCATAGCTCGTCTATCCTCAAGAGACATTAATCAGGATCCGAAGATGGCTAAAGTGGAAATTCCGCTAGTCATGGGCTTCTCGGATGAGGATAAGATTGGAACCATCCAACCCTACGACGACGTCTTGGTGATTACCCTCCAAATTGGAGGATATGATGTGAAGATGGTGATGGTGGATCAAGGTAGCGCTACTGAGATAATGTATCCCGACCTTTATAAGGGGTTGAACTTAAAATCTGAGGACTTAACATCCTATAGTTCCCCCTTGGTGAGTTTTGAGGGGAAGCTTATCATTCCAAAAGGCCAAATCAAATTACCTGTGCAAACTGGTTCAGAAGTGGTAGAGGTAGATTTTATCGTAGTGGATGCCTACTCTCCCTACATAGCAATTGTCGCTAGACCTTGGCTTCATACATTAGGAGCAGTTTCTTTTACTCTGCACTAGAAGGTTAATATCCGTATGAGGGTCAGATTAAAGAGATATTGGAGGATCAGTCTATGGCAAGGCAGTGCTTGGTGGCTGCCATCCAACATAAACCCGAGGTCGAGTTCTTGGCTCATGAAAGAAAGGACTCATAGCAGTTAAAACCCTTGGCATTATCCATCGATAAGCCAGCCGAGGATGCGAAATGTGAAGATTTGGTAAAGGTTACTGTAGGGGACGATTCGAAAAAGTTCTTTCAGATTGGATCCCAGCTGCCTCATCAAGAGAAAGAAAAGCTGATAGAATTCCTCAGAAGGAACATTGATGTCTTTGCCTGGAATGCTTATGAAGCCCTAAGAGTAGATCCAGAATTCATCTATCACCACCTGAAAGTTAATCCATTAATCACCCATAGGAAACAGCCCCTTCGGCGCCCATCCAAAGAGCATGCTGAAGCAGTGCGAGAGGAAGTAACTAAGCTTAAACAAGCTGGAGCTATTAAAGAAGTTTTTTATCCTGAATGGCTAGCAAATACTGTGGTGGTAAAGAAGAAGAGTAGGAAGTGGCGAGTGTGCGTAGATTTCACGAACTTGAATAAAGCTTGCCCCAAGGATCCATTCCCTATGCCCAAAATAGACCAACTAGTAGATGCCACTGTTGGCCATCCTCAGATGAGTTTCTTGGATGCCTTTCAAGGTTATCACCAAATACCTTTAGCCCTGGATGATCAGGAGAAGACTGCTTTTATCACTCCTGTTGGGAACTACCATTACAAAGTAATGCCATTTGGTTTGAAGAATGCGGGATCCACCTATCAAAGAATGATGACGAGGATGTTTGAGTCACAATTGGGGAAGAATAACGAAATCTACATAGATGACATGGTGGTGAAAAGTAAAGTAGTTTCGGAGCATTTGAGAGACCTTGGAAATATTTTTGAAGTTCTCAGAAGATATAAGTTGCACCTAAATGCTTCCAAGTGCTCATTTGGCGTGGGGTCAGGCAAATTCTTAGGCTATATGGTCACTCACAAAGGGATTGAAGTCAACCTCGATTAGATAAAGTCTATTAACAACTTGCAATCACCTCAGAATCCCAAAGAAGTGTAGAAATTGACCGGAATGGTCGCTGCTTTGAATAGATTCATCTCTCGATCAGCAGATAGATGCAGACCCTTCTTCTTGTTGATCAACAAATGGAAAGGGTTTGAGTGGATTGAAGAATGTGCCATAGCCTTCCAGCAATTTAAAAATTATCTAGCTCGGCTACTAATCATGTCTAGTCCTGAGCCAGATAAAGTCTTGTTTGCCTACATTGCTGTGGCCTCTTATGCTGTAAGTTTAGTACCGATACAAGTTGATTGCGGTGTACAACGGCCGGTTGTGAATAAATCGCTGCATGAAGCTGAGGTGCGTTATCTACCACTGGAGAAAGCTATCCTAGTGGTAGTACTTGGTACATGGAAGTTGCCTCATTACTTCCAAGCACATATAGTCGTCGTTCTTACTCAGCTCTTGCTTAAAGCAATACTCCGAAGTGCCGACTACATGGGAAGGGTAGCCAAATGTGGTACAATTCTAGGGGCTTTTAACATCAAATACATGTCTTGTACCTCCATAAAAGGACAAGTCCTCGCGGATCTGATGGCTGAATTCATCGAACCCTCAATGGAAGAGTTGAAACCAGTAGAGAACATGAATGAAAAATTGGTTGGCACGATCTCCTAACATGGCCTTTCGCCCTGGGAAGTGTGTGTTGATGGGGCACCAAATCAAAAAGGTTCTAGAGTGGGGCTAGTGCTGATATCCCCTGAGAAAATCATTATTGAAAAATCATTGAGGCTGGACTTCTCGGCTACAAATAATGAGGCCGTATATGAAGCTTTATTACTAGGAATGGTCATGGTTCAGAAAATGAGTGGAAAATCAGTAAAGGTTTTCTCGGATTCGAGGCTAGTTGTTGGCCAAGTAAAAGGGGAATTCAAGGCAAAAGATGAGAGAATGTAGGTGTACTTGAGTCAAGTTAGGTGTCTACAGTCAGAGTTTGAATCTTTCAACTTGCTGCACATCTCCGGAAGCGGTAACGCATATGCTGATTCTCTAGCTATGCTTGCGACCTCCTCGGCATAGAATTTGCCTCGGGTTATCCTTGTTGAAGATTTGTACAAACCTACATAGGCAAGAAGAGAAACAACCCAAGTTCATCAAATCAGAATAGGGCCAAGTTGGATGGACTCTATAATTTTGTTCTTGAAGGAGGATTTTTTGCCTGAAGAAAGATCAGAAGCTGACAAAGTATGGAGGAAGGCTACAAGGTTTTGGCTGTCCGAAAACCAGAAATTATACAAACGTTCATTTTCAGGTCCTTATTTGTTGTGTGTTCATCCTGAGATGACTGAATCGCTCTTGGAAGAGTTGCATGAAGGAATTTGTGAAAGCCATACTAGTGGTAGATCCTTAGCACATAGAGCTATCACCCAAGGCTATTGGTAGCCAAATATGCAAAGGGAAGCTCAAGAATATGTCAAGAAGTGCGACCAGTGCCAACGGTTTACGCCGAACATACACCAACCAAGGGGAATTCTTAATCCACTATCTACCCCATGGCCATTCGTTCAATAGGGCTTAGATATTATGGGTCCATTCTCCAAAGTAGTGGGAAACAAGAGATATCTTCTGGTCGGCACAGACTATTTTACCAAATGGGTTGAACCTAAACTTCTAGCTAACATCAGGGATGTGGATGCGAAAAGATTCGTCTGGAAAAACATTGTCACACGGTTTGGGATTCCTCATTCACTCATCTCGGACAATGGTCTTCAGTTTGACAGCAAAGCGTTTAGAAATTATTGCGGTGAACTAGGGATCACGAATAGGTATTCTACCCTTGCTTACCCCCAAGGGAACAGACAAGCAGAGACTGTTAATAAGGTCATAGTAAATGGGTTAAAGAAAATGCTAGATGACGCCAAGGGCAAATGGGTGGAAGAACTGTCACATGTTCTCTGGACATATAGAACTACGTCTCGTAGGTCTACCAGAGAAACCCACTTCTCAGTGACTTATGGGGCTGAGGCTGTTATCCATTTGGAGACTGGTTTCCCAACACTGAGAATTAGTTTATTCAATCTGAGTGACAATAATGAATATCTAAAGAAGAATTTAGACCTGATTGAAGAGAAGAGGGAAAATGCAAAGGTCCAATTGGCCTATTACCAACAAAAGCTTAAACAAGGTTATGATGTCAACATAAAGTTGAGGCCTTTAACTCTTGGTGATCTGGTGTTGTGGAGAGTTGTGGGCATTACAAAGAATCCCGCTTGGGGAAAGTTAGGACCCAATTGGGAGGGGCCCTACCTATCACTTCAAAAGCCGGTACCGGAGCATACTTTCTGGAAGATTTAGACGAACATGAGTGCCGCGTTCTTGGAATGTAAACAATCTAAAAATGTATTATTATTAATAAATATTTTCATGATTAATATGCTCAGTTGTTATATAAAGGCTCTGTACTTTTTGCTATTTCGTTCTTATAAGTGTTTAAACTTAAATCCAATTATGCCTGAAGTCCTCGGACCAGATGATTTGGATTAGTTAACACTCCGTTACAGTTCTTATAAGTGTTTAAACTTAAATCCAATCATGCCTGAAGTTCTCGGACCAGATGATTTGGATTAGTTAACACTTCATTACAGTTCTTATAAGTGTTTAAACTTAAATCCAATCATACCTGGAGTCCTTGGACCGGATGATTTGGATTAGTTAACACTCCGTTACGGTTCTTATAAGTGTTTAAACTTAAATTCAATCATGCTTGAAGTTCTCAAACCAGATGATTTGGATTAGTTAACATTCCATTACAATTCTCATAAGTGTTTAAACTTAAATTCAATCATGTCTAAAGTCCTCGGACCAGATAATTTGCGTTAGTTAACACCTAATTACAGTTCTTACAAGTGTTTGAACCTAAATTCAATCACGCCTGAAGTCCTCAGACCAGATGATATGAATTGGTTAATACATCATTACCGTTCTTATAGATATTTAAATGGGTCTTAAGTCACGACTAAATACCTTGGATCACTTATTAGGTTTAAATTAACCTGTAATAGCATTCTCGATAAGATTGAGGTAAAGTACTCAATCATTTGCCTAAGTAGCAATTTTTATCAAGTTAAAGTGGCAACAAATCAGCATTATCTGCTATAACAATGAATCCTATGATGTATATGGTGAAGATATAGAAAATAAAAGAAAGATGCTTTCATTGATCATAAAGAAAGTATGGTACATTCCTTTAAAAAGAAAAGAAAAAAAACAACAATAACAACAGTAAAAGCAAACAGACAGAAACAGCAAAAATATCTTTATATCCTAAACTTTCGTTTTGGGGGCCAACGGGTTAACAGTCTGGTCGGGCTGGGAGGCAGCAGCATTTGGAGCCTTCTCCTTAAGATTAGAAGAAGTTTTCTTCTTCCCTTGATCCTTACCAATGCCCTGAAGATCCTAGGCTTTTTTACCTTGGCCATCATTTTTGTTAGCTTCAAAGGGAGTAGGAGGGGTTTAGTCCACTAACGGCCGCTCTAATTCCTCTGGAGCTTGTTCAGTGTTAGATGAGCCAGGACCTGGGAGTTCGCGAATTTCAAGATCATAATAAATGTTCTCAGGTTGCCTCAAGTTAGAATCCACAGGGACCCCAGCAGCATTAAGGGCTTTACCCCAAGATATACCACAGTATTCCCTGCAGACTATGGAGAGTTCCTCCATGAGTTTGACTTGAGTCTCCTCCACCCCGAGCGTATATGCCGTCTGCTTCTCGGCCTCGGCTGCCTCCTTAGCCAGTTGGGCAGCTTCCTTGACCTTCTGAAACTCTTCGCGAAGATCCTTCACCAGTTGCTTCTCTATTGCCAGATTAATTTCAGTATAATGCAACTGTTTGCGTTGTACCTTAGCTTGCTTCTCAGCATTTTTGAGGCTTGCTTCAGAACTGTCCCTTGCCCTGATTGCCTCTTTTAGTTGCTCAGATAGCTTAGCTTGGTCTTCTTTCAGGTTACCCACCTCTTTCTCGACCTTGGACTAAGCATCGAACTCGCCTTGGCTTCGTTGCAGGCATCCTTAACCCATTCCTTGGCCACATAAACCTGTTGGGTAATCTACGTAATAAAATAAAATTATACTTTTAGCATAAAACAAAGAGCAAAAACTAGTAAAAATAATTAAATGTTTATGTAGAGAAGTAGATCAAATTACTTACCATAGCCAGGTCCCTCTTAATGGATAGGAAAAGCTCTTGCTGACCAAAGTGCCTGTAAGCCTCCATATCTCTTGGAAGGAGAAGTGGTTGCTCCAAAATCTCAACAATATAACCCGTTTGCCCTCCTTGGTAGTTCCTGACTGAAGTGTCCCAATCGAGGGGGACACAGTCTAACTCCAGCTTAGGGGACCATATGCGGGGTGTACGACGCACATCAGCCGCGAAAGGCCCCTCTCGACTCTCAACAGAAGAGGACCTCTTGCTTCATTGGTCTTGAATTATTTTTGGTTGTTTATGTCCCTTTGAAGGGCCTATCTTACCTTCGTCAGGGACTTCATGTTGTCTCTTCCTCCTCAGCTCAGGGACTGGCTTCAGCCCAAGGTCAGCAAGAAGCTAGGGGGGGGGGAGGAGGAGGGTTTACTGGAGACTTAGACTTGTTAGCTTCTTGTAGGGTAGACACCTTGTTCCTCCCCTTCATAAGTTCCCTCAAACTCTTGTCAAATTTTGGAGCCATCTCTTCTACCTTGTTGTTTGAAGAGTCCTTCACGTAAGTAATCACAGAAGCAGGGGCCTGAACACACGAATATTCGTCTGTTTCTTTCTTGGCCTTCGATATAAAAATAGCTTCTACTCCCTGTGTCTCTTCTTCATCGAATTGGAATTTATCAATTTCTTCCTCAAGTGAAGAAGAAGAAAATGCAACTCTTTCTTCGACTACAGTTACTCCAATGGGTACTTGTTGAATTGGTTGAGCGACCAAAGGAACACCCTGTGGGATTGGATGATCAATTGGTGGAAGGTCGTATGGCGCCAAGAAATGAGGCCGAGATACATCTATATGAGCTAATCGATAATCGTTTGCCCTGATAGCGTTGCTGACCTCTTGAAAGGTGTTTGAAAGGGATTCGTAATCCAAAATTAAATGGACAGCTCGAAGTTGTCCATCATTGTTTACAAAGATCTGGGATCTCAGCAGGTAATTGAGCACGGCTACGTTAGTTAAACTGAGCCGAGGAGATACGTGGTTTTTGTTTGTTAAACAAAGAAAAACTGAACATAGTCAGAAACTTAGAGTCCATTGTAAAAAATATATGTGCATAAAAAATATATAGTAAAACAAAGCCGAGGATAAATAACTTAAATCTAATGTTAGGAAACCTAAATCTAAGGTATCCCACCTCACTCTCCTGGTTGGGTTGGGCAAGGAAGACCGTCATGCCATGCTCTTGATGCAATTAGGTAGTCATCCTTCATCCCCTTGTTAGACTTGGGAAGACAGGAAATGAGCCTGACAACGTCGGATCGGGATTTAAGGTAAAACCTCGCCCCTTTTTGTTTATGACGCTTGTATATATGAACTACGTCGAGCTAGGTAAGCCCTAATCCTAAGTGTTGGTTCAAAGCGTCAATTGCTCCTAGGATCCTAAAGAGATTAGGTGCACACTGGTGGGGACAAATCCTATGGTTACGAAGGTAGTCTCTTGTAACTCTACCTATGGGGAGAGTCATTCCTCCTTCTATGAAGGCTATCATGGGGATTATGACTTCTCCCACATCTCGGTCAGTTGCTATCCCTTTTGGAGGACAATATCGCAGGGATACCTCCTGGGGTATGTGATATATTTCTTTGAATACCTCTATCAAAATAGGGCTATCCACTAAATACTTAAATCTCCCCATTTCGAATAAGCAGAAAAGAGAAAACACTAAGAATGACAACTGGGAGATGAGGAATGGGAGGCCAAGGAGGATATCTGAGGAAATAAAGAAAAATTCGAAGAAGTTAGAACTTACGCGAACTAAATCAGAAAGTGACCTTTGAAATCCTCAAAAGGATTCTTGAGGAGTTTTGAAGAAATAAGACTGGTGATTTGAAAATCTTTATGAGTTTGAATGCTTGAATGCGCTGGAGATCCTGAACGATTGTGAAGTAAAGAAAAAACAAATCTCTTATGAGGCTTTATATAGGGGGCAGGAAATGAGTGGGATTTATCCTGCCCAAACCTTGAAGGAAAATGTTGTCCGTTGGATCAAGATCTCACCATTGGATGCCAAAGACACAGCACCGCTTGAAGTAATTAATGACGCTTCGCGGATTCTGAAACGTCAATAGCAATGATGAAATGCCTAAAATTACGATCCTGCATGTGCAAATTCGGGTATTTTTACATTTTTAACCATCATTATTTTGGCAAATCAAAATCCTATTTTTTCCCCTTGGATGTGAGGGAAAAATTAAAATTTTGAGGGGCTATTGTGGGGGTAAGAGCTCAAATTGGTATAATGGGCCTTGAGCCCTATTCCAGGACATAGATATGTTCGAGGAGGAGTAAATGAGTAGGAGATGCTTAGTGTAGAATCACGTAAGGAAAAGATGAAGGGATACAGTCTGAGGAGTCTATACTCCTCGGAAACAAAGGATATCGGTCAAGCAGATATTTAGGCAATCTAGGTGACCCTCCAAGAGGATCTAGAGTTAAGGATGAACTTCAGGCACATGCAAGGATGATAAGAATACAGAAATATCTGGAAGCAAAGGCTACTACCACCGCATTAAATGCACTGCAGCAACTTTTCTGGCCGCATTTATATAGAGAAGATCTCTGAACAGTGCAGTTTCAACCACCACCATTCACGGAGAGCCAAAGAAGATGGCTAATGGGATATATACTCAAGTGGAGGCTTAGATGATGAATAAGTGTACGATCAGGATAGTATAAAAAGAAACTATATAATGTGAAAGCCCTCCCAGAAAGGGGGGATCGAAAGATAGAGAGGAAAGAAAGAAAAAGAATCATCGTAACACTAAAAGTTGTATTAGCTCTCAAAATCAATTGTTCAAATAACAATTCACCTCCTTGGACATTCAGTTCATCAAGCTTTATCTGTGTTTTTCTGTGTTTGTTCATCTTTTAAATCCTTGTTATCCGTTAATCCATTCGCTAGAAGCCCACTCTTTCACCCACTCTCTACAAATTCATTGTATTGGGCTCATATCCCAGATCTTTTGGGCTTGGGCTATGAATTATGACCCTACAAACAAAATTTTCTCATTTGTTTTTTTTATTAAATAAAAACAACAAAAAACCGTCTCCTGTGTACAATTTCCTAAAAGACAATGGAGAAAAGTGCAACTAACGGAAGTGATATCTTGTAATTTGTTTTTATGATGAAACTATGAGTAAGAAATTAAGGTTATTTTCTATTTCTATCCTTACACTGTAAAGATAAATAACTTTATTTATTTAACGCAATAAAGCTTCAAAGCTATTATTATCACAATCTCTACACCACTAATTGAGAAACAACTAACAATCCTTCATACTCCAGACTCTTATAAGTCCTTCATTTACGTTTTTCATTCTCCTTATAATTATTTACCCACAAAATAAAAACAAAAATAAAAATCCACAAATACAAACTCTTTACTCAAGTCATTTGACCCATAAACCATAACTTGTCTATACCACTGCAAAGCAAAAGTGTTTTATGCAACTTTATTAATGATAAAAGATAGACAATTTTATTAATGATATAAAGTATGTACAAGACAAATACAAACAAGTGTAACTACAGCAGCATCTACACAGAATTAATATAAATCATCTAGTTAAAAAATATACAAATATGGACTGATTCTTTTGACTTCCAACGACAATTAGCTGCTGCTGGACATGGGCAAAGAAATCCTGTTTGCTTTCTTATAATCTTGCAACAGGATTTGAGCCTTATATACCCAATATTTGCTAGAGTTGGGTATTTTCAAAGTAATATTTACTCATAGAGTTCCAAACGGCCCATATCAACATAGCCCACACTTCAGTATCTTCAATACTGCACTCCATGCAATCTCTACTAAACAGACCAAAGAGGTCAATATCTGTATCAGTAGGCTATTTTTGTATTTTGCCTCTCACCGAAGCCCAAACATTTCTAGCTAACGGGCATGACCACATTGCATGAAGCGTCGTTCCATCCTCCTATTGACATTTTGATTATTCTACTATATTCCTAGACCGCAAATTTTGAAGAGTAGCCAACGAATTAGAGCATTCCACGCCACACACAATGTTTTACTTTTGGTGGAACATATAGCTTCCACAGTTTCCGCCATATTCTTCTATCCCTTCATACCCAAGAGCTTTCGCCATGCATGGAGGAATTAGTTGTCTTGACAGCCAACTTATAAGCCGATTTTACATGTTTTGTCCTCTCTCGATAATGAAAATGGAAGAACTGTTTGATAGCTAAGCCCAAGCTGGTCTGGGATAATTTAATTGTTTGGTGGCCTTCAAATTTGAAAGGAAAAGACTTTAAAGCTCATATCTTTTGCAGTTTGGTATGGGCACAACTAGAGTAAGGAATGTTGTCAGTCTAAGGAAAGCTGCTTATGTTTAGCCTTGATGCTTTACCTTTGTTAGGTGTGCTTGTGTGCTTTTATTTATTTTTTGGATGCTGTCCATTGGTTTATTAAAAAATGACATCAAAATATTTCTTTAACTATTTTGATTGAATAAGTTCAGATACACAATTATAGAGAAATTTTATATCCACAAAAAAATTTAGGTGGTAAATAACTTGCTATTACTGGGGTAGAAAATTATTTTTAGTGGTAGGTTTAGATTAAATCAGTACCACATTGCCACATAAATTTTTTGTGAAAATGTTGTAAACATAATATTTTTCTTAATAAATAAATAAATTAAAAAGTATAAATCTTTGAGGTGTTAAAGTAGTTAAATTGAAGGAAATTCTACACTCTTTATATGATGGGGCCACATTTATTTTGATCAAATGCCTGATTTTCTATCAAACCTTACGAGGATGGCCTAAATGAGCCTAGTTAATTAACTTCTCCTTTTTATTGTGGTAATTTGAAAACCATTTATAATATATGTGTGCGTGTTTATATATGCATATATATATATATATATATATATATATATATATATATATATATAAACCAAAAACACTTGACTTTTGGTTTATTATATAAAAATTTTCCATATAAAGTTTTTAGACATCACAATTTTACACATAATTATTTTAATATATGATTAGAATTAAAAAATTTTCTAGATTAATTTTTTTTATAGGATTCTATATTTAAATCCTTCATTAAAATCATAGCACATTATATTTTATTTAATTTATAAATATATAGTTTTATATATAAACATAATTATAATAAATACTTAATACTAGAACACTCTGGTGGTACACTACTCCCTTGGCTTCACAGCTTATAAGGCAGCAAGTGGGGGGGTTTTCTTTCGATGAGGGACTCCAAAGGATGCGGTGTAAAAGACTACAAGGCAAAGCCCTTGGTCCGAAGATCCGTATATCCGATGATCCTACAATAGCTGAGAGTTCTAGTGGTACACTACTCCCTTGGCTTCACAGCTTATAAGGCAGCAAGTGGGGGAGGTTTTCTTTCGATGTGGGACTCCAAAGGATGCGGTGTAAAAGACTACAAGGCAAAGCCCTTGGTTCGAAGATCCGTACATCCGAGGATCCTACACTTATAAACTCAGCTTTTAGTTTTTATGTACATTTTTTTAAAATATTTTTTTTCTCAGTTTTTTTATGAACAAGTATATTTTAGGGTAAAATGCAAAACTGACCCTTTAAAATTCTTTAGATTTCATTTCAGTCTTCTCTCTGCTTTTGTTCATTTCAGTCCTCTAACTTTCAAGTTTATTCAATTAAGGCTTTTTCCATCAACTTTTATTATATATTGTGGTTAATTTTTCAATTTTATAAATTTTTCTTCAAATTTTTTAAATTAAAAAAATTTAATTAATGATTGAAAAATATTTTCCAGATTTAAAAAAAAATAATAATAAAAGTTAACAGAAAGGCCTTAATTGAATAAATCTAAAACTTAGAGAACTGAAATGAATGAAAGCAAAGTTAGAGGACTGAAATGAAATCTAAAGAAAGTTAGATGGTTAGTTTTGCATTTTAGCCTATATTTTAATATACTTTTAACAAAAAATTTTAATCAAAAAGTTAAATAAATTATTTCAAAATGAACGCTAAAAAATTGATCCTCACAACAAGTAGGTTCACAACTCACAAGTGTGTGGGATGCATGAGAGGCCTGCTACATTAAAGGGGCTGAGACTCGCAGGACCGGCCTTTCCCTTAGGCGAGTTAGGCAATTGCCTAAGGCCCCCAAGTGGAAGGGGGCCCCAAAATTTTAGAAAAGAACTGGGTAGTAGAGGAAAAAAAAAATAGTTTCAAATGAATTACAAAAATAATCTAGCACAACCTTTTAACCAAAAAAACAAAAATTTTGGTAAATCCTATTAAACATTGGTTCTAAACAAAATCATTGACCAAAAAACAACTAGATAAACTACAAATCCGGTCTAAGAGATTAACCACAAATCAAAACAAATAAATCCACTCAAAACCCTAAAAATTTTACCTTTCTCTTTAGTCTCTGCTCTCCACCTCTCTCTAGTCTCCAGTCTCCACTATTCAGTCTGTTCTCATCTGCTCAATAGACAACAGCTCAAGGCTCAAGCAAGGCAGCAAGCTTGAAGCTCCTCCGCCTAGACGGCTGGGCCATTTTATTTGTTAAGAACTTAAGATAACTTTGTTTATTTGTTCATTCAAGGTTTTTTTTTTTTTGGTAATAGATAGGATTTGTTTTGTGTTATTTTTATTTTTTATTTTTTGTGGGTGAGTCTTATTAATAAGTCTTGTGTCAGTGTTATGGCTGTGCTTAAATTTTCATTATGCTTGTACTTAATTTTTTTTTTTAATTTATGCAGGTTGAGATTGCTAAAAACTTGTTATTGTTCAGTGAAACTACAACAATACTTTTTATATAAATCAGGTTCTATTTTTCATTTTCTCTACACTTGAAAGTAATATTTTATTTTAGTCTTTATAAATATATTGTTTGATTAGAAATGTCTACTAGATAATATACATCTGGATATGAAAAACTTAAAAAACGAAAAAAAGAAGAAAAATTAATTGAGTCTAAAAAATAATCAATGGAGAAATTTGTTATTAGTAATAAACAAAATATAACACAAAATTTGGATGAAAATATCACAAATGAGCAAGAAATTCAGCAAAATAATTTAGAAGAAAATGGTGTTCAATTTTGCAATACAACAAATCTTGATAATGAACTTCAAAATAATTTAGAAGAAAATGAAAATAATGATGAAAAATATAATATAAAAATATTAAATAAACATTAATTTAATTAATATATAAGTATAAAAAAGGTCCAATTTTTAGTTCTCGCCTTAGGCCCCAAAATTTCTAGGGCCGCCCCTAGAGACTCGATATAATACCAAAAAAATTCAATACCCCTCATCCCTCCCATAAATTTTTTTTTTTTTTTGCCTTTTAATCTTTTAACTTTTTGTCCTTGATACTCTCAAATTGGCTTGCTAAGTGCTAGCTAGCCCCTTCTTTTTGGCTAATTAATTATTCATCTTTCGAATGCACACTTTGCAGTACTATAAATTACCACACGTTGCACCTTGGGATTAGTTTCACTGTTAAATTAGATAGAAATTAATAGCACATGCTTTACACATGATTTTTGCTTAGGTGACACACTATTTAATGACCAAAACCTTGGGATTAGTTTCACCTTGGGATTAGTTTCACTGTTAAATTAGACAGAAATTAATAGCACATGCTTTACACATGATTTTTTCTTAGGTGACACACTATTTAAAGACCAAAACACCATTTTCACAAACAAATGAGAACAAATGCTTATTTCTTTTCTTTTTTTCCAGGTCTTCTCCTCTCTCGTGTGCATGCAGGAACACAAGCACCGCAATGCCCAAAACCATCGCAAGAAACACCTTGACCTTCAACGGTTGCCTTCGTACCCACGTCGCCACCGTGTGGATCGGCATCTTTTCTCCCTTCATCTCCTCTTTCTCTCTCGTCTAATACGATGGTTTAGTATTTTTACAATTATTTGGGGTGTCGTACCCGTGCCATACCCATGTTGTATTCGTGTCTTACTCATGTCATAACGATGTCCTATCTGCTACATTGTACCTGTGTCGTATCTGTGTCTTACTCGTGTCATACCGGTGTTTTATCTGCTGTATCATGTCATAATTTTTTAAAAATTAATCGTATTGCCGTATCATACCTCTACTGGTACCTGAGTTCATGTTTGTGTCCATGCATCCTAGATTTTTAGGAAACTATGATTTCTCTCTCTGTCTCTCGTTGACCCTTCATGTGTGTTGTTTATTAGTTTTTGATGCGTGTAGGAACCGTGAACAAGTAGTGTGTATGTTTTTTGTTTTTGTTTTTTTGAGTTCAAATCTTGGGGACTCAAAATTCGTTGAGTTTGGGACACTTGTGGAGGAGTGAGATTTAGTTTTATTTTTAGTTTTAGTCAAGGGTTGGGTATTGAGGTTCAACCACTTCTTCTAAGTTCTAGTGCCCAGCCCACTTAACAATTTGTTGATTTAACGTATGGATGTAGCTCAGGACACGCATCTAAAAGTGGAATTTAAAGACCAGCTGGGTGAGAGAGAAGGGAAGATCTGGAAAAGAAAAAGAAAAAGAAATAAGCATTTGTTTTTAATTGCTTGTGAAAAGGGTATTTTTGGTCTTTAAATAATGTGCCACTTAAACAAAAATCATGTGCAAGTCATGTGAAAAAAATGAAAGTGAGAAAAAATTATATCATGTATAAATTTTGTGTGCATTGTACTGTTAGGTGTACTACAACTTTCATCATCTATAACTCACAAATTGATGTGTTACCAAACCATTAAAACAAATTTCAAACATTCATTTATCAGGTGGTTGATGTCCACCAATAATATACATTATCATATTAGTTTGTAAATATTACATATTTTTCTTTTTAGAAAAGTAAATATTACATAATAAAACTTGTAATATATTTTGCATTTTTATAAGAATAAATTCATAGTTTTCACACATAACCTCACATTAAAATTAGTTATTGCGGCAAAATGGGCCGTGGAAACCCGCTTAAGGCTTGACCATAACGATTAATGAAAACATATGAATTTTCACTAATTATAAAATATCATGTCAAATATTCCTTTATAACTTAAGGAGGAAAAGATTTCATTGAAAATCACAACTATTGAAGAATGAAGACGATGATTGATTTGTGTTGCCTTGGCTAGTTGGCTTAGACCATTATTGGTCATTTTTTATAGACTTTATGGTATTATGTATCTAGTCCAAAGTCGCTATTGAATTTTCTTTATGTATTTGTTGTTATTTCGATTTTATGGTATTATGCATGTTATTTGATTTGGACTTTATATTATGATTCATGTATTATATTTCGACTTTAATTAATGAATTTTGTATTGAATTTTGATGTATTTGTAGATGTGGACTAATTTATGGTAAGTAGATGAGTTTTCCAGTCAGTGATTGTGTGAATATTAATTGGAAAAGGATTTTTTTTTTCTTCTAATAGATGAATTTTTGATGTTATGCAATGGATTGTGAATATTTATGCAATGAGTTTTGTAGTATATTTATACTTGTATCAGGCCATTTAAGGTTATTTTTAAAGTCCAAAATGTAATAATTTGTTCCAAATTGGTTAATTTTAATATTTGAGGAAAAAAAAAAAAAAAAAACCCAAAACTGATTGGAAAAAATCCCAAAAATGAAGCCCAAATTTGGTTCCAAGTTTGATATTTGGATGAGTGTGTGTGTGTGGTGAGGGATGTTGTTTCAAAAGTCCTTTTTTTAGGGGGCCGGTGAGGGATGGTTTATTTTGGCTGTTTTCGGTGCATTTAATTATCATTACCCAAATGTTATTTGCTCTGTTCAGTCCCCAAGGTGGGGTGTTGTTAAGTGACAGGGTGAGGGGTGTTGTTTCAAAAGTCTTTTTTTTAGGAGTGTGTGTGTTTTTTTTTTTTTTTTTTGGGGGGGGGTTATTTTGGCTGTTTTTGGTGCATTTAATTATCATTACCCAAATGTTATTTTATCTGTTTAGTCGCTAGGGTGGGGTGTTGTTAAGTGAGAGGGTAAGGGTTTGGATAAGAAATGGGTGGGTGAGGGGTGTTGTTTCAGAAGTCCTTTTTTTAGGTGTGTGTGTTTTTTTGGTGGGGGGGGGGGGGGGGTGGTTGGTTTATTTTGGCTGTTTTTGGTGCATTTAATTATCATTACCCAAATGTTATTTTCTCTGTTTAGTCGCCAGGGTGGGGTGTTGTTAAGTGAGAGGGTAAGGGTTTGGATAAGAAATGGGTGGGTGAGGGGTGTTGTTTCAAAAGTCCTTTTTTTTGGGGAAAAAGAAAGGGGGGGGGGGGGGGGGGAGCGTGGTTGGTTTATTTTGGCTGTTTTTGGTGCATTTAATTATCGTTACCCAAATGTTATTTTCTCTGTCTTATCGACTTTTGATTCATAAACGGTTTATTTTTTACTTTTTTTGTTAGGGTTTTTGTTTTGCTTCTTGATTTTATTGATGGCTTTAGTTTTCTTTCTCTTGTTTCACTTTTCAATGATTGCATGTATTTTACATTTGATTATTACATTCATTTAATTACCACTGATTGATTTACTACATTTGTTGTTTGATATCTTTTTTCTTTTTTTTAATACGTCATTCTACTTGAATTGTAATTTCTGTTCTTTACTTTTTCTTAACAAATTTTTCGGGAAAATTACACTTTATTACCTTAAACTTTACACTTAGTTATGGTGATTCAATAAAATGTTTCTTAAAATAGTTCCTAAACTAATGTCCTTAAGGTATTTATTAACATTTTCTTATTAACAATTTGTTCTATGAATATCCGTTACCATGACCCTTAAGTAGATAATTTTTTGGATTAGTAGATAAACTAGGGAGTGGAGGCATTTGAATGTTGATCCACACATTTTTATAGCTGCGCCTCGGCTAACACTTCAACAAACTGGAATTTAATTTTTAAAAAGTTTTCAACGCACTGATTAATGGCATTATTGTAATAAATGAGACTCCACATTTTCCCTTCTTTCCCAACTGCCAAATTGCACCTTTAGTCCTTTTCCTCAAAGATCTATTACATCATTGGTTGTGCATTTACTCCCCACAGCCATTGTATTCCACCCAAATCGGTGACTTGACAAGGTGGTGGGTGGGTCTGAACTATGAATTAGTGGGGATGGGCTTTTAATACTCTTATCTGATTGAATTTTGATGAATTTGATTGTCCTTACACAAATGTTATTTTCTCTATGTTGTCATCTTTTAATTAATATTTGGACTTTTTTGGTTATGGCTTTTGTTCTGATTCTAGGTTTTACTGATGGCTTTGGTTTTACTTTCTATTTTTTCAATTGTCAATGATTGCTTGTTTTTCACATTTGATTATTACATTCATTTAAATACCGTACCGCTGGCGCTAATTGATTTACTACATTTGTCGTTTCATTTTTGCTTTTTTGTTGTTGGTTTTAAATATTAATGCACAGTATAACTGCTTCTACTTGCATAAATTAGGAAAGTACAAGAAATTAAGAAACATCTAGTTGCTTCTTTATTTCATTCTTTTGGTTAAATTAAAGGAAGTTGTATTCTAGTATTTTCATTTGCTTCTAGTAATGTATTTGTATGCTAGCTAGATGATTAAGAGCAAAAGGAGCATCGAGAAATGTCTACAACTTGAATTGAGGATATGATATTGTGTGATATAGCGTCACTCGCGTTTGCTTTTCTAACTACCAGCACTCATGCGACTCATGTCCGGCCGGCATGTATCCACAAGTGTTATGGGGAAATTTTAGCTAAAAATGCAGCTAAATAGTGTACCTCTTAAATTTTCCCCATCAAGATGTACATTAATAACATCAGGTAGCAAAAATATATTTGCTCACTAATGTCAGCTATTTAAATAATTTTTACCAATTACAAAAAATAAATACCGTGTGATATGCCTTGCTTGTGTGGACGTTCATTTTCCTTTAATTATCGACTATTGAACAGCAGATCATGGCAGACTTAGCAAATTTGCTTTTGGAGGCGGCATGAAGAACCAATGCAGTAGGGAGAAACTGCAAGTCGTCATGAGGGTTTGTATTCTGATGGTGGAAGTGAATTAGGAATTAATGAAGGTCCAAATGATGAAAGTAATTATGCACTCAGGGAAGTTGGTTGATGCTAGTGCTCCTGTAAAAAGGATAGTCAAATATGCTACACAAGTTTGAGCTGCCTATCTCATTGGCTGAACCTCAGAGTTTTGGTGGACCCCAAGATGCTCATCATAGCTTGATACATTAGTTGAGTGTGAAATCGGGTGTGTCTCTAGACTTAAACAAAAAATAGAGGCTACTGTTGGATGCCAAGTCCAAAAGAATGATGGGAAGAGGCATGCTCTTGAAAAAAAAAAAGGAGGATATTAACCATTAGTGACTACAATAGGAGGAGAAGCTGCTTGAATGTGATAATCAAAGATAATTTTTGACCAGTAGACATAATTTTGGTTGGATAGGCTGTGCTTGTCTTTAAGGAAAGCTTAACTTATGGAGTTCGGTCGTTGGTTAACATTTTGATTTCCTGGAACAAAACTAAGGCCACTTTATAATTTTAGTCATGCTAAGTATAGTTTGTCTATGGTTTTATTTTGTGGAATTTTGCTCCACATTGTGTACAAAATCTTGTTATCTAGTCATGATTAGCATCAATGCGAGATTATACTCAATTTTTGGGCAGGATAGAGCAGGACTAATACAGTTGTTGAGGTTGAAAATGTTAGAAAATATATCACTTTTGATGATATTCCCAGTAAGGTAAATACAACACTAACTACAAAGGTAAATCCAACTCCAAAGTCCAAAGATAAAAGAAAAATCTAATTCAAAGGAACCTAAATTTTAGTAATTTTAATGGACAATATAATATAAAAGCTTCTACTTGCATAAATTGGGAAAGTAAAATAAATACAATCTCACCATAGAAGATTGGGGACCTAGTGAAACCAATACAAAAAATACTTTTAGTGTCCAGTTAATGGGTGCTTTTAAGATATTTACTAATGGAAAATTTTAGGAAAGGTTTAAAAGCTGTTAAAAAATCAATTATTTTTTTCTTTTCTTATAAAAAATTTCTAAAAATACTTCTCAAACCAATATTCTTAGAATATATGTTAATTTTCCTAATACTTTTTAACTCTATAATTGTAATACTCAAATATCCTTTTGAGAGAAAACTAAAAAATTATCTTTCCTAACCCTAAGTATGTCTATTATTAAGCAATAAATATCACCTTTTTTTTTTTCCAAAGCTTGCACGTGCCGATTCTTTTCGTTTATATGGTTATTCCCTGCATCGGGTGACAGAGAGGAAATATATAACCAGTGCAAGGTATATTTCTCCCTCATGCACAACTCTATTTTTCAAAAAGGAAAGGCTGACTTTAGGTGGCCTGTGCAACAAGCTAGGAAATGAGCTCTACCACGAAATGTGCTGTGCACCCATCACTTTCTGATTCTACGTTTTGGTACTATAAATGAGTTATGCATTTCACCTGTGTGGATGTGGGGTTGATTAATTTATTTTGCCTTTCTATGGTTCTATTATTTACTCAAATATATATATATATATACACGCACTCAGCTTTTTATTTGTTTTGTTACAACTTATAAACTCAGTTTTTAGTTTTTATGTACACTTTTTAAAAATATTAAATTTTTTTTTTCGAACAAGTATATTTTAATACACTTTTAACAAGAAATTTTAATCAAAAAGTTAAATAAATTATTTCAAAATGAACACTAAAAAGTTGACCCTCACAACAAGTGGGTTCACAACTCACAAGTGTGTGGGATGCATGAGAGGCTTGCTACATTAAAGGGGTTGAGACTCGATACAATACCAAAAAAATTCATACCCCTTATCCCTCCCACAAAAATTTTTCGCCTCTTAATTTTTAAAATTTTTATCCTTGATACTCTCAAATTAGCCCACTAAGTGCTAACCCCTTCTTTTTGGCTAATTAATTATTTGTCTTTTGAGTGCACACTTTGTACCATAAATTATCACACGTTGCACTTTTGGGTTAGTTTCACTATTAAATAAGATGAAAATTAATAACACATGCCTTGCACATGATTTTTGCTTAGGTGACACATTATTTAAATACCAAAACACCATTTTCACAAACAAATGAGAACAAATGCTTATTTCTTATTTCTTTTCTTTTTTTCCAAGTCTTCCTCTTTCTCACGTGCATGCAGGAACACAAGCACCACAATGCCCGAAACCACCACCAGAAATGCCTTGACCTTCGACGGTTGCCTTCGTACCTATGTTGCCACCGTGTGGATTAGCATCGCTCCCTTCATTGCCTCTCTCTCTCTCTCTCTATGATGCGGTGGTTCACTACAAAAAAATGTATTTTCAATGACGAAAAAATTCGTCACTAAAAGTCCAATTTTTCGTCACTAAGGACCTTTAGTGATGAAATTGGACTTTTAGTGATGAAACTCATTTCGTCACTGTAGCCCCGTCACTAAAAGTCCTAGTGATGAAAAATTTTGTCACTAAAAGTTCGATTTGATTTAAAAAAAAAAAAAAAAAACTTTTAGTGATGAAAACATTTCGTCACTAAATGTTTTCCTCACTAAAAACACTATTCAGTGACAAAAATATTTCATTAGTGAAAACACTTTAGTTTACTAAATCATATTTAGTGACGAATAATTTCGTCACTAAAACTATGTTTGGGTACATATAGTGACGAAAAAATTCATCACTAAAACAATTTTTAAGAAAATTTAGGCACATATAGTGACGAAAAGTTTCGTCACTAAAACTATTTCTTACAAAATTTTGCTATATTTAGTGACGAAATTTTCATCATTAAAACTTATTTTCTGTTTTTATTTTTTTCATGGCTTTGATATTAACCTGTAACTTGTCATTACATTATTAAAACCTCGCATTTGAATAACACATTTATTTCAACAACACATTTATAAAAAAAGATCCATACATTTTCCATAAGTAAAAAATAAAAACAAGTATCCAATTCAAACTCCTTCCATACAAGTATACAATAACTGTTTGCAACACATACAATAACTCAAGATGTTTTATAACAACGCAAAAAGTATAGCATAATATAATTAGAACTAACGGAAGATGTCCTCATGCCTCTTGCTTAGCTCATGCCTCTTGGTCCCTAGCTCGCTTCTCTTGGTACAATTGAAGTCTTTTAAAACTTCATGTACTATTGGAATCACTGTTTGATCATAAAGATCTTTTTGTTGAGCTGAGGGACCAAAAACCTACATATTACCACAAACAAAAATCTTAGCATCTACCATCAAATATGACACTAGATTCTCAAAACTAACATTGTTTAACATTTCTGACATACATGTTCAAGTTTTTTTTTTTTTTTTTTGCTAACATTAAGTGGGGGAGGGAGATTCAAACTCAAGTTCTCCTGCCTCTATAGAGAACTGGACAATGTGCCAATGCTGCTAAGTACAAGGCTCTTGGTGACATATACATTCAAATTATAGGACTCCCTTATACTTTCCATTTCAGTGTTTGGATGTAAGGGTATACATGGTGGCACATCATTTAATATTCTATTCTTACTACACCAAGGAATGAATACTTATTTTAGAGGACAAGACACCATGCACACCATTAAATGGACATATCCATTTCAAAGACAAATGAAGAGGACCCTTTTCCTAGAAAAAAAAATTACTTAACAAGAACACGCCTCTTTACCTACTCATTTTACCCTTTTCTATCCAAGTTTTATGTATATAGCCCTTACATTAGATCACCTTAAAATAATGTGAAACCAAAGAATCCCCCATAAACAACTAATTAATCTTTGAACCTTAATTCTTGAAAGCAACAACCAAACAATTATAAGTAAATATTGAACCACACTTTGAAACAAACACCCAAATGCCAAAACATCAAAGTCTAAGTAAAACCCAATACCCCATTTGTGAAAATCTACTCATCACACTTTAACCCTCCTCAAAAAGTTCATACAATTTTCACCAATCTCAAAAATCCACTTCCCATATCATATATATACAAACTAATTGAAATGAATGGAAGTAGTACCTAATCTACTCATCACACTTTAACCTTCCTCAAAAGGTTCATACAATTTTCACCAATCTCAAAAATCCAATACAACCCACCTTATAATACCATGCAATCCACCCGCTTTCTCCAACACAATAACCCACCACAAAACCAATCACAAACATCACAAATATAGCATGTTTACAAGTATTGAAATCAATTAAAATAATATTCATCACATCTAATCAACAAGGTCCATTCACATTTGTAAGAAATTAAAAACACTCACAATATAAATTTAAACCACCTTATAATATCATGCAAGCCACCCGCTTGCTCCAACACAACATACCACCACAAATCCAATTTTTAACATCACAAGTATAGAGTTTTATAAGTTTTTAACTAAAATTTACTTACTTTGCTCAAGCTAAGTTTACAACTTTCAGAAAAAATTCAAAGTTACTGCAAATAATGTGTATTTAGTCTGCAAAAGAAAAGTTAAATTTATAAGTACAAAAGTTAAAGAAAAGTTAAACAAGCAGATAAGACAATAATCAGAACCGCCAATGAAGAAAGATATTTACAAGGGAATGAAAAGCTTGTAAACAACCAAATGTCAACACAAATATCTAATTCTTCAAAATCACTACCCCACATGAAAACTAGCAAACAAAAGCCACAATCCAGAAACAACACTACTTGTACTATAATGGAAGAATCAGATTCAAAAATCAACCATTCAACTGAAAAACTCTTTAGAGAAACAACACCAACCATTCACCTAATTGTGAAGATTCACCCAATTCAACACCAACATAAAGATGGTGCAACTAACATTGTTTAACTAGAGATTTCCCCCTGTTCAACAACCATTATCAACATACCAACTATTAATACAAAAACTTTCACCAAAGATCCCACATTTATATCACTAAACTTGCAAAAGAGTAACACACATTATTATTATATCATAGAGTCCAGAATGAATCCAAACCCTATAAAACATTTCCTTAAGTTTCTTCTAAAAAGCAAGCAATTGTTTAAAATTTTCAATTAAATCAATCAAGCAACACAATACAACAAACAAGTAATATTTCCCTTATTTTGGAGCAAACACATAAGTAATCACCCATTGTTGTTTCAAAAACTAAGTATTGTATATTTACTTCCATACTATTGTAACATTGTTAGGTACTACATTGTTGTATTGCTAGGCTAACTTCCTTTTTATATACAGGCCCCATGCATAGTTTCTCTATGTGATTTAGTAATACATTCTTGATTCCATCAAAGTTAAAACAAATGACTACTCACATAAGTAATTGAAAACCATTACAAGCATCAACTAGAAAAAATCCAGGCAAAAGAAAATATCTAATAACTTAGTTACCATATCTTTCTCCCAACAAAACCAATCCATCTCGAGTAATACTGGATCCTGCAAGTACATCAAATAATATTGAAACTGAACATGCTACACAGATTTAACCCACTAAAGGAGTTTAGTACTTACCATCATCCTCCACTTTCACATAACATGTGCCAACCCCTACATAAACTGATACCTAAAACCACAACAACAAAAAAAAAAAAATTATCAATTCTCAGAATTTCAATAAAAAATTAAAAAAACAAAAACAAATTATGTATTTCCAACATGGAAAAAAAACTCAAATTTGGATCATTAAACAAAAATTAACAAAAAAATTAAACAAAAATTAACAAAAAAATTAACTCAAAAGAAAAAAAAAAAAATACCCATTACATGAACTGATGTGTAGCTGGTTGTGGTGGGAGGCGAAGGGTCGCCGGAAGAGTCGCCAGATGGTGCGAATTGAAGCGTCGTGGAATGGTGCGAACAGAAGCGTTGCGAACGTTCTGCGAGCTGAAGCATCGCGATTGGCACCAACTGCATGCTGAAGCGTCGCTATCGGCACCAACGGCGACGGTCAAGCGTCACGATCGGCATCGATCGCCAACGGCGATGCTCAAGCGTCAATCCCCAGCACTTAAGTGTCGCGATTTGCGTCGATCCCCAACGCTTAAGCGTCGCGATTGACATCGATCACCAACAGCGACGCTTAAGGGTCGTGATTGGTGTGGGTTAGAGTCGTCAGCGTCACCGTTGAGCTTAATCAGCGACGGCTGAGCTCAACGGCGACGGTGGTTTGTGTTTTTTTGTTTGGAGTGGTCGGTGATTTGGTTGTATGTCCTTGTTTTTTTTTTTTTTTTTTTACTGAAATGACTATTGAAATGTTTTGTGGCTCTTGGTTTCTTTTTGGTGTGCTGGGTATTGAAATTAGGCTTATAAGTCTTTAGTGATGAATTCCAGTTTTGTCACTAAAGACTGGGCTTTGTTAAGATTTTTAGAGGCGAAAATCATATTTTGTCATTAAATCATACTTTTAGTGACGAATTGTGATTTCGTCACTAAAAACATATAAGTGCAAAACTATTATTATTTTTAGTGACGAATATTTTTTCTCGCTAATTCTTCCTTATAGTGACGAAAGAATTTTCGTCACTAATACTATCCATAGTAATACCTACAGTGATGAAATATTTTGTCACTAAAAATTTCAACTTTTAGCGACGAAATATTTCGTCACTATAGATTAATTAAACTCGCGCCAAAGTTTCCCTCCGCTGGCGCCCATTTTTCAAATAACAATAGCGACGAAATTTATTTTTTGTCACTAAATGTTATAATTTTTTTCATTATTAGTGACGAAATTCATATTTCGTCACTAAAGCTGTATTTTTAGCAATGAAAAATATTTTCTCACTAATTTTCGTCACTAAAAATACATTTTGTTGTAGTGGTTTGGTATTTTTACTATTATTTGGGGTGCCGTACCTGTGTCATAACAGTATCCTATCTGCTGTATCATGTTATAATTTTTTTAAAATTGCTTGTATTACCGTAACATACCCATATTGGTACCTAAGTTTGTGTTTGTGTCCATGCATCCTAGATTTTTAGGAAAATATGATTTCTTTTTTGCTCTCTTTGACCCTTCATGTGCGTTGGTTTGTCAGTTTTTGATGCGTGTAGGAACCGTGAACAAGTAGCGTGTATGTTTTTTGTTTTTGTTGTTTTGAGTTCAAATCTCGGAGACACTTTTTGATTCGTTGAGTTTGGGACACTTGTGGAGGAGTGAGATTTAGTTTTAGTTTTATTTAAGGGTTGGGTATTGAGGTTTAACCACTTCTTCTAAGTTCTAGTGCTCAGCCCACTTAATAATTCGTTGATTTAACGTATGAATGGAGTTCAGTACACGCATCTAAAAGTGGAATTTAAAGACCTGCTGGGCGAGAGAGAGGGGAAGATCTAGGAGAAAAGAAAAGAAAAAGAAATAAGCATTTGTTTTTAATGGTTTGTGAAAATGGTATTTTGGTCTTTAATCAGTGTGCCATCTAAGCAAAAATCATGTGCAAGTCACGTGCTATTAATTTTTGTCTAACTTAATAGGAAAAGTAACACTAAAGTGCAAAGCGTGATAAGTGTGATAATTTAGGGTGCAAAGTGTGTATTTGAATAGTTTAGGGTGCAAAGTTTGATCTGGTGTATAGTTTAAGGTAATAAAGTGTAATTTTTTCCAAATTTTTCTTTAACAAAAAAGAATTAGAGAAAGACTTTAAAGCATCTCCAGTAACTTAGCCATATTTTAATGATGTGTGGAAAGTAAACATTTTTTTTTTCTTTTACTAACATACTTTTTAAAAATATATTATTTAACAAACTCTTTATCATTTTCTTCATCTCATTTAATATTATTTTGCCTACCTACTTTTAGTTCATCTTCACCAATCTTTTATGACAATAAATTGTTTTGCTCATCCAAAATACTCATCAGACAAAGAGAGTGATTGCAAATGAGAAAAAAATTTGCCTATTTTGAAGATACTATTGGACTTGTTTTCCAAGGCTCTACTTTCTATTTTTTTTATGAGTTTGGTTTTTGGTTTTAGCTCTTCTATTGAAGATGCTCTAACATTACTAAAAGTAATAAACTGACATGTTAATTAAAAAAAAAAAAAGAAATTTGATTGAGCATATGATTTATGATGAGATAAAATGACATAAAAAAAAATACACGTGGTCAATTCTAATAAGTCTTTCTAAGCATTCATAGTAAACCTCAATTTTAAGATGGCGATTTGTTGAGATTTTCTTTTTTTTTTAATGAATAGAAAAGGGTCTCACGTGTGTGATGATTGACACGGCTCACTTAAACCTGTAGAACTCATGGCATAGGGCAGCCCTAGGTGTGTTAAGGCTATCTACGTCATGGCACAACATTTTTACGAAACGTATAGCTCAAACCAAACAACTCTTGAATCCGCAAGTATAACCCAGTCCAGTACTCCTACCAACATACCACGCCCGCAAGGGGGTGTGATTTATTGAGATTTGTTAATATAAAAAGTTGTGTCAGAGATAAATTTGACACCCAATAAGAGAGTATCATATCAGTTAGTTAATAATAAATCTCACCCCATTAAAAAAAAAAATACAAAGAAATTCTCAATAAATCGATACTTACAGTTGAATGGTAAGCAACCTATATAAAAAGGCCTAGGGAGACGAAGTATTAAATCTACCACGTACTGGGTCAGTAAGACCATAGGTAGGTCCTAAAACCAAAGAGATGTGCTCTCGAGCCTTAGGCACGTAGAAGCAGGTTGAGTCCCACAGGTGCTTGTGGGAGTAAAGTGATCTCCCTCCGCTGGGTGGTGGGATCAGGGTAGGTGTGCTCTGTTGGCAGAAGAGTTGGAGGTATTATGGCAGAAGCTAAGGGTCACGGAAGAGGAAGAAAAGAGTGTAACGTTAGGAAGAGATTGTACTAAGGCAGCTAAAGAAAGGGGGAAAAATTGTCTAGTGATGAAGGTGCTTTCACGCAGAGGAGTTATGCTTGTTGCTCTAAGGAAGAATTTTAGGATGTTATGGAAGCCAAACAAGAGTATGGGAATCTCGGTCATTGGGGATGAAATGTTCTTAGTTGAATTTGATGATGAACGGGACAAGAGGCGAGTCCTTGAGATGAACCCGTGGCACTATGAAAAACAACTAGTGTCACTCCAGGAGTTTGATGGAAAACGAGACCCAAAGGATATTGTTCTTAGGTGGTCTCCCTTTTGGGTTCAAATTTACAATCTTCCACTGAATCACAGAACTAGAGAAACGGGGATGGCCATTGGGGCTAGCTTGGGAGAAGTGTTGGAAGTGGATGTAGCTGATTCCGGAGTCCAATGGGGAAAATGCCTCCGGGTGCGAGTTAGTCTTGATGTTTCACGCAAGCTCATAAGAGGAAAAAGGATACAAGGTGAAGAGGGGGAGGACTGGTGGGTGCTGTTCAAGTACGAGCGCCTACCTAACTTTTGTTATCGGTGTGGACTTCTGGAGCATGACCTGAAGGATTGCACTCAAAAAGACGGAGCGGATGATAACGGAAACAGGGGGGAGCTCCAATATGGTGCTTGGATGAGGGGGGAGCCGGCGAGGAGAGCGGTGTGGGAATCAACTTATCCGAAAAGGAACGAAGGGATGAGTATGCGGGGGAGTTTACCGGAAGGAAGTTCCCAGGCGTTGAGGGTGCAGACGTCGAGGAAAGAGGTGGAGACTGACAAGGGAGTGTCTGTGGTGCCGTGTCTCGGGGAAAAGAAGCTGGAGTGCACGCCACAGACCAAAGGGGACAGTGATGGAGGAAAGGAGAAATATCAGGATATAGGGCGGGTCAATTCCAACGACGTGATCCCAGAGACAAGAAATGCCATTGCGGTGAAGGAAAGAGTGGGTGAAGCGGACCAAAATCCAGTGGCTGATGTAAGTGAGCATGGTGTGATGGAGACAAGTCAAGGAGACGTGCCAAAATTTAAGTTTGAGGCGGTGCGGAAAGATAAAGAGCTGGGAAATGTTTTGGGCTTGGAATTAGATAAGGAAGAGGATGGCCCAATTGCTATGACTTATGACATGGACCAGGGATGGGTTGCTGAGATTTTGGGCCCAACTAGTGGGCATTGGAAGAGAAAAATAAGGGAAGGGCAGCCCAATGGCAAGGCAAGGGAACTTAGCCCAGTTAAGAAAAAAAGAAATGCTCCTGCTTCTCAAACCAAGTCGGACCAGAACAAGAGAGAAAAAAAACAGAGAATTGAAACACAGGGGAGTATCGTGTGTGAGGATAAGGCTTTAAGGGATGGCGGTGTGGCGGAGGCTGCGATGTAGCTCCGCCGAGCCAAATGAGTCTTCTGGCGTGGAACTGCCGGGGTCTAGGGTCAGCTCCGGCGGTGCGTTCGCTCACCGATGTGGTGAAATTTCTTGACCCGGTTTTGGTGTTTCTTTCGGAGACCAAGGCAAGTCTGAACAGGATCAAAGGGATTCAAAGGAAGCTAAATTTTACCCAAGGTATTACTGTGCCGAGCGATGGCAGGAGCGGGGGATTGGCGATGCTATGGAAGGAAGGGACGGATGTAAGTTTTAAAAGTTGTTCGAATGGGCACATCGATGTGGTGGTCTGCGAGGGGGCCGCGCTCAACCGTGGAGGGCAACGGGGTTTTATGGTCACCCGGATGTAGGTATGAGACACTCTTCTTGGAAATTACTTGAATTGCTTAAACGGCAGTGTGATATGCCGTGGATAGTCTTTGGGGATTTCAATGAGATTGTGAATTCTGATGAGAAGTTGGGTTGGTTAGAGAGGGATGCTAGTCAAATAGAGATGTTCAGGGAGTGTTTAACTGAATGTGGTCTTGCTGATTTGGGTTTTGTGGGGCAGCATTTTACTTGGTGTAATGGTAGGATGGGTGAGCACCGAACTCTGGTTAGGTTGGATAGGATAGTGGCTAATGAGAAGTGGTTGAGGATGTTCCCTGAGGCAAAAGTCTTCCATAAGGCTATGGCAGCTTCGGACCATTGTATGCTCAACCTATCTTTAAGGAAAAGAGTGCAGAGAAGGGGAAAAGGGAAGCGATTTATGTTTGAGGCTATGTGGACTAGGGAGGAGGGCTGCAGAGAGGTGATTGAATCGGCCTGGGATCCTTTGAATGCTAATCCAAATGTGCAAATTAGAGATAGGATTAAAAGCTGCCAAGATCATTTGCAAGCTTGGAATCGGAGGGAGTTTGGGAACGTAAACAAGGTTTTAAAGCAGAAGCAAAGTAGGCTTCAGCAATTGGAAGCCTTAAACTTACTTCATGAGTCTGCTGAAGAGATTCAAGCATTAAAAAAGGAGATTAACGAGACAATGATCCGGGAAGAAATGATGTGGAACCAGAGGTCAAGGGCTGTATGGGTTAAATGTGGGGATCAAAACACGAAATTTTTTCATGCAACGGCAAGTAATAGACGCCGGAAAAATAGAATTGATGGCCTGTATGACCTGGGTGGCAGATGGTGTGAGGATAGTGATGAGGTGGATGGTATTATCCTAGATTACTTCAGGGATATCTATAGTACAAGCTTCCCAGCTGATTTAGGGGCTAGCCTTAGGGCTGTTGACAGAAAGGTCTCGGATACAATGAATGAAGACCTTCTTTCGAAGTTCAGAGCAGAGGAGGTTCGGAGAGCTTTAAAGCAGATGCATCCTACAAAATCGCCGGGCCCGGATGGTATGTCCCCTGTTTTCTTCCAAAAATATTGGGATATTGTAGGTCCAAATGTGGTAGGGTGTGTCCTTAATATCCTTAGAACAGGTGTTATTCCTTATGGCTTAAATGACACTTATATTTGTCTAATCCCAAAAGTTAATTGCCCTCAAAAGATGACGGAGTTCAGACCCATAAGTTTATGTAATGTCGTGTATAAACTTGTTTCAAAAGTGTTAGCCAACAGGTTAAAGAAAATACTCCCTGATGTTATTTGTGATGCTCAAAGCGCTTTTGTTCGGGGAAGGCAGATTACAGACAATGTGTTGGTAGCTTTTGAGGTTATGCATTGTATAAATCAGAGGAGAAAAGGGAAGAAGGGGTTGATGGCAATAAAGCTCGACATGAGCAAGGCATACGACCGGGTGGATTGGGCATATTTGGAGGCTATGATGGGTAAATTAGGTTTTAATGAAAGGTGGATTCATTTGATGATGATGTGTGTATCTTCGGTGTCTTATTCAGTGCTTATAAATGGTGAGCCAAAGGGAAGGATTGTTCCAACCCGGGGTCTTAGGCAAGGGGATCCGATTTCACCATACCTCTTCCTTTTGTGTACAGAGGGACTCTCAGCTATGCTTAGAAAGGTTGAAAATGGGGGAATTCCTAGAGGTATTGTGGTTTGTAGGCAAGCTCCTTTAGTCTCTCACCTTCTTTTTGCTGATGACTGCATTGTGTTCGGCAAAGCTTCAAAGGAGGAGGGATCCAGAATTCTTAAGATTCTTGAGGTGTATGAAAAGGAGTCAGGGCAAATGCTGAATAGAGAGAAGACTTCTCTCTTTTTTAGCAAAAATACTCGGGGTGAGGTTAAGGAAGAAGTGAAAGAAATGTTCGGGGCACAAGTCATACATCAGCACGAGCGTTATTTGGGCTTACCCACTTTGGTAGGGAGAGGAAAGAAGAAAGCTTTCCACCGTATATTAGATCAAGTGGGCCGAAAAATTGCGGGTTGGAAAGGAAAGCTTTTGTCAACGGCTGGCCGAGAAATCCTTATAAAGGCCGTAGCCCAAGCCACTCCTATGTATACGATGAATTGTTTTAAGCTCCCCGATTCTTTGTGTAACGAGTTGAATGCGAAGATGAGAAACTTTTGGTGGGGTCAATGTGATAAGGAAAGGAGGATGGCTTGGATAGCGTGGGAGAAGATGTGTAAACCCAAGAATGAAGGCGGTATGGGCTTTAAGGATCTTAAAGCTTTTAATCTAGCTTTGCTCACAAAACAAGGATGGAGGATCTCTCAAGATTCAGATTCTTTAGCCCATAGAGTTCTTAAGGCAAAATATTTCCCGGACTCGGAGTTTTTGGAGGCTGAGCTGGGAAATAACCCATCTTTCACTTGGAGAAGCTTAGTGGCAGCAAGGGGGGTCCTTCAGAGGGGCCTAAGATGGAACATTGGAAATGGGCGGAAAGCGAAGATTTGGACAGACAGGTGGATCCCAACCCCAAACTCGTTTATGGTTGTTAGTCCTCGGCCATAAAATGCTGAAAATGTGCTAGTGGAGACCCTTCTTGACTGTGAGTTGGGTCAGTGGAATTCTAGTGCTGTGAGAAACAGCTTCCTACCACACGAAGCATCGACTATTTTAAGTATCCCGATCAGCCAAAATCTGCCGGAAGACGCGTGGGTTTGGGCTTGGACGAAAAAAGGCATCTTTTCGATTAAAAGTGCCTATCATGTGGCTCACGGGTGGCTTTCTGAGGGGAGGAGTTTGGGGACTGGTGGTGAGGAATCAAATAGACAGAAGAAAAAGAAATTTTGGACTTCTATATGGAGCTTAAAGTGCCCAGGTAAAGTCAGACATTTCTTATGGAGGGTATGCAAGAACATCCTTCCCACCAACCTTAGCCTTTGGCTCCGAAAGGTGTCTAAAGATAAAAGGTGCGGGCTGTGTGGTTTGGCTAAATCCTCGGGTCATGCATTGTGGGAGTGTGGTATGGCAGAAGCTGTTTGGAAGGAGGCTAAGTTCTCGGTGAAAGGGGGATGTCTTCCTTTTCGGGACTTCATTGATGTGGTTTGGAAAGTTTGGGAAAATCAAAAGGAGGGAGAATTAGAGAGGTTGGCGTGCCTAGCTTGGTGCATTTGGAAAAATCGGAATGCAGTAAAATTTGGGGAAAAAGGCAAAGAAGCGAGGCGTATTGTGTCGGAAGCTAATGCTCTTGTGGAGGAATTTGGTCTGCTTCCTGAGGTCCCAATACACTCTGCTTCACCGAGAACTGGAACTTGGACTCCACCACATGATGATTGGTATAAGATAAATGTAGATGGGGCGGTATTTAAAGAGTCTAGCAGCTGTGGAATCGGGATAGTAATTAGAAATGAAAGGGGAGAGCTAATGGGCGCGATGAGCAAGAAGTTGGAGTTCCCGCTTGGTGCTTTGGAGGTGGAAGCAAAGGCCTTTGAGGAAGGCTTGATTCTAGCTGGGGACTTGGGTCTAAGACAAGTGGTGCTGGAAGGGGATGCTAAGGCAGTAACTGATGCGCTAAGGGGCTGCTGTTCTCCTCCTCTCTCCATTAAGATGATCACAGATGGTATCATGGGACAGAAGCATAATGCTTTGGCCTGGGAAGTTAGCTGGGTGCGTAGGAATTGTAATATGGCTGTCCATTTACTTGCTAGGAATGCTCAGTTTGTTAGTGAGAGCATTGTTTGGGTTGAGGACATTCCTCCCTGTATTGAATTTCAAGTGTCAAAAGATGTAGCAGATTTGGACTTTATCCAGTTAAATGAATAGTATGGAAGTGTGAACATCAAAAAAAAAAAAAAAATCTACCACGTACCATCCATGTGACACTTCAAAAATAAGGGAGACAAAGCATTATCTTCTTTAAAAAAAAAAAAAACAAAACAAAAACAAAAAACAAAAAACAAACAAACAAACTAGGATTTGGGGGGGGAGACAAAGCATTAAAATCCCATCACGCCTTAAGTTGAAGGCATGCACTACAAAAAACTTCACTTTTTTCGACCCTTTATTTCCAAGGGTCTCCTGAAAAGGTCCAAACAGACGCTGAAAATAGACTCGTGTGGCTAACTTTATTTCAAGGTTCATTAAAACCCATGAAATAAGCCAATACAACCGTTTTAAAAAAAATGTGAACCAGTTTTAGCAGCATTCCCGCGAGAGTTTTGGCTCTAAAATATTACATTTTTCAGCACCACTTTCACGCGACCCTCAAAATAAAGATATTCCAAAATTTTCAATCAACGAAATAAAGCCTATAATTTGAAAAATAAAAGAAGAAAACCATTTCATTTAGTCAGATCCAAAACTCGTGGATTCGTAGCTCTCCAACTCTCTCTCAAAATACTCAAAGGTGCGGTGGTCGACGACTTAGCTCCGGCGATTATTTGAGGCACGGTGGGCGAAGATGAAGGTCGACGACTTAGCTCCGGCGATTATTTGAGGCACGGTGGGCGGCGATTTCATCTTCGATGACGAGCTAAGGGCGTGGTGGTCGGAAATATCATCTCCTCCACTTCTTCGTTCGATTACAGGTCTCTCTCTATCTAACTCTCTGTTTGTTTCCCGAGAGAAAAAATTGAAATTGTCCTAATCTCTCTCGTTTTCTCTGTCATTCTCTTCACTGGTAGAGAGACTAGAAAAGTATTAGTCCAATTTTGCGTAGTCCTAGTGTTTAAGGGGCTTAGAGAGCAAGTAATAGTACAAATTAGGGGCTAGGGTTTGGATACTTTGGAATTGGAATCATGCCAAACTGACTTTGATTCAAAATAGATCCCTGGCTTAAAAAAGCAGAAGGTGTTGATTACATTATTTCTCATTTTCTTCATTTTGCTATGCATTTCCTAGTTCATTTTTGTTTTAGGTCTAATCTGAAGCTTTAGCCAGATTCAATTTTGTATATAAAATCTTTTTTTGATTGTAAGGTTGAATTTTTTTATAGTAAAATTGATGCATTGGAATTGAATGAGAATGAAATAGTTTTCATTTGGCAGGATAAGAAAAACTGTCTGATGAATTGTGCTTCGTCTATGTTCTTTTAATACATGTTCTGAAGTAACTCATATCCAATAGGTGAAGTTTCATTCAATCCCCTTGAATTAGAAAATTTTCATTCGTTTTTTGAGAAGAACCATCCTTTTATTGTAACTGTAAAATGTGTAATTTTGATTTTATGGCCTGTATATCAGAGAAATTTGGTAAGCTTCTTGTATTTTTCAGTTGTCATGTCTATGACCACAAGTTTCATCATTTGCACTGTACGTGTGTGCAGTTTTTGTGTTTAATGTGTGGTGTGTAAAAAGTAAACTTCTTGAAAAGTTTTTTTTATTTTACCAATTTTTTATATACTTCTTTTTGGCATTCTCGCTTGTTAAACTTATAACAATAATAAGTTAATAACACAAATAACTGTATGTGTTATTAACTATGCTTGAAATGCTTCATCTTGTATTATTCTAGGATCCTGTGATGAGTGTATAACCTACACTATTTCCACTAATTTGCTGATTGACTGAGTAATCTTTTTTAATATGCTGGAAATGCTCATTGCTTCTATTTTTTTAAGGCATTCTTGTTTAGGTGGATATATGAATATTGTGATTGAAGACTAAATTTCTAGTGCCATGTTTACCAGTTCATGGAGAGGTGATGTTTGTTAAAATTTTCTTTTGCTCTTCATCTATTGCAGACAACATATTGGAAATTTGCCCAAAATCTGCATTTGTTTGATAGCGAACACTTTGAGCTCCACATTTATCTGGTAGGGTCAATGAAGCATGTGGAATGTTTCATAATGCAGTTTGAGGTTTATTTGATCGATTGCAAAGTGGTGCTTTTTCTTCTTGCTTTTGCCCTTAACGATGTACTTATGTTATCAGAGCAATTTGTTTAGTCTTCAGTGAAAGTCTAGGTGGATCTCAATTGCACATGCTTTTTACATAGAACTTTACTTCTATAGAAATTAAAAGGTATATAATTTAAAGCTGACCTGCAGATTCTATTAGCCATGTTTAGTCTTCAGAACATATATGCTGACTCAACTTCAGAGTGCCAAAATTCTTCTTCTTTCCCACCCCTCTCCCTGCTTTTTTTTTTTTAAAAAGAAAAAATACCTTCCGATTGTTCTGTCTATATGTGGTGAGCTGTTATATGACTGGGATCTATCTGATTTTTCTTATTTAGTTTTTCCCCTTTACATAGGTTTATACTATGTCATGCCTTGTACAGCTATCACTCTTTTGGCAGTTGACTAGATTCTATTATTTCTTCTTTTGCAGCTTGCTTGGACCTGCTACAACTTCTATCAGTCAACACTAACAAAATTGGCCGGGGAGAATTATTTGTTTCATTCTGGGCAGGTGAGTTATCCCTATTCTTGTGATGTACAATGTTTTTGTCTGTGTGTGTGTGTGTCTTACACTACATCCATAAATACCTGTTTTAGGACATGACTGTGGGCTTCTACATAAGTAAATATCGGTCACTTTATTTGATATTTACTTATACTATTTTTGGGTTGTTCTTGTTGTCTAGTTTCTGACAGTTCTTGCAATCACTTCGTGAAAAGTTTCTGCTCAGCTTGCCAATGAGTTTCTGATTTGCTGCATTAACACGTATATGCACTTAATAGTAAATACACTTTCTAAATAACCAAATAAATTTTTCACAAAAAAAAAAAAAAAAAAAAAAAAAAAAAAAAAAAAAAAACTGTTTCTAGTCATAGAAACAGTGGGCTGGTAGATTGTTAAGTATTGGTAAGTAGTATAATAAAATCTAGTAGCAGCTTCTATGATTTTTTTTTTATTATATTCTTATTTGTGTATTTATGTTTCATTCTATTGTAGGAGTATTTCAAAGTTGAGGGTCGAGAGCAAGAGGTTTGGCGACAAGTGGGTAGTTCTTACTCAAATTATCGTGACTCCCTAAAAAAAAAGTGGTTTAAGCCATATGGTGAAGCAACAGAAGAGGTACGAGCAAATGTTCCACCCGGACTAGAGAAGGATGATTGGAATTGTCTCATGGATTTGTGAAGCAAGCAAGATTATATGGTACTATTATAAAGAATTTATTATCAAATTTATTCTTAACTATTGTCTTGTGGATTTGTTTGTTTATGGGACTGACATATCATTCTTATATGTAGGACATGTGTTTGAAAAACAAGGAAAATCAGGACAGAAACAATATTATCCACACTTCTGGTTCAAAATGTTTCCAACAACGTAGTGCGGAAGAGGTATATGCCAATGACTACAATATCACTGCGTTCTATTTTGGTGTGTGTAAACTTATGTTTTCCCATCTGTTTGGATTTTGTTTTTCCAGTTTTTAACATTTTTTTTGATCTGACTATTTGGGTGTTTGAGTTTTTGTAATGATTTTTTTTTTTTAATTTAACATGGGTATTTGCGGTTCTGTACAAGGTCTTTTTTTTTTCATGCGTGCTAGTTGTTTAAGGGAATGAATGAACTGTTTCTTATCTCTGTTCTATATTGGTTTGTTATTGCATTGTAAAGGTTCATAGTTTGTTCTTGAGGTTAGGAGCTAAGAATAATTCAAATGGCTGAACACAAACGAATAGAGGCTGATGTAGAGTTGAAAGAAGAAGTAAAGCACCTCAAAAGCATGCTCTAACAACAAGCTATTCAAATGGCTGAACAAAGAAGACATGTTGAGGAACAACAAGCTAGTCAAATGGCAGAACAAAGAGTACATTATGACAATATGATGATGCAAATGATGAGTTATATCACCTCGCAATCAGCCCAATCTAGTAGTGATCACTAAGACTAAGGTATGAAGATCAACTCAAGCTAGTCACTGTTTTAGTACTATTGGATAAATTTGGAATGACTTGTTGATAAATGTGCCCAACTTTACTAATTCTGACTCAAACAACATTTCCAAATAGTTTGCACTATCTTATCTGTTTGATAAATTTCCCAATTGACACTACCTTACATTGTTACATAGTTTCATACTTTTATCAAATATCTTACATTCTGGACTAGAAATATGAGGGACAACAAAGCTAATACAATCCAAAGATAAAATGGTTCAATTATACATTACTTGAGCAGAATGGGAGTGACAATCTGGGCCTTTCCCGTAGGCAGCAAAAAATACTTGTTTGCTGATCAAGTATACTTGTTATTTGGATTCTGTGATAGATTTTATGATCTGGGTATGTTGAAAGATGGACTTTTTTTTTGGGTTTAATATATCTAAGCAAAGATTGTTAATGATTGTGACCCCTGTTCTGGGTTTTGGAGTATGGATGTTAAATTTTCTTGCTTGGTTCTCCACTCACTACTGATATTTGGTAGAACGGGTAGTATTAGTTTCCATGCGACGTTGATTCTTTCTGATGTCTTTAGTTTGGTTTCAATCAAGTTGAAATTTAGGCTTTATTATTTTATGGACTTTGCCTATTTAGAGTGGTTAACTTCTTTTCTGCTTATTTCCTTAAAATTTGGCCTTCCCATTCATGAAGGTTGGGCTCCCCACTTGCTGCTGATATTTGGTGGACATATTTTCAAGAATCAACTATGTTGAAACAATCACTTTGTAGAAATTAGAGGTCAAAAGGCTTCAAGATGAAGCATGCAATACATATATGTCTTTTGCTTGCCATTTGCATCTGGTTGCTTTACCAAGTCAGACACTCCCATGAAAGGTGTGTAGATATATTTTAATTTTACTACTTGATAACTTGCTTTGGAGATGATGAAGAATAAAATGTATCAAAACTTTTAACTCTTGGACAGATTTGGTCTTTGTACAAAGTGTGGTTGTTGATATCTTTTCTCTTAAACAATAATTGACAATAATTTGTAGGTTTGAGTTTGGAGATCAAAGAAAGTGTAATTGTAGCAATATACCACTTTTGCTATACATTAATATCATAGCATATCATCTCAACAATTGTGAATTTTATATTGTGCATGATTGTGGTTTTTTTTTAAAAAATAAAATAAAATCTTATTTTGAGGGTCAAAAGACCCCCTAAATAACTTTATTTATCAAGGGGTGTAAATATAAATCTTTTAAACCTTGGTAAAAGGTTATTTAAGGGTCTTTTAACCCTCAAAATAAGATTAGAGCACTTGTTTTGAGGGCCACGAAGGCCTTCAAAATTTCTTTTTCGACGGTATATGTTTCAAGGGTTATCAAGGGTCAATTGGGGCTCTTAAAATAATTTTTTTCAAGGTTTTTTAATACCTTTTTAAAGGGTTTTGACCCTTGAAAAAAGTCATATTTGTTGTAGTGATGTGAAGAAGGGTCAACGAAAGAACTCTTCTTCCTTTGGAATTCTAACTCACATTGCTAGATTTCGTCGTTATTTGAATGTGAAAGACAACGTACAAATAACATATGCAAACTGCTTTTAAGACAAGTCACCATCCTAGGCTTATGGCTAAGTTATTGGCTCTATTCTAAGCCTCTTACCAATATCATTTTTTCACTGATAACCAAAAAAAAAAAAAAAAAAAAAAATCACTTTTTCACTTTTTATTAATTATTTACCATAAGAGTAATTTGTAATTTTTTGTATAAATTTAGTATTCTTCTATAACTAAAAGTTGGTAATTATACTTGGATACGTCTTGTATCCAGTGTATTTTACTATTTGTGTACCAAACATGATACAGTGTGAACATATATTCAAAACTTGATAGGTGTCTGGTGCACAAATATATTTGACACAAGCTTCACCCATTATACTTAACCATATGTCCTAAAGGTTCCACAGCTTCTATGCATGTCAAACCTTGTCTGAAATCTTATTGTTAGGATTTATTTATTTATTTATTTGGGTGGGAACCAGATATAATTTAGGAGACAAATCAATTGTGCTTTAATTGAACTGGTTATTGGGACTCGCACATGGGTATTATTTTTTATTTTTGGGTTAATTCCGACAAATATTATTGAAAGAAACCAAAAACACTGGGGAAAAGGAGAAAATTTAGTATCACTGTGGCAAATTGTAAGTTGCAGAGAAAAAAAATATTTATTGTTAGAGTTATGTGTTTTGGTATTGTCAATCATGCCAAATTATGTGTCTTTTATTGAGTTTTGATGTGTCTTAAAGTTGTAATTGAAGACCAAATTGAAGACACAAAGTTTGTTCAAGAAAAGTTCAAGAAAAACATATTTTCAGCACTTTTTCAATATGTACCTCAATAGAAGTCTTGATAACTTTCGATAGTAGCTCGATAAAAGCTGAAACTTATTGTCTCCTCGATAGCAGCTTGATAGATTGAGCTTCGCAGATCAATAACAATCAGCAACGCAAAAAAAACCATAACTTATTCATTTGAAGCCCAAATTGAGATCTGTTTGAATCGGTAAATGGTTGGGTTTCACCCCTATCTTAGCAAGGCTTGTAGCTCGACATTACACCGAATAAAACTCTAAGAATTATCAAGGAACCTTAAGAAAACCTAATTTTTATTCTAAGACTGCTATCCCTTTGAATTTTGCTCTAGCCCAAGAAATCCTATTCCAATTAAGTTGGATTCTCGTTTGGAGAAAATCCCCAATTTTAAGACTTTACTTAACCAATGTTTTTTGCATATTTAAAGTCAGAATTCAGAGTTTTTATAAACTACAAAGTGGTAACTCTTTGAGTTAGCTATCTAGTCCAACTTGAATCATCGCAATTGGATATCTGAGCCATATGTTATGTCCAAAATATTAAAGGTTGCATAGGCTAAAATCGTGGGACTTAAGTTTGGTGCAAATTTCTTTTGATTTTTTATTCCATTGGCATTCAAATTCTTTCATTAAAAAAAAAAATCAAATTTAATTGCATTGACATTATTTAATTTCATTATGACCCTTATAAAATTAAAGTTCATTAGCCTTCATTGCCTGAATTAATTGCATTCTCCTAAAAAATAATATTTTCAAACATTAAAATTCATTTTAAGAACAAGCTTAATTTCCTTACCTATTTCTCAAAAAAGAAAAAGAAAAAGAACAAGCTTAATTATTCTACGTAATACAAAACCAAATATAAAATGAATGGACTAACTTGATCCACAGACATTTATGGCTGGGCCTGGGCTGACACTTCAACAAACTGGTTTTAGCGAACCCATTAATGGCATTCTCATTGTAATGAATGAGACTCCACATTTTCCCTACTTTATCGGTCTTAAAGGCGCTCTCCTTTAGGAACTTAATTACGGTGCCTTTACTAGATTTCTGAATCCCAACAGCCAAAATTGTAGCTTTACTCCTTTTTCCTCAAAGATCTGCTACATCATTGGCTGTGCATTTACTCCCCACAATCAGTGTAATTACTTCTTCCTATTTCTTTTTAGGAGGCTTGACGACGAGGCGGTGGGTGGGTGTGAACTGTGAAGTGGGGTTGGGCTTTTAATGCATTTATTTGATCGAATTTTGGTGAATTTGATTGTCCTTACACAAATGGTTTTTTCTCTATGTTGTCATTTTCTGATTAATATTTGGACCTTTTTTGGTTAGGGTTTTTGTTCTGCTTCTAGGTTTTACTGATGGCTTTGGTTTACTTTCTCTATGTATTTCAGTTTTTAATGATTGCATGTATTTTACGTTTGATTATTACATTCATGTAATTACCGCTGATTGGTTTACTACATTTTTCGTTTCATATTTGCTCTTTTGTTGTTGTTTTTGAATATTAATGCACAATTTAAGTGCTTCTACTTGCATAAATTGGGGAAGTACAATAAATCAAGAATATATCTCTAGAAATAAATACAATCTCATCACAAAGGATTGAGTACCAGTGAAACCAATATAGTAGTAAGATCTACTCGATCTCTAAAGTTTTGGGACTATTCATGAGTCATGCATTTCACTAGCGGGAATGTGGGGTTGGTTTATTTTGGCTTTCTATGGTTCTATCATTTGCATTTTGGTGCATTTGATTGTTATATTATATGGCACTGTTTGAATGGACTCTTGACTCTTGAGCCAGCTCAGATACTTTTGAAACCTAGGGCCTGTTTGGTAATGTTATTCTAGTAATGTTGTTTGTATTTTTTGGAAATATATGTGGGTAAAAAAGTTTGTAGAAATACTTGTAATGTTATTTAAAGACTAAAAACTGTTGTTCTAGTTACATGATCAAATAACCCCCTAGTTTTTAGTTTCTCAATTTTGGCTTCGATTTACTTTCTCTTTTTCACTCTTCACTGATTGCATGTATTTTACATTTGATTATTACAATTATTTAGGGCCCGTTTGGTTGGAGATTTCTAGTATTGTTATTCAATTTTTAGTATTATGGAAATATGTATTTGATTATTATAGAAATACGTGTCTAAAGTGTTATTATTGTTTAAACTCTAAAAATTGTTGTTTAAACACATGTACCAAATAGAGCCTTAATTACAGCTGATTGGTTTGCTACATTTGTTGTATGATATCTACTCTTCTTCTTTTTTATTTTTTATTATTTTTAATATGTGCTTCTACTTGAATTGTAAATTTTATTTTTGCCTCTTTCTTAACAAATTTATTTCTTTAACAAAAAGAATTAGAGAAAGACTTAATGTAACATTACTAGAAGTAATGAAAGGACATGTTAGCCAAGAAAGTGATGGATCATATGATTTAGGACATGATTTTAAAAAAAAATTACTTGTTTTGACATTTTTTATTTTTCTTTTACAAGATAAAAATTATACTCTAATTTAATTTAAGGGTATATGTATGTGAAACTCCCCCCTGGAGACTTGAATTCCAGTCTTTGCTCCCCACACCTTACAAGCACTTATGGTTTATAGTATAAGGTCATTTAACATTATTGTTAATAAACCATAATATTTTGACAAAATTTTCTATTTCTTATAAAAATTGTATCAAAACTTTCCTAAAATGAATTATTAACTATTATATAAGGAACCACTAACATGATTTTATTATATATATAAGTAGATAATTAGAGAGGAGAGGCGATTGAATGTTGATCCACAGTCATTTTATGGCTCAAGCTGGGCTATCACTTCAACAAACTGGTTTTAATTTTAAAAAGTTTTCAACGCACTCATTAATGGCAGTATTGTAATGAATGAGATTTCCCACATTTTCCCTCCTTTATCAGTCTTGAAGGCGCTCTGCTTAGGAATTTAATTACGGTGTCTTTACTAGATATCTGAATCCCAACAACCAAATTGTACCTTTAGTCCTTTTCCTCAAAGATCTATTACATCATTGGTTGTGCATTTACTCTCATAAGCTCCAAAACCAGCTTACTTCCTCTTTCTAGTTTTTGGGAAATGTTAATAGGTATTCCCTCCGTCCCACTTTTTTTGTCCCGTTTGAAAAGTCAAACTTTTTAAGGGAACATCATTTATTGTATTGTCTAATTTTTAAAAATGTATAAGTTTTCAAAATTACCCTTAAAAAAATTTATCAAAAAATTGAATTAGTAAATTAATAGGGGTACAATAGGAACATTAGTAAATTAATGATTTTTATTTTTAGAAATAGGACAATATTTTGGGACATCTCAAAATGGAATAGAGGACAAAAAAAATGGGACGGAGGTAGTATTTTATAAACTAATTTTAAAAAATTTTATAAGAAAATGATAAATTTATTTGTTCGGTTTAGATCTCTTAAAATAGACCGTTTTAACCTAATGCATTAGACAAGTGTTTACTTAGGTTAATTATGAGATCTAGGTTAAATAGCAATAAATCATATTATGCACAGCGGAAAAGAAAAGAAAACACATATATGATCACCCAGGAAAACCGATGAAACAAATTGTCTCAAGGTAAAAACCTGGAGAGGATTTAACCTAACTATCTTCAAAGTAAACAAATCCACTAGAAAGAATTGAAGTTTACAAAAGATTTAACCCTAAATATATTGCTACCACTAATAGAACTTACTGACACGATCATGTGCAAGCTTCGACTCCACGGACACTTCTATCTTGAATTTACTGAACACAAGCTCCCACGCTTATGACTTTGAGATCCCACTTAAAGGTTTAACAACACAAACTCTCCATTTTGTGACTCCAAGACCACCCTTGAAGTTTTAGATCATCAGTAGTTGTTGATCTTGTTGCATTAACTTTAGATCTACTGGTTCTAATAATATGTAGAAGGAATTCCGGTAGTGACTTTGATAGGAGAAGCCACAGTACCCTTTAAATCTCATAAGAGCACCTCCAAAGTTCTCTTAAAACGTGCCTTAGGGTTTCCTTTAAATACTCTATGAAATAGATCTGAAACCCTAATCACTTAATGCACTTAATGAGCAGTAGGCTAAAATTAAAATCTGCAGAATTCACATCTCGATCAGTCAAGCCTTGTTCTCAATCAGTAGAACCAGGTATGTTTCAAATTTTCGAACCTGGAGTTTCCTTTTTCTTGTATTTTGACTTGCAGCATCTTAAGTATTGTCTAATAAATCCTATAGACTTAAGATCTATATCTAGACAAGTTTGTGTTCACGGTTTGCCAATTGTTCTAAACTTTTAGAATCAAACAATCTCTCCCTTTGGCAATCCGTGACAAAACTTACATACAAAATGAAATGCCCAAATACTAGAACAGTCCTATCACAATAAAATGCCCAAGTACATCACAAATCCTAATCTAATACTTCTAACCTAAAAGTTGCAAAAAAAAGCAGAAGATCTTGATTGGAATGTACCTATCTTTCCTTAAAAACTCAGAAGAGCACATAACCACATGCATAGTTGTCAAAATCGCGATCTGGATCGTAGAATCGCACGATTTTACGATCTCACCTCACCAAAATGTTTAGGATCGCACTAGGATTGTAAAAATGGTAGGATCGTACATAGGATCGCGTAGGATTGTATAGAATCGTAGGATCGTATAGGATCCTACCGATCCTACCAAAAACATAAATTTTTTTTAATGGGATAAATTTTTTGTTTTGATGAAGTTTTAATGGTTTTTATTTTTTCATGTTGGGGTGGTATGACTTTTTCTTTTATTTTTATAAAATTATGTTAACCTAAGCAAATATTTTTTAGTTTCTAGTGCACTTGTATTCAAAATGAAGGAATGCTTCATCATTTCTAAATGAAGAATTTGAAGTTGGCTTTGCTACCTTTTAAGCTATAACGTTGTTAAATTCGTTTGATCAATATACTAATTTGTATTCTAATATTACTAAAATATTCTTTATATATAATTTTATCAGTTATGCTTGTATTTGTATATTGATTGATTAATTTTTTTTTTAGCATGCTCTTTAATTGTTGTTGAGTGGTTTAACTTGAATAGTTGAGTGTGAAATTGTATCTTAATGTCTTTTACAATTCGATTATACAAATATATAATGTCTATATAGATGATGAAATGGAAGATGATGATTAGAAATTTAGGACGGTAGTTATAAAAATTAAACATTCACTTTATCTTAATATTCATCTTACTTTTGAATTTCATATTGTAGTTAGCTAGTTTCTATTTGCTAATTTATTTTGGATTTCAAACTTGGAACTTAGAACTTGGAAAATATTTTCCATATGTTTTGATAAATATTTTGGTATTTGGTTGCTAATTAAAAATTTATTAAAATTTTTAGATACATTGGGTCAAAACTTAAATATATTTGTTTTGTTAGTATAGACTTAGCGATATATGACATGCAAATTATATCATATGATGCAAATCTTAGTTTTTTTATTTATGAATGAATGTATATTTTACACGATTATTCAACATAAAAAGTCATTATCAATGTGTTTTTTGCTTTAAATTTGAAAATATGTAGGATCTTACGATTCACGATTCAATCCTACGATCTATGATCCCACCTACCTTCAACGATCCTACATAGGATCCCGATTTTGACAACCTTGACCACATGTGTGGAAATAAAGACAGATAAATAATAAATAACAAATATGCAATAACATCAAATAACAAACATGCAAACTAACTCTCCCCCTAAGTTAGATACATCAATATATTTATTTTCTCCCTCTTTCAAAAAGAATTTCATCTCCCCCTAAATAAAATAGTTAAAACCTTTTTTTTTTCCAAATTTCATCTATTTCTCCCCTTTTTGTCACAAATTGACAAAAGCAACTCAATCAGAAGGTAGATAGTAAATATACATAATAGAGGGAAAAAAAAAAAAAAGCTCTATAGAAGATAAAGGCAACTACCCTGATGAAGAACAACAACACAGGTTGTAAAACGACGTCCTTCCCCCTATAAAAACAAAACAAGTTTTGGGGAATAATTAGGAGGTGGGGAAAAAATAAAGCAACACAAACCTAACTTGAAAATAAGTTGAGAATACACGCGAATACAAATAATTTGACGGGATATTTTGTGAAGATCAGTCGACGTATTCACCCCAAGTGGAACAAGTTGCTTCATCCCAAATTGACAGAAGACCCATTCGGGATGATGCCGCTCCACTATCCAAAAGTAGATCAATAGCACCTCGGCCCTCCAAATATGCTGCCTGGCGATGCAATATGCAGGCAGGGAGCCCAACGTATGCGTGTACGGCTCCCATACAATCTGCACAAGTGGATTATGTTTGTGATAGTGAGACATCATACTAATGTAGGGACCAAAAGTGCATTTACGTTTTTTTTTTTTTTTTCATTTCCCATAAAAGTGGTATCAAAACTTTCTTAAAATGAATTATTAACCAATGCCCAAAGGGCACTCATTAACGGAAAATTATTAGGTACTCCCGGAGTACCATAAATGCGTGCTCCCTCCTCTCACATGAATGGTGGGTCCCACCATGAATTTAATTAGTGGGTCCCACCATTCATGAATTTAAGCTACTAGTCTTCTAATGGTGACCATGTTATTAAAAGAAACAATGGAAACAACCCAAAACCATGTTATTCTTGAATTTTTGGCCTTTACTCCTATATGGAGACATGTGAGTTATTTCCAGATTGGTTTGTGATTTTGGTTTTCTTTTCAGTTCTTTTTCTTGGTCTTGGTCTTGCTTTTTGCTTTTTATTTTTTCCTTTGCTCCTAGATACTCTTTTTTGTTTAACACGGTTAAGGAGAAGACTGAAGCCAACTAGAAAAGACCCAAGCTTCCCAGCCATGACTTTATATATTTACTGGCTCTCAATAAATTGACAATGATCTTGATTGGGTGGTTATAGATCAAGGTTCTATCACTTTTTCCCTTTTTCATGAGCATCATCATCAACTTGTTTAAAAAAATCTATCTGATTATCATCATTACCACTTTCTCGTCTTTTCCTTAATTCATTATTTAGCACGGAAATGGGAATCATGTAATATATACCCATATACCACAGTGGTCAAAGGCCATCAAGAATAGGGCTGAAAATTATATATATATATATATATATATATATATATATATATATATATATAGACAAAATTTAGTTACAAAATTGATTGTAACATTAAACTACAATTTTACTCAGTATCTTTTTATTGAAGGTAAATTTTGACAAATTCATCATTGGAAGACATCTTCTTTTTATATTCTTCATACTTATAAAATTTTTAGAAAATTAAAAATTAATAACCATGCCATCAATAAATTGTTTAAATTGCAAGTTTTTGTAGTATAAAATTATGCATAAAATATAAACTTATAAATTATATAGTAAATAATATCTGATTGACACAAAATTTGACATGTGTATTAAGATTATAAAGAATATGCAATTCAAAGATTAGATTTTCAAAATATGCAGTAATGTTTATTTTATTGAGTAATAAAACTACAACCAATTTTGTAGCTAAATTTTGTCCTCTATATTTATATATATGAAAATGTTAACGGATACACTAAGTTCATTGGTTTAGGAAGCATATTTAGAAAAATTTTATGAAAAAAAAAAAAAAAACTTATTTCGATGGTTGTTTATATTTGTAACGGATGCACTAAGTTCATTGGTTTAGGAAGCATATTTAGAAAAATTTTATGAGAAAAAAAAAAAAAAAAACTTATTTCGATGGTTGTTTATATTTTTCATAAAAGTGATGTTAAAATTTTTCTAAAATGGTTTTTTAACATGACCTATATATATTTTCTTGAATGGATACGGAAAAAAGTGCTGAAGACTTATTAACCACGTTTGTTATTTAGACCAAAAAAAAAAAAAAATGCCGTCGTGATTGTCACAGGCACTATACTATACTCAACAATAAGTCTAAACGAACATTATCCTAAGGCATTATCATGGGGCTGAATGGTTCCAATCTTATCTTCGTCCGAGAACCCCATGACCAGCGGTCGTTCCACTCTAGCCCTCTTCGGCGCCTGATTATTGTTCTCGGAAGACAGGCGAGCTACAGACATTATCCTAGACGTGCATGATCCTATTCTGCCTGGTGTAGCGAAGATAATATTGATAGTTCCCAGAGGGGGTTTTGAAGGAACCTCTCTCTCAGACCCAAAATTAGCTCGTCCCCCCAAGCCACTAGAAAGATGTAGCAGTTGCTTCAATTTGCCCTCTCGGACAAGTTGGTCTAAGTGATCCCACAAGCTCCTACAATCCTTTGTGGTATGACTATGATCCTGATGATATTGGCAGTAGAGGTTATGGTTTCGTTTTTCAGGATTTCCCACCATCTTGTTGGGCCATTTGAAGAAGGGTTCGTTCTTGACTTTTTCTAACACTTGATGCACTGGCTCTCGGAAGACTACTCTGATAACCTGGGTGCTGTTCGACCCTAATTGTTTTACGTAATCCCTTCTCGGCCAATTATTACTATATCGGTCCAGCCTAAAATCTCTCATTTCCTGAGGGTTAACCTTAGCTTTCCCTTTCCCTTGTTGTTAATCGTCTTTTATCCTCTTGTACTTATCAACTCGATCCATTAACTGGCACAAACTTGTGACAGGCTTGCCTGTCAGAGATTTCCTCAAACCGTGTTCGGATAGAAGACCGACCTTGAAAGTTCTAATAGCAACTTCATCAAAATCACCATCAATTTCGTTGAACGTCTCCCAATACCTTTCAGCATATGCCTTCACAGACTCCCCTTCCCTCATTGACATGGATAGCAGAGAGTCTAGAGGTTAAGGAACCCTACTGCATGTAATGAATCGGGAATAGAATGATTGAGTAAGCTTCTTAAAAGAATTGATGGAGTTTTTCCTTAGCCCATCAAACCACCTCATCGACATCGGTCCCAAACTAGATGAAAATACTCTACATAACAAGGCTTTGTCCTGAGAATGGACAGCCATCTTTTGTTTGAACTGGCTTACATGTTCTACAGGATCCGTACGACTGTTATACATGACGAATGTTGGCTGATGAAAATGCCTGGGAAGCTTTGCTTTTTCTATTCCCCGTGTGAAAGGTGATTTAGAAATTTGATTCAGAGCTTTCTTCATAACCTTAGTTCCTACTCCCCTTCTGGATGGACTCTTACGCCTCCTCTTATGAAGATGCTCTTCCTCACAAGAAAAAGATTCACTAAGTGGAGTTCCTGATCGTTGTCTGTAGCTAGTATCTTCTTCGTCATTAGAAGAAACATCAGAGCTGGAAGGGGATTGTTTTCGTTGTGCTCTACGAAGTTGCTTCTTTAAATCATCAATTTCTCGTTGCATAGCTTTTTCATCAGCTTTCTCATGTACTGCATGACCTTTTCTATGATAACCACTTCCACTTGTGTGGAGCGTCTACAGGCTGCCTTCCTGCTAGTTGTCCATGTTTTCTTCATGCTCAAGATCGTGAAGCTCGCACTGCTGATGAACATTAGCTGATTCTGCATGGTGCGGACTAGTTTGGTGTGGTCTTGATTCTGCCATGACTGTTATACTCCACTGAAGCACTAGTTCTTCCCACAAACGGCGCCAATTGTAGGGTAACAAATCGTAGTCCAAGCCCACGAGAGTTGGGTTATGAGTCCAATAAGCCCAATACAATAAATTTATAGAGAGTAGGTGAAAGAATTAGGCTTTTGGTGGATTGTCTAATGGTTAATCAAGGGTTCAAAAGTGTCCGAGCAGGAAATGATGTGTCATTATGGGTGGATTATATGTTCGAGGAGTAAATCTGATGGTCAAAGTGATATTTCTGGAAGTTAGTTCCTCACTGCGCTACAGTAATTCTCTTTCAATATTTTTCTAATAATATTCTTCATCCTTCAATTATGGAGGGTTTCTCATGTTATATAATCTCCTCCAAGCCATTTCCATCATCCACTTGTTTATCATCCAACCTTGCACTCAAGTACCTGTCCTATTGAGCAGCTTTTTTGGTTTTTTGTAAGCGGTAGTGGTTGAAAACACTGTTCAGAGGTCTTCTCCACATTAATGCGGTCAGAAAAGCTGCTGCAGTGCATTTAATGCGGTGGTAGTAGTTTTCTCCAAGATATTTATGTGTCCTTATTACCTCCTTACGCACTTGAAGTTTATCTTCGTTACTGGAATCTCCTGGAAGGTTACCCAAGTCCAGCAAATGCCTACCTGATTGACATTCATCAGGTCCGAGGAGGATGACCCTTTCGGACTAATGCCTTCGATGTTTTCCTTACACGACTATTCACTCTGGGACCCTTTCAGTCATTTGCTCATCCTCGGACGCATTCCCATTAGTAAATGGGGCTTAAGGTCCAATACAAAAGTTCAAACTTTTGTTCCTGCAGATACATATTTGTTAATTTTTTCTTATTAATAATTTGTTTTAAAAACAGCCGTTAATATAATCTTTCAATAAATAATTTTTTGGATAAGTAGATAAACTAAAGAGTGGAGGCAGTTGAATGTTGATCAACAGACATTTATGGCTGGGCGTGCGCTAACACTTCAACAAACTGAAATTTAATTTTTAAAAAGTTTTCAACGCACTGATTAATGGCATTATTGTAATGAATGAGACTCCACATTTTCCCTTCCTTATTGTGAATTTAATCCCAACTGCCAAATTGCACCTTTAGTCCTTTTCCTCAAAGATCTATTACATCATCGGTTATGCATTTACTCCCCACAGTCATTGTATTCCACCCAACTCGGTGACTTGATGAGGTGGTGGCCGGTGGGTGGGTGTGAACTGTAAATTAGTGGGGTCGGGCTTTTAATACTCGTACTTAATTCTTGTATTCCACTTGGCAAAAAGGGTTCACTCTTCTAGTTTTGTTAGACTGTTAGTTGGTCGAAAAGTCTAGGACCTATCAAATATTGAATTAAGAACTTTTTTGGGTCATGCAATAAATTAAAGATAGATGATGTTAATAAGTGTTTTTAGGGTACTTGTTAACAATTTATTTTAAAAAAATTTTGATATTATTTTTATGATAAATAAAAAAAATTGTCAAAATATTAATTTTTTTTTTCATATAAACTTTTTTTTATTGAATTCTTAACTAGTACTCTAGAGACATTCATTAATATTTTCCATTAAAAAATACGAAACTTTTGTTAGTTAGTCGTTGGTCCAAAAAAGTTATTGCATGATCCAAAAAAGTTCATTGCTCACAGATGCAATAAATATTAAAGTTTGTTGTTGTTGAATGTGGGCAATGTGATCTTCACATTTGGACCAACGAATTAGTGAGCAATGTGAATGTGATCTTTATAAGAGAAATGATAACGAATAAGCTTATGACATTAGTTAATAATTCATTTAAAGAAAATTTTTATGAAAAAAAAGAAAAAAGAAAAAAAGCAATTAATGTACACTTTTGGTCCCTATAATTTAGGCAATTTCTCGATTTGGTCCTTAAATTGATTTTGCAACTAAGTCAGTCCCTGATTTTTTAAAATCGTTTTTAAAATAGTCTCTACCATCAACCCAATTACAAAAAAAGTTGAGGTGGCAAACGGCGCGTCCTACTTGCTGACATGGATATTAAAATATTATTAAAAAACTTATTTGGCATTTTTGAAATGCCACGTCAAATGTAAATTAATAAAAAATTAAAACAAAATCTAGGTTAGAAATTTTAAAATAAATAAACATTCATTTAATTAAATTAAGAGAAAAAAAAAAAAAAAGCTTTTCAAGTTTAAAAATTGAGACAAGGAAACCAAGGCAAAGCTTTTCCAGCTTCTCCATCTTCATCCATCCCCAATCCACCTCGTCACCTCGCCAACTCACTTCACCTGGGAATCGGACGGCGGCGGAGCTAGTTGTGGGTCCGAGGCAATGGAATCGGACGGTGAGGATGACACGAAAATGGGTTTGGTGGTAGTGATGATGAAAATGGAGACGACGATGACGATGAAGATGATGGAGGTGATAATGGGTGTTGTTCATTTTGTTAAGAAATGGGGAGATTTTCATGGTTGATTGGTGGGAAGATGGAGCAATCATCGTTTGTGGGAGAGTCTTTGTCACCACCATAGACCATTCTTTCAATTGGATTTTTTTCAAGGATCGGATTCGTTCACATTCTTTTGGATCTATATGAACCAAAACCAGATCATCATCCACCATTTTTCAAGGATTGTGTCGTGCTGTGTTGTGTTGTTGTGGCCTAGATCGATGGTGGTTTTTTGGTTTTGTGAAGCCCAGATCAGTGGTTCTCACACCTCTCTCTACCTCACCCTCACTCTTTTCCTCTCTTTAAGGTTGATTTGGAAGTTTTTAGCTTAGGATTTTTGTGGATTTGATGTTAAGGCTTTGCTAGTTGTTAGGGAATTTTGGAAGATTTAGGAAGAATTGACTCGGTGGTGGTGCTTTGTTGGTTGCTTGGGTTTATGGATTTGATTGCTAAAGATATGGGTTTGGGGTTTGGTTGTTTCTCTGGAGATTGATTATGGGGAAGAACACAAAGAACAAGAACATTGTTAGAAAAAATAATGAAATGAATTTAAAAAAGCACAAGAAAGATACAGAAAATGATAAGAAAATAAATATTAATTTGCTAAGAATATGAATCATACTATGAGGAAGAACACAAAAAACATGTTCTTCTGAAAAAGAAAAAAAGAAAAATAAAGATTTAAAAAAATTTAATTTAATTTTTTTTTTTGGGATAGGAACTCAAATTTTTAAACTGAAAAAGCTTTTTTTTTTCTTAATTTAATTAAATTAATGTTTATTTATTTATTTATTTTAAAATTTCTAACCTGGATTTTGTTTTAATTTTTTATTAATTTAAATCTGACGTGGCATTTCAAAAATGCCAAATAAGTTTTTTTAATAATATTTTAATATCCACGTTAGCGCCATGTCAGCAAGTAGGACACGTCGTTTGCCACCTCAGCTTTTGTTGTAACTGGGTTAACGGTAAGGACCATTTTAAAAACGATTTTAAAAAGTCAGGGACTAGCTTAAAAGCAAAATCAATTTAAGGACCAAATTGAGAAATGACCCAAAATGTAGGGACCAAAAGTGTATTTACGTTTTTTTTTTTTTTTTTTCATTTCCCATAAAAGTGGCATCAAAACTTTCTTAAAATGAATTATTAACCAATGTCCAAAGGACACTCGTTAACATAATCCAATTATAAATATAATCCACCCCTTTACATTGCTCACATTCAACAACAAACTTTTCTCTCTAAAACACTAAACTTTCCTTGCTTAGTGCTTGCAACAGTTAGAGATGTCTCAGGAAATCATCAACAAGAAAACTGGTGATGATGAAAATGAGAACAAGAAGATTGAAGGGACAGTGGTGTTGATGAAAAAGAATGTTTTGGACATCAATGACAATGACTTCAATGCTTCGGTTCTTGGTCGAGTCAGAGAGTTGTTAGGCCAAAAGGTTTCTTTTCAGCTCATTAATGGTGACCCTGGTTAGTTCTTCTTTTCTCCATGTCGTTCATAACCAGTACTAGTTTTGGCTATTTCTTTCTGTTCTTCATGATGTATATTTTCTTGTTGTTTTAAGCTACTAGTCTTCTAATGGTGACCATGTTATTAAAAGAAACAATGGAAACAACCCAAAACCATGTTATTCTTGAATTTTTGGCCTTTACTCCTATATGGAGACATGTGAGTTATTTCCAGATTGGTTTGTGATTTTGGTTTTCTTTTCAGTTCTTTTTCTTGGTCTTGGTCTTGCTTTTTGCTTTTTATTTTTTCCTTTGCTCCTAGATACTCTTTTTTGTTTAACACGGTTAAGGAGAAGACTTAAGCCAACTAGAAAAGACCCAAGCTTCCCAGCCATGACTTTATATATTTACTGGCTCTCAATAAATTGACACTGATCTTGATTGGGTGGTTATAGATCAAGGTTCTATCACTTTTTCCCTTTTTCATGAGCATCATCATCAACTTGTTTAAAAAAATCTATCTGATTATCATCATTACCACTTTCTCGTCTTTTCCTTAATTCATTATTTAGCACGGAAATGGGAATCATGTAATATATATCCATATACCACAGTGGTCAAAGGCCATCAAGAATAGGTCTGAAAATTATATATATATATATATATATATATATATATATATATATATATATATATATAGACAAAATTTAGTTACAAAATTGATCGTAACATTAAACTATAATTTTACTCAGTATCTTTTTATTGAAGGTAAATTTTGACAAATTCATTATTGGAAGACATCTTCTTTTTATATTCTTCATACTTATAAAATTTTTGGAAAATTAAAAATTAATAACCATGCCATCAATAAATTGTTTAAATTGCAAGTTTTTGTAGTATAAAATTATGCATAAAATATAAACTTATAAATTATATAGTTAGAAAATTTTTATGAAAAAAAAAAAAAAACTTATTTCGATGGTTGTTTATATTTGTAACGGATGCACTAAGTTCATTGGTTTAGGAAGCATATTTAGAAAAATTTTATGAAAAAAAAAAAAAAAAAAAAAACTTATTTCGATGGTTGTTTATATTTGTTATAAAAGTGCTGTTAAAATTTTTCTAAAATGGTTTTTTAACATGACCTATATATATTTTCTTGAATGGATACGGAAAAAAGTGCTGAAGACTTATTAACCACGTTTGTTATTTAGACCAAAAAAGGAAAAAAAAAAAAAAAAAAAAAAAAAGGCCGTCGTGATTGTCACAGGCACTATACTATACTCAACAATAAGTCTAAACGAACAATTCTTCCAGTCAGATCATAGGGCCGCTTTTTTGTATTGAGTTGATATGTAGAAGTTCTAAATTTCTAGACTAGAAATAGTTTTAGCCAATGTATCTTAATTATTTTCTTTGTTTTATTTGAATTGTTTATATTACAAAACAAAAAGAAAATCAAAAATTGCAAGTGAACAAAATCATAAAATTTGGTCCATTCATTTGGTGAATCTACCTCATAACCCATATATGACATTATTATTACAATGCAGAATTATAAGACTTAAAACTATTGGTTTCCTAGTATTATAAAAAGAAAAAGAAAAAAAGAAGAAGAAGATAATTATATATTAATATTACCATTAAATTAGTTGAAACATTTTATAATTATTTATCTATTGATTTGATAGTTGAAAAGAAAAAAAGCTTTAATTTTTTAGAGATGCTATGATCAAGATGGTATGAGTTTTCTAACCTTTGAATTAGAAAGAAAATGAAAACTTGAAGATAGAACTTTAAACAAAGATCAAGACACCAACCATGATGTCACAATTCACAAGATATATGTGATCTATGTCTTCATCATATTGGAGAAAATTGTTTAATTCCATCACCAATCGATATCATTGTCTGGTTTTAATAGTCAATGTCCAATGAATAGGATTTGTAAGAGATACAAACCTTGTATCATTTTTTAAACTCATGGATGACGGCTATAACATAATAAAACTGCCATTCTAGTCCAATAGGTCATAACTTGTTCAGCACATGAAAATGATTTTTCATTCATGACAATCAAGTTTCAACTAAGCCAATTCATTTGTGTGTTATATTCTATATTAGTGATTATGTTATTAAGTGATGATGACAGACAAAATGTTGACCTTTCCTTAAACCATCTATTACCTAAAATCAATATTAAATAAAATGCAAGTGGGGTTTCTTTATTTCTTATGACTATACCTTTTTTTGAAGCAGCTAATATCCAAGTTTCTTTTTCCTCTTCCTAAAAATGTAAAAATATCAGTAATATTATGTTTAATGGATCCATAATCAGTATTTAGAAACCTTATTGAGATCAAACTAGGTAATTCCTTCAGTGACTTCATGAAAATTTTAAAAACATGTTTATGATTTTTCATCATCAACTGTTTGGTCATGGCAAATTGTTACATAGGATGGTTGTCAGGACTTAAGACAATAAGGGTCACTCACAAATTCACAATTTCACAAAGTGGCCTTGCCTGGACTTTTAGAAAAGCTACACTAACTCATCAAGCTTGAGCTCAGTTAAATGGTTTGGTAAATATTAAAGTTGATGACACATAGTTTGTTTCACTTTCTATAGTGTAATTAGTCATTACCATGTTTGGAAAAAATTGGAGCACTCTAAAAATTGTAATTGATGTACTTCTGTGTTTGATGTATTTTTGTAGCAAATGGGTCGCAAGGGGAACTTGGAAAGCCAGCATATTTGGAAAACTGTATAATGACAATCACCCCCTTAGCAGGGGAGCTTGTATTCAAGGTTACCTTTGACTGGGACAATGATATACGAGTTCCAGGAGCATTTTTAATAAAAAACAACCATCACAGTGAGTTCTATCTTAAAAGTCTTACGCTTGAAGATGTTCCAGGTCAAGGCCGAGTCCATTTTGTTTGCAATTCATGGGTTTATCCTGCAGACAAATACAGAAAGGACCGTGTTTTCTTCTCCAACAAGGTAATAAATTATATGAGGATTTCTGCGGTGAACATGCAGTTCCAAAGATTCGAAATGTTCTAATTAAAACCACGGGAAAAGAAATAGTGTCAAATACAAGTTTAGCACAAACTCTAGTAGTTTGAAGAGAAACCTCCTACAAATTGATTGAAACACACCCTTGTTTAGTTATTGTAGCTGATGCAAACTAGATGAAATTTCTTCTACGGATTTCCATATATCTAAATTATCCCTTGCAGATGAAAGCATAAAATAGCTAAATCACTTGAAGCTGCCAGCTGAAATATGATATGAACTTGCATAAAAAGTTGATTTGCATAGATGGTCGTGGAGAAGTCCATCTAAAAGTTGTTCTTCCTAATACTTTAAACTTACCCCGAAACGTCTAAATTGGCATAAGCTAGGTGTTTCGACTGTGAATTACATCCTAAAGTAACAATTTGATTCAATTATATTTTTGCAGACATATCTTCCAAGTGATACACCAAAGCCACTGCAAAAGTACCGAGAAAACGAGCTAGTGAACCTGAGAGGAGATGGAAAAGGAGAGCTTCAGGAATGGGAAAGGGTGTATGACTATGCTTACTACAATGATTTGGGCGATCCAGATAAAAATGCTAAATATGCCCGTCCAGTTCTTGGAGGTTCTAGTGAGTACCCTTACCCACGTAGGGGAAGAACTGGACGACCACCAACGAAGACAGGTTAAACATTTCAATTCAATTTTCAGTCACTTGTTCTATAGTTAGAATTTGTGCAGGTGCAAGCAATGACAGTTAATATGACGAATAATGCTGTAATCAGTTGAAGTTTCTAGTATCATGAATAATTTGAGAATTAGGTTCATTAATGAATTCTTGATGATAATCAGAATCTGTACTTTTTTCACTGTAGAAGTTAGCATGATTTTGGTGTCTATTGCTATTATCATCATTGTCATTAAGATTTCTGTGTTATAATTGTAACAGATCCTGACACTGAGAGCAGGCTGAATCTTCTTATGAGCTTAAACATTTATGTTCCAAGAGATGAACGATTTGGTCACTTGAAGCTGTCAAACTTCCTTGTTTATGCACTGAAATCCATAGGCCAATTCCTGAAAGCTGAGCTAGAATCTCTATTTGACGGCACTCCAAATGAGTTTGATAGTTTCAAAGATGTACTTAAACTCTATGAAGGAGGAATTAAGCTGCCCGACAGTCTGCTTAAAGATATTAGAGACAACATCCCAGCGGAGATGCTCAAGGAAGTTTTCCCAACCAACGGTGGACTCCTCAAATACTACCCAATGCCCCAAGTGATTGAAGGTATAATAACTTTTTCCATGGCACAGCCATTTTTTGGTGACAGATTCAAAAGCTTGCAGATGTATGATTCTTCAAATTCTATTTACTTTAATTTGAATTGTTGTGTTTCAATGACTTGGAGCAGAAGATAGGTCTGCATGGAGGACTGATGAAGAATTTGCCAGAGAGATGCTTGCGGGAGTAAACCCTGTCAACATTAGCCGCCTCAAAGTATTTTTCAGCTTCCATGTGTTTTAGATTCTTTAATCTGGATGCCACATTTATTTTTCATTTCCTCCATCTTCTCAACATCCTAATGGAGGATTATATTTTTTCATCGTTAATCATTATTCATTCTAAATTATTGCAGAAATTCCCTCCCACAAGCAAGCATGGAGATCAAGAGAGTAAAATTCCCAGAGAATGCATAGAAAATAACCTAGATGGGCTCACCATCGAGGAGGTAATTTTTCTTGGTTCAATAATTCCACATAAGAATTTTGGGTGAACTAGTTTGCAGTTATTTTGCAATTGTAGTTAGCTGCTTTACTCTTGTTAGCTTGAACTAATAATAATTAACATGAATCTGGCCATAGGCAGTCGAGAACAACAAGTTATTCATATTGGATCACCACGATGCTATCTTGCCTTATTTGGAGCGGATAAACTCTACTTCAACAAAGGCTTACGCCAGCAGGACACTCCTTTTCTTGCAAGATCATGGGGCACTGAAACCACTGGTGATTGAATTAAGCCTGCCTAATTCTGAAGGAGACGATGAGGGTGCCAATAGCAAAGTGTACACACCACCTAAACAAGGCAATGAAGATCCCATTGAAGGTTCTATTTGGCAACTGGCAAAAGCTTATGTTGCTGTAAATGACTCTGGCTATCATCAGCTAGTTAGCCATTGGTATACCTCTGTCAAAGAAGCTTAGGAAATTATATTAGTCTATATTTTAGAATGAGGTGTTGAATACCTTTTGCATTGGTCACAGGTTAAATACCCACGCGGTGATTGAGCCATTTGTGATAGCTACAAACAGGCAGCTGAGTGTTCTCCATCCAATTTACAAGCTTTTGCAACCTCATTTCCGTGACACCATGAATATAAATGCATTCGCTCGGCAGATCCTCATTAATGGTGGCGGAATTCTGGAGTCAACAGTTTTTCCAGCAAAGTATTCTATGGAGATGTCATCAGTAGTTTATAAGGACTGGGTTTTTCCTGATCAAGCACTTCCTAAAGACCTCCTCAAGAGGTAAATCTCACTCTAGAACATAATGGCATATTCATGGCGTATGACGTATCTGGCATTAGAAGTAACTTAAAATTGAGGCAAAATAACACATAACAGATTCTTGAAAATGGCTAAATGACACTCCACAAATGCATAATGTTTAAAGAAGGTTGAGGCAAAATTTAGTCTTCAAATTTTGGTTATCTTATTGTTGTAAAGGCCTAAACTACTACAAATAAAATGAAAACATTCGTTGTTATGAACTTTTTTCAAATGACATGCTACTTCTTTTGCTGAATTCAGGGGAATGGCAGTTGAGGATCAAAATTCGCCACATGGTCTCCGCTTAGTGATTGAGGACTATCCATATGCTGTTGATGGCCTTGAAATCTGGTCAGCAATTAACACATGGGTTAAAGACTATTGTTCCTTCTATTACGAGACTAATAGCGTAGTTGAGAAAGATGCTGAACTCCAATCCTGGTGGAAGGAACTCAAAGAGGAGGGCCATCGTGACAAGAAAGATGAGCTCTGGTGGCCTAAAATGCAGACACGCGAAGAGCTTGTTGAAACATGCACTATCATTATATGGATTGCTTCTGCACTCCATGCAGCGGTTAACTTTGGACAGTACCCATATGCAGGCTACCTCCCTAACCGTCCAACAATTAGCCGAAGATTCATGCCTGAAAAAGGCACTCCTGAATATGATGAACTCAAGTCAGACCCTGATATTGTTTACTTGAAAACAATCACTGCCCAGCTGCAGACACTGCTTGGTGTTTCCCTTATAGAAATCTTGTCAAGGCATTCTACGGACGAGGTCTATCTTGGGCAGAGAGATACTCGTGAATGGACCTTCGACAGAAAGCCATTAGAAGCCTTCGACAGATTTGGAGTGGAGCTGGCTAAAATTGAGGACAGAATTCGGGATAGGAACAATGATGAGAAGTTGAGAAACCGAGTTGGACCAGTGAAAGTGCCATATACTTTGCTCTATCCCACGAGTGAAGGTGGACTTACTGGCAAGGGAATTCCCAATAGTGTCTCAATCTAAAGCTTCTCTACTTGGGTTGTACTTTGCTAAAATTCTACGTTTTTCTTTCTTCTTTTTTAACAACTTATGCTATGAATAATTCATTTAATTTCGCCTTAATAAAGATGTGTAGCTATGAAATAATGTAATGCTACATGCTTTAGACTTCTTTCTTGGGGGTTGTTTGATACTAAAGAACCTTATCAAACAATTAGTATGAAATGTAAAAAGCATCATTGATTGCAAAATGCTGATAAAAATGGAGAATCTTGGAATTATCCATTAGCACATTAACCACCAATTGCCTTGCATTTTCTTTAATAGCTCCATGTAAATAAATTCAGAGTTGCTGCAGCTTGGTCAAAATGTGTGGCTCAAGTTTTTGCACTTATAGTATTTTCTTTTTTTAATGTTTAAAAGGTACCAGTTAAGCTAGAAGCCAAAGTTGTTGTTACAACAATAGCAGATCCGTTTAATAATTAAATGGGAAAAAAAAAATGTAATAATGCTTAAGCAAAAAAGTATGCATGAATATGATTTTCCTCCATACCTTTCAAAAAGTTATATGGCTCTAAGCTTTTTGTTTTTTTGAGGATTATCTGGCTCTAAGCTTTGCTACAATTTCAGTGATAGCAATCTGGTAAAAGCTGAACTGGTGGCCCTGATGGGACTGATTATTTGTTGCCCCCAGGCCAGAAGAACGTAACACATCCAAAAAGATAGAGGCGACAATTAAAGTGAGTAAAACATTTTAGACTTATTGAGGCGATTTTTTTTCTTTTACTTTAGACCTATCGTGAAAACAATTTGCCACTTTTCTATTCCTTGAATAATACGAATTTATTAAGAGAAAGACATGGGCCTAATCCGGCCTGTAAAACCAAAGTAGGAAGAGTCGAGATGGGGACGACACCAGGACCGTTAGAAGTATGCAGTGGGCCAGTGGCAGAGTCAAGAATTATTTTCAGGGGGACCAAGCCTCAAGCTAAAATATAATCTCAAGTTTTAAACTCCAGTTCAAACCTCACCTGATCACCTCTTCTACATTTATTAAAAAAAATTATATTTAACAATAACTTAATATAATTACTCAAAACCTTTCTATCAAATATAAATATCAAATAAACAAAACATATTATATAAAATAAAACCCTTGTGAGAAGATTCAAAACTAAATATAAAACAAAAGTGCAAGCTCTAAAAAATACAAAACACATACCTAGTTACAAAACATATATCCGACTTTAGTCTACAAAACATATAGCACTATTTAATGTTTATTTAATTAATTTTTCTGAACCAAAATACCAAAACTATATACAAAAATTGATTAATGTCTCGTTCTGATGATAAAGAACTATTATCAAGAACGGACGCCAGTTGAAACTCTCTAAAAAAAAAGGGTCATGTTAACGAGTGTCGTACGGCATTGGTTAAGAATTCATTTTAGGAAAGTTTTAACATCATTTTTATGGGAAATGAAAAAAGCTGTCAAAATCTTAATTACTTTTTTTCCTTTTTCCATAAAAACTTTCTTTAATTAGATTCTTAACTAATACTGTACGGCACTCGTTAACATTTTCCAAAAAAAAAATATAATATAATATTAGCAAATATAGAACAGTCCAAAGTCAAAACATTTACTAGAAAACACTAATTTTGTGCTTAAACCTAGATATCCTGTTTTAGTGTTTTATGCAATTCACACGACATGTTAAACTCAAACATGAGAGAGAGAGAGAGTGAGAGAGAGAGGACTGCAAACTGATATGGAGGGAGTCAGCACCAATCGTCTAGTTGAGGCGCAAGGGATTTTTTTATTTTATTTTATATGTGTATATATATATATATATATATATTATTTTTTAGTTGATAATGATGCTGATATGGAATTTATTAAAATTGTTAATCTCTATTTGGAGGGGTTATTGGCAATAAATGGGGTATTTTCTTGAGTTATCTGTATCATTTTTTTTTTAAACCAGTTCGGTTGGAGGTCCAAATGAATTTTAAGAGGAGTTACAAGACTTTGGGGGTGGAGGGGGCGAGCAGAAGTGTATTTGCAGGTAATTCAAGATAATCTCTAGTTTTAGTAGCACTGTTAGATAGAATTTTGAAAAGCCAGGGGGGCCATGACCCCCCTAGCCCCCCTAGCTCCGCTCCTAAAAATGTGTGATTAAATGATTAAATTTACCATATTCTAATAGTTTAAATTTTTTAGACAATTGGTAATTTAACATAATATCAGAGCTTGAGGGCTTAACTTTTGGGACAATCGATAATTTAACAAGTATGATAAGAAAAGTTGGCCCAAGTTGCTAGGGAATGAGCTAAAATGTTTGAAGATTTAAAAACATGTATATATAGGAACTATATACAATATTTATGAGAAGAAGTTGATTCTAATGCATGTTTTCCACAATTAATAAGAGGCTCTAAAAAGTCTCAAACCTTAAAAACCCAAAAAAAAAAAAAAAAAAAAAGAAGCCTTATTCTCTATACCGTTAAAATCCTAGCTACGACAATCTAAGCTAATTCCCAAACGTTACAATAGAAGATTATCCATTAAATTTGTGAAGCAAAGTGATTTTTGCCTCTGATTAGATGATGTTTTCCTCACAGACTTTCCTACCAACGAGCTGTGTACAAGAGCATAGTAAAAAAACAAGTGTCAAATTTTACAAATTCGATGTTTTTGATAAAACAATTTGATGAGGGTTTCCCACACAGTCCCAATAACCTCTCTAACTCAATATAAATGCATTGCAATTACAATAATTAAGTCAAAAACAAAAGTTTAATCTCAAAATTTTGAAATTGACTATAGATCCTCAACAAACTAAACAAAATCGGCTACATACTACATGCATATGTTTACCTATTAGTAAAGCAAAGGATTACTGTAAGTCTGTAACACATAGCAAAGTGGGTTGATTAGCAAAGGGTATATTATTACTGAGAACAACTTAAAATAATATGCACATATTACGAAGTGCATACACAGTGGCCAGTTTTATGCTAATGCCAACATTTTTTTTTATTTTTTATTTTACTAAACAGTAATTTTTATTAGAACACATGTAAAAATAATAATAATATTTTAAACCGAATTTATAAGACAATACTAACTTATTATATCATATGAGTGCTGAGTTGGAATAGGTTTACACAATTACACCAATTAGATATTAATCTGCTTCACTTGGTTAATGGACTATTTAGGAAAGTTTTGATATTCCCTTTTAGAAAATATAAAAAGCTGTAAAAAAAAAAATTAATTACTTTTTTCTTTTTTTATAAATATTTTTTAAAAATAATTTATTGGCCACCACTCTGTCATGTATCTACACCTTGTACTTATTCAATACGTGTCTAGCAATTTCTTTATGTTTTGGCGGCATCAAGCACTACAAGAAAAACAAGCAGCTGCGGCGGACCTATTGCGGCGGGTGCAAAAACAGCCGCTATAGGCCGCCTACTGCGGCGCGTTTTAGGCCTGCCGCTGTACATGAAATCTATTGCGGCGGGCCAATAGCCTGCTGCAATAGTCATAGCATTTGCGGCGTGCTACAGCGGCGGGCCAATGACCCGCCGTAACATCCCTGTTTCAGCGGCCCAAGCTTAGATACAGCGGCGGGTCATTACCCGCCGCAATAGGCCTTTACATTTCCCCCGCCTTAACCTAAATTTTCCCCCTGTTTTTTTTTTTACCCTGTTCATTTTTAGCGCCTTTTCGTTTTTAGCTAGTCTCCCACACACACTCTCTCTCTCTTTCTCTCAAACACTGAAAATCTCCTCACTGTCTCATCTCTACCACTACCCACAAACCCACAGCCACAGCCACCACCACCCAGCCCCCAACCACAGCCACCACCACCACCACCACCACCACCACCCAAAAATCGAGCCTAGTTAGGTCCAAAAACAAATGGGTCAGGTCTAGCCCGACCCATTTCTCTTATCATTTCTAACCGTAACGGTTGATGCCCCTAATCTAGAACCTTCCCTCTTTTTGCTGTCTCATCCGAACTCTCTTGACAAAAACCCATGGCTTGAGCTACCACAGGAGGCGACTTGCTCCTCATCAAAAACCCTTATCGATATCTCTCTAATCTAGGTACGCACAACTCTTTTGCATTCCTATTTCTTTTTTCTGTTTATTGTTATCAAAACCCTAATTTCTTGTTTGGTACACAGCAGGACCGAAAGACTGGTCAAAAGAGCAAAAGAGGAAGTCCTCAAGGTTCATCTTGGCACCGATTGACGCTTCGCGAGAAATTCTTCGCTCTGTCTATCTCTCACTCGATCTGATTCTCTATTTCTCTTTGATTCTTTGCTGTTATTATTATTATTTTGGTTTGATTTGTTTGGTTTTTGAATAGCAGCTAGGGATTTAGAGGAAATTCAAGAGCTGTTGGGATTGGTCGATGGCACTGCAAACCCTTCACTTCCTCAGGTAAAGATGTTTTTTTTTTGTTGGTTAATTAAGTAATTTTAATTAATGGAGGGGTAATGGGTGGGTAAGGGTTCTCTCCAAAACTATTGTGTATTCTTTGTGCGTATTTGGCCTGCATTGTGAAATTTTATAGTGGGAGCAAAGATGGGTATGTGTGTTTTTTTGGTTTGGTTTGCCATTAGGGTCTTATTTTGAAATGTAAAGGGTATGTATATTTCTTGCATTGCGAATTTTGAAGTGTGACCTCAAATGGGAAATTTTTATTATTTATTATTATGGTTATTATTATTATTATTTTTTTGTTTTTGTTGTTATTAGCGACTTGTTTAGAAATGAGTATTTGTGTAGATGGCCTGCATTGTGAATTTTGAATAGTGAGCAAAAATGGGTATGTATTTTTTGAGGATTGGACCGTTTAGTTTTGCTATTAGGGTCTTCTTTGGAAAATTAAGTATAGTTGATGATCCTGCATTGTTAATTTTAAGGCATGAATGAAAACAGTGTGTTTGGTAACTTGGTTTGGTCAATCTTTGAAAAACTAAGTGTAGTTGGTGATTATCTTGCTGGGTTTTGATCGACAAATAAGAAAATGTGAAATTTCTTTTTCTTTAGGTTTTTGGGTAAATCATAGAATATTGATTCATGTTGATGTGATATGAGTAGCTTGGTGGTAAGCAAACTATCCTCTTTTGGCTGCTTTTAAGTGAATGATGGCCGCTTGGCATTGTGGTATGGGTTAATGCATTGAGAAAGCCAAGAGTGGAGGCCAGGAGTTAAAACTTTTTATTGTGGTATGCTTATTATTTTTTTTTTTGTTGATGATTTCAGAGATTGCAAAGCCAGTGTCTCTGCAAACAGCAAGTTCTAAATACCCATCAACGATTCCAGTGTCTCTGCTAAAAAGGTAAAGGAAAAACTCTCTCTGTTTGTGATTTATTTATTTATTTATTTATTTTTGTGTGAAACAATTGTTCTATGATGGTGTGACTACTGGGTCTATTTAGCTTCTCTGTTGTTGTCCTTAAATGCCTCTAGAATGCTATTGTACTTGTGTGTGTGTGTGTGTTTTTTTGTCTCTTCTGCTTTGTAAAATTTAGATTGTCATGATCCCAAAACAAAATACATAGTTCTTACAAACTGGGTTGTTGTATTTTAAACAGAACACAACAAATAAATTAAGAAAGTTATTAAGTTGTAGATCTCATAATTTGTATAGTACCTTTAGCATTTTCCTAATTCTTTTTAAAGGAACAGCTAGTTTCCTTTTAATACATTCAAGTACATGTTTCATTTGGGGTATCGTATAGTTTGCTACACCTGGTCCCCGGAGTATTGTATAATTTTCTGTTTCATATGTGATTTTTTGGTTCCCAGGCTTTCCTTTTCAACATGAATTCTGTTCTTTGTGGTTTTGATGTTATGGTAACAAGGGTTAGTGTTTTATTTTTTATTTTTTTTAATTACAGTCTTTATAGGTGCTAAGAAGCAAAAAAGATGATACATCCCCATCTTGTTAAGTTTGGAACTGCAATTATTTTTTTCAATTGTTTTCATGTGAATGCACATTTTTAGTGAAGTGTATGTGTTTATTTTTGTGCTTGTTTCTAATGCTGCTATCAAATAAAGCCAACTTTCTAATCAGTACTAAAGTTAAATTGATCTGTTTTGGGTTGTTTGTTGTTTATGATTCAGTTGTTACTTTGATTTTTTGTAGCTAGAAAATATCAATTCTTTGGGCTGCTTACTCGTTGGTCCTTTTCTGTTCATTGTTTCTTTGTTTAGTTATATATAAATTCTAACTGAAAACCCAAAATAATATTACAAATTTTTTTTGCCATTAGTAATTTCCAATGAGGAAAAGAGTTGATAAGAGAATCACTAGTGTGAGTCTGGCCAATCTGCAATTCGAGTTAGTTTTATGAAAACAACAATGTATTGACAATTGGAGGCATTCACTGTTGCACATGGCTTTTTCCTGCATGTAGACACATATCTGTCTATTAGGCTTTTAGTACTAGCCAACATTCAACAAAACTAATCATTAGTCCTTTTCCTCTTCATACGGCAGCCAACTTTCTATATTTGGCTTTGGACAGGAAGATAGCTAAATGGCAAAACTGTCAACTATTAATGGTAAAGACAAGAGGCCACACTTTTTTCTAACACTACCAATAGAAACCAAATAGGAAGAAGAAAAGGGAATTCAAAGACGTACTGAATTATCACCAAAAAGCCATTTCCATTCCTCTCTCTCTCTCTCTCTCTCTCTCTCTCTCTCTCTCTCTCCTTTTATTTTCCTCTTTTTTTTTTTTTTTCTTTTTCTGCAGCACTATTTTTGTTTAGTTTTGGTGAAATCTACATGTGCAGCATTCATTGAGAAGTGTTAAAATTAAAATCTCCCTGATTCTCTATTTCTAAAAAATAAAAAATCCCAAAGGGGATTTCCCATTACAGACAAAAGGGAACCAAGCATTTAGCTTTGGTGAAAGAACAACCATGCAATTGAGAAGCCTAAAGTACTTAGATCTTGTCTAAAATCAACTTGAGGAAAAACAACTCCCTTCTCAGCTCAGAAACTAAAGACTGCAATCCAGTCAATATAGCTGATAACATAATATATATGAAGAGAGGGCAGTTTCCAGTCTTGCACTCAGCAAGGGAGTGCTGTGGTTGCATTAAAATTTCTTGCATATACACCACACATCAAGGTAGTCAAAGGCGAAAGGTGACCATAAGGCGCCAAGACCTTATATTGCCCGGACGCCCAGGCGAGCGCCCAGCTCGCCTTTGACTACACTGCCACACATTATGTTACTAGATACATATATATAATGCCAGTCATAACCTGTATTTACCAATATGATTTTCTTTTAGAATGCGATTAATGTCATTTTTCCAATGAAGTTTATAAGACTGAAGTTGCAAGAAAACTTCTCAAATACTACTAAATAAATTTCCAAAATTTTCACATTGCATCACAAATTCCTAAAGCAAGGAGATCATTTAGCTAGAATGATGGCAAGAGGATAAATATAATAATAAAATGCAATAGGGGGAAAAAACTCTATTCTAGACAAATAAGCAATTTCACTTCAAAGAAATATGAAGATAGCAAGAAGCAGGACATACCTTGGACACGTGCTTCTTTGCCTAGGATGATCTCACAAGGACCAAATGGCATGCAACATCAGCAAGCAAGCCCACAAGGTATTATTTCATGACATATAATTTTAAGCATAACACTACAAACTAGAAATAATTGTATTCAGAAAATTAAAATAGCTTTACTGATAAAAGACACATTAGTTGTTGCCAACTCATATGGCCCTTAGAGTGGCCACTTGCCCACCCTTAAAGTTAAAAAAAAAAAAAAAAAAAAAAAAAAAAAAAAAAAAAAAATCAGTAAATGGCAAATTTTATTCAGTGAAAAGAAATACAGCACAACCACATTACACAGAAATTGTACGGGGGCTGTTAAAAAACTAAATGAAAGTACATAAATCCAAAAATTCTAGCATATCAGAGAAAGAATAACGAGTTAAGACAGCATCCAATCATACAGAGTGGAGAAAGAACATCTTCATATTTAGGGGCGAGCCTTCTATCCCTTCAAATAAGGGATTATCACACTCTTTCCAAATAAATTACATAGGGCATATTGGAATAGCACCCCAAACATCCACCATACTCTGCCAACCAAATCCCCCTGTTCAATACTCCAACAAAGCCAAAACACTCTAAGGCATAACCCATGCTATACCAAATCAACCAAACACCATGGATCAAAAATCATAAGCAATGGGGCAATGTAGTGTTTCCAATGGAGATTCAAATCTCCTCCCCCATTGTCACTACTGAATTATGGGGAAAAAAATTCCTATTACTGGATTATTTGTAACTACATATATGTGGTGATCAGTTGGATCTTAAACTATCTGTTTTTTTTTTTTATTGACCCCTACTTGTTAAGAGTGGAGATGAAATAAATGGGATTCTGCCTTTGGGTTCTTATTCTGGATACCCCTCCAAAAAATAAATATAATTTAATTGCATTTCATGCTCCAAATTTTTTATAATTCAATCAATTTGACATTTGAAGTAGAAAACACACAGTCACAAATAAACAAGGAGCAGAATAATGCTTATTAGTATCAATAGGTCCTAAGTGCACACGAGAAACCATCTTACTCAATTAGCTCTTCACTGTACTTCCATCCTTGTCTTATATGCTAACTAGTGCCACTCAAGCAGCAGCATTGAGGCTCAGCTCAAAGGTCTATTTGTGTGATTAATAGTTGAAAAAGGATAAAGCTAAAATCTTTGTTAAAGTAAAGAATAAGTTTGCTGCAAATCAATTATTTATCCAAAGAAAGTTTCCATATAAAAGGGGCACTACACCCTTAATTCTTTTCTTTCTTTCTTTTTTCTTTTTTTATGGGGGGGGTGGGGGGGATGGGGGAGACCTTATGACAATAACATAACTAGTGATGCTACATACATTGATCTGTGAAATCTATTATATAGTTCCACATTATTGCATCAGAAAGCGAAGGATTACAGATCTCTTTACCAACTCCCTAGTTTGTCATTGGTGGGCAGAGCCAAAATATATTCACTAGTCAAATGTTGCCCAAAGCCTTCGGGTGTTGTCAAGTATCAAGTCATGATGTTTTTAAAATTCACATTGGTTAGGTCCAATAGTGTGACAAAACATTACAGATCTCTTTACCAACTCTCTACAAAGCCAATGAGTCCTCTTGTAGTTGTAATGCTACAGAGGCCTTATATCCTTTGATTGAGTATGGTTTTGTGATCAAAATCTTTTATACTAATTCTTTTCCTTTTCAATTACTTTATGCTTTTATTGGATTTAACACTATTCTTGATTTTTTTTTTTCAAAGCTAAAATGAAGAGAATCCAATAACTTAACAATTTGGCATTGGCTAACTAGGACTTATACAAGTAAAAAAAGTGGAAGGAGTTAAAGCTCAATTGGCATTGGCATTGGCCCTCTTCTTTCGTTACTGTACACTAGACTGGAGGAAAAGGAAGAATTATAAAGCATTGGTCTTTTATTATTATTATTCTTATTTCTTCTTGTTAGACCTTGCACAACAAGTTTAGGATCATTGTATAGGACAGAATTGACAATTGCCGACTTTCCTTGGCCTAGCTTCTCTAGGCAAGAACATAGTCTCATTTTGGGACCCTCAAGCCAAAAAGTCTAGCCAGATGTTAGGCAGAAAGAAATGTAGGAAACAAATGAGTTTGACTTAACTTACAAATTGTTTTAGAAGATTTTGTCCAACTTTAATAAAGCTTGTTGAGTGTGCTTTGATATCTGGACATTTCTACATAATCACTTTCTTTGGATATCATTTTTTTGTAATGTTTTACCTAGTAATGTAGATCCTTCTTGAATTTCCTGTGCCTAATCAGTGTCAAATAAAAACTGCATCTTTGAGTTCGAAGTTGGTTTTTCTTATTTCTTTGTCCTAATGTGTATTAGGAGAATTGTGTAGCAGTGATGAGAAAAAATATAAAGCACTGAAGCGGGCAACTGAAAGGGAGATTTCTCAAAATGCTGATATCATTTGTTGCACATGTGTTGGTGCTGGAGATCCTCAATTGGCAAATTTTAGGTTCTGCCAGGTTGAAATGCATCTAACATGTGGAAGTTTATCTAGGATTCACTTGTTTAAAAGTTTACTCTTTTTAACTTTTTTTTTTTTTTTTTGTTTTGCTGCTATTGGTATAGTGCATTTGGATCATTCACAGTGGGTTTTTTTTTTTTTTTTTTGGATTTTTCTATTCACTGATTTTTTTGGAATGTTTTTCTAAAAAGTTAAACCTCTTTTTATATGATCTGTCTGCAATGTTGAATTTTTAACTTGCTATTCCACTGAGAAATTTTGACAATCAAATTAAATCGATAAAATTGTATGCATGTTTGGCATTACTTTAGGAAGAGAGTTTTAATTATAGAGTTTTAGTAGTTTGTAATATAGAGTTTTAAGTAAGAAGCAGTTTAGCTTTTTTGGCTTTTGAGTGTTTGACAAATTGCGTTAAACAATGCTTTAAAGTGGTAGATTTATAAAGCATGATTAGTGAATTGTAGAGTTTTTTCCCTAAAAGCTTCAAATTTTAGCTTCCTAATCATGAAGGCCGATGTAGTTGAGCTTTAAACTAGTTTTCTATTGGGGAGGGTTTGGGAATTGGGATAAGCGTAGGTCTTAGTTTTTTTGTTTGTTACATTGAAAATGCTGTTACTATTAGTTGTATGCATAATTTATAGGTTTTTAGTATATTTCATTCTTCTTTATTTAGGTTTTTTTTTATAAAAAAAAAATGCTGAATAAGCTCTTATATATTTTATTCTTTACTAATAATTTGAGTCTAAAATATATGGAGTGGAGTATATATGAAGCTGACCAAACCATGATATGACTTATAGTGAAAGAGCTTAAAAATCCCTTCGTGAATTCCTTCCTTCCTTCAAACCCAATATTCTTTTTTTCATTTTTATAGTATGTTGGAACTCTGAGTGTATAAAGGGGATGCTGAATTTTTTTTTTTTTTTTTTTGAGAACAGGTCAGAAACATGCAGCTGGCCATAGACTGAGGCTACACTACCGTAGCTAAGAAAGGACCCATACTAAACAATTATCTTTGTAAAGAAAACTTGTATAAGTCCAAGGCCAGCTACATGCTGCTGGCCATAGTCTGAGGCTACACTAACGTAGCTAAGAAAAGACCCATACTACACTTTTTAAATCTAAAACGTTGATGTGGTACTCCACTCCAATAACTACACATTAACGAAATATTATAATTTTTTTTATGCAAACTAAATATTATAATTGATTTATTTTTTTCACATTAATTTATAATTTTATGCCATATTTACATATTAAATGAATAGTATTTATTGCTATAGAGTATACTTAAATATTGTTCTATTGTGGGAAAGTTATTTAATACACTCTAAGGAATGTTTTTTCATCTCACATAAATGATAGGATTTACTATGCTTAATTAATGAAACACACTATTTTGTGACACTATAAAACATTACTCATACATGCATTGGAAAATTACTGAAATATCAGGACATCACCTGCCACAATCTCACCCATTTTGCAAAAGGTCCCACACTCACTGGTCACCCACCAATAATTGATTACTCCTGTAATCTACTCTGGACTCAAGCTGGCCTGGCTGCCACCACTCACTGTCTCCTTCTCTCTGACTCTCTCTCGGCTCTTTCATAGAAAATTACTTTTTAGTTACTGTTTTACTTTTTTAAGTGAAAGATAAAAAACCAAAGCTTGGGTTTTTTTTATTTTTTGGGCGAGAGTTTATATTAGTGCATTCCACATTGGGCTCTTCCAACGGGCTTTTTTGCTGAATCCACCAACCTTAGAGCAATTACATCAGCTCGTGCATAAGATTCCGTCTATTTTATACTTAAAACCTACTTTTTCTATTTTACACCATCATTTTTACAAAACACTCACATCAGTTTATCTATTTTACAAGATATTTCAATAAAATATTCACTCCTCTAATTTTTTTTATTATTTCTCTCAACTACCACTATATACACGCGCCATCTCTCTTTCTCTTCCCATTTTCTGATTTGTTGCTCTCTCTCTACCCATCTCTAGCAACAATTAACTCCATAGCTCCATAGCTCTGATCAACGATCATCTCCCTAGCGCCATAGCTCCGATCAACTCTCGGTCAAGCTCCGATCAACTCCAGCAAGACCTTTCTCGGTCAAGCTCCATAGCTCCGATCAACTCTCCCTCTCGGTCAAGCTCCCTATCTCCGATCAACTCTCCCTAGCTCCGATCAACTCTCCCTCAAGCAAGACCCTTCTCGGTCAAGCTCCTTAGCTCCGACCAACACAGATCAACTCTCCCTCTCGGTCAGATCTCCCTAGCTCCAATCAGGCAAGACCCTTCTCGGTTAAGCTCCGTTCAAGCAAAAGACCCACGAGCTCCGATCGTTCCACAAGCACCGATCAAGACGAGCTCCAGTCAAGCAACGATCAAGCCTCTATCAAGCACAGATCAGGACCCACGAGCTCCAGTCAAGCACCGATTAGGACCCACAAGCTCCGATCAAGCATCGGTCAAGACCCACGAGCTCCGATCAACCACCGGTCAAGACCCACGTGCTCCGATCAAGCACCGATCAAAACCCAGGAGCTCCGATCTGTCTCTCTGTTGGTTTGTCCGTGTGGGTTTGTTTGTGTGTGGGTGTGGGTGTGGGTGTGGGTGTGTTTGTTTGTGTGCATCTGAGGAAAAAGAAAACGAGGAGAGGAAAACTGAGTTCGTTGGTTGTGCACAGAGAAGAGAGATAAAAAAAGGGGCGAACGGAAATTAATATAATAACAAATGCACATGCTACAGTAACCGTACATATATGCACGGTTACTGTAGCAATTGTGCATAAATGCACAATTATGCACAAGCTGATGTAGGTGGTTTTTTTGCTCAAATTGTGTAAAAGTAGTTAGTTATTCCATTTTGCACAATTATGCCCAAGCTGATGTAATTGCTCTTAATAAAATAGAAAGTGGCATGAATTGTTTAATAGGTTTGACAAGTGACTGTGTGCCCCTTAGCTTTTATTTTTAAATGATATTATGCATTTTATAATAATAATATATTTCAAATTAGAATATACTATATCAGTGACCTTGAGTTCATCTTAGAAACCAATAGTATTGGTTTGCACATCACTTATATCTTAGAAACCAATACTATATCAGTGAAGTTGGTGAAAGACTTAAGGTACTCTCTCTCTCTCTCTCTCTCTCTCTCTCTCTGTTTGTGGTGGGTTGTTGAATTGGGGTAAGCAGGTGGCTTGTATGGAGTAATAAGGTGGTTTTAGTTGATATTGGGAGTGTTGGTTGTTTTGTATAATATTGGATGATTGTTGTTGAGTTGTATTTATTTGATTAATTCATTTTAAGGGCTTCTCTCTATCTTTTTCACACATCAATTACACACTAAAATGGAATTGCAAATTTAAAGAGATGTCCATTCCTAAAGAATATTGCTAGTAATGATGTTATAGTTACCAAATATATTATAACTTCTCTATGCATTTAAATTCATTGTTTGATTTGGAACATAGCTAAAAGTGGATGATTAATTGCAATTTGTTTCTTAAATTAAAGTGAAATTGTGTACATGAAATGTATGTTAACTCTTGGTTTGTGTTTTCATGAAATCACATTATAGGTGTTTCTTGCAAATCAATTTATAGCAATGGATAGGAGTTGGATGAAAATTACCAATAGAAGGTCGCGAGAATATTTAGATGGAGTTCAACAGTTTTTGAATTTCGCATCTAACCATGCATACCCAGATGGAACAATTTCATGTCCGTGTAAAAAATGCGTGCATACGAATTCGTGGCCTATAGATGTTGTACAGGCTCACTTAGTGTCAAAAGGGATTTGTAGGGGTTATAATCCTTGGATTTTTAATGGGGAATTATTGTTTGCGAAGACTTCTACTGAAATTCCTAGTAGTCATGTTCAGGAAAACCCAATAGAGTATGCCGATCTTCATGACATGTTGCGTGACATGTTCCCCATACAAAATATGGCATCTAGGCCAATGGAAGAAGTTCCTAGTGTGCAACAACCCACAGAAGGTCTTGCAGAAGGTCCTAATGAAGATGCACTTAAGTTTATGAAATTGCTTGAAGATGCTAATCAACCTTGTTATGAAGGTTGTAAGTATTATAGCAAATTGTCAGCTATTGTGCATTTGTACCACATGAAGTGTCTTAATGGTTGGACTAACAAATCATTTACCATGTTGCTGGAATTTTTGCTTCATTTTCTTCCTTCAAATGCTAAGTTACCAAAAGATTATTATGAGGCTAAAAAGATTATTAAGGATCTAGGCTTGAGTTATGAAAAGATTCATGCTTGTCCTAAAGATTGTGTTTTATATTGGAAGGATAATGAGTCTAAAGGTCAACAAAGTACTAATGCTTCCTCCAAGAAAAGAAAAAAGAAAGCTGCAAAGATTCTACGATGGTTCCCCTTAAAGCCAAGATTGCAAAGACTATTTATGTCTCCTGAAACAGCCAATCATATGAAGTGGCATGTCAATGGTTGTGTGAATGACGGGTTAATAAGACATCCTGCTGATTCTGAAGCTTGGAAGTCATTTGACTCTAAATACGTAGAGTTCTCATCCGAGTCTCGTAATGTGAGGCTTGGATTAGCAGCTGATGGATTCAACCCGTATAGAAATATGAGTACTACTCATAGTACATGGCCTGTTGTTTTGATCCCATACAATCTCCCTCCATGGATGTGCATGAAAAGATCTTATTTCATGCTATCATTATTGATTCCCGGTCCAACCTCACCCGGGAATGATATTGATGTTTTCTTACAACCACTAGTAGAAGAATTGAAGGAATTATGGGATGTTGGAGTAGAAACGTTTGATGTGTCTTCCAAAAAATCATTCCAAATGAATGCTGCATTATTGTGGACTATAAATGATTTTCCTGCATATGGTGATATCTCGGGTTGGAGTACCAAAGGTTCTCTTGCATGTCCCTCTTGTAACTATGATAAACAATCTCGTTGGTTACGATATGGAAGAAAATTTAGTTACATTGGACATAGGCGATTCTTGGATAGTGATCATAGATTCCGTAAGCAAAAAAAATCATTTGATGGGAATATTGATAAGAGATCAGCTCCTATTACAATATCCGGAGGGGAAATCATGTTACAAACGGATGCTGTAGCTGATCATGTGTTTGGGAAGAAAAAAGTTAATTTGACCAATAAAAGAAAAAGAGGGGAGGAAGCCTTAACTGTGTGGAAGAAGAGAAGTATATTTTTTACCTTGCCTTATTGGGAGTACCATGTGCTGCGTCACAATCTTGACGTGATGCATATTGAGAAGAATGTAGTTGATAATATAATTGGCACATTGTTGAACTTGGATGGTAAGACAAAAGATAACTTGAAGGCACGCCAAGACTTAAAGGATATGGGTATAAGAAGTGAACTTCACTTGAAGAAGGTTGGGAATGATCAGACATGTATGCCACATGCTTGCTACCATATGAATGCTAGTGAAAAGGATGGTTTTCTGCAATTTTTGAAAGATGTAAGAGTGCCAGATGGATATTCTTCAAACATCTCACGTTGCATTAAACTCAAAGAACGCAAGATTAGTGGGATGAAAAGCCATGATAATCACATCTTAATGCAGCAGCTTTTCCCAATAGCAATACATGGATCTTTGCCCCCTGAAGTGAGTAGGCATTTAATTGACTTATCTTGTTTCTTTAGAGAGATATGTTCCAAAGTACTAAATGTGGAGGAACTTGGGGCTCTTGAGAAGAGAATTGCTGTGACATTGTGTGAGTTGGAAAAGATATTCCCTCCCTCTTTCTTTACAGTGATGGTACATGTAGTCATGCATTTGGCTAGTGAAGCCAAAGTTGCTAGCCCAGTTTATTATCGTTGGATGTATCCCATAGAGAGGTAACACATATAGGAACTTGGTCTATTTGGTTTTTTTATTTTTAACTTACCAATTTCCCATATTTGATCTTGGGTTTTCCAATAGGTACTTGTCAAGACTTAAGTTTTACGTGCATAATAAAACTTATCTAGAAGGCTCTATTGCAGAAGGGTATATAGCAGAGGAATGCTTAACATTCTGTTCACGTTATTTTAAATATGTTGAAACTGCATTTAGTCGACCTATAAGGAATGTTGAGGAATCCATGGGTGTGGTGGTGAGCATTACATTAGATTCAAATTCATGGATCCAAGCACATCGTTATGTGCTATTCAATTGTGAAGAAATCACCCCATTTCGCGAGTAAGTGATATGTCCTTATGTATCCTTTAACGACATTCCAATGCAATACTCTAGCTTAACACTAACACGTTTGTGTACACAGTGAACATATAGCGGAGATCAAGGCTAGTTTCCCTTCTCATGTGACTGATGATGATGTTATTCAAAAGCAGCATATAGAGAAATTTTGCAGCTGGTTTAGGGAATATGTAAGTAAAGCATATATATAGCACTATTTTCGGTTGTAACACTTTAGATAGCATACTTATAATAAAAGTCTTTCTCTATAATAGGTGATGTCAATGGATGCCTCTAAGAAAAAGGAAATCTCTGATAAAGTTAGATGGCTTGCTCGATATCCAGATAATGAAGCAAAACGGTTCAAGTGTTATGTTATAAATGGTTTGAAGTTTCGTACCAAAGATTTTGAAGCAACTAGGAAAACTCAAAATAGTGGAGTTTGTGTTGTTACTGAAGGTGATGCTATTTATTATGGTGTACTAATTGATATTATTGAGTTGAACTACTCTGACAAGTTTCGATATGTATTATTCAAATGTCAATGGGCTGATGTAATTAGTGGGAGAGGATGCAAAAAAGATGAGTTTGGATTTTCCCTTGTCAATTTTTCAAGATTGATACACACAGGTGATCAATTGATTGATGAACCTTATGTATTAGCATCTCAAGCTTCGCAAGTGTTTTATGTGGAGGATGTGAGACATAAAGATTGGATGGTAGTGGTCAGAACAAAACCTAGGGAGGTGTTTGATGTTGGTATTCAAGCTTTAGATGATGATGATGAAGTGGATACATATATGGAGAATGTCCCTTATGATGTAACTATTGATGATGCATGTGATGATGTAAATGACAACCATGCTTGCGCTCGAGTTGATGAAGAAGGAACCATTTATGATACACCGTTGATTAGTGAGGATGAATTGCTTGAACAAGACTTTATCGATGATGAAGAGCTTAGTGATGATGTTTATGAGTCTAATGACGATGAGTCCAATGATGATGGGTCCAATGATGATGAGTCTAGTGATGATGACTAGGTTGTGCCCCTTCTTGCACATTCTTTAACGAAATTCATTATTGCTTAATAGGGAAAAAAAGAAAAGAAAAGAAAAAAGGTCTTTTTAACACTTAACTTAGTTGTTTGTTAACAATTTACATTGAACTTCATAGAATGGATGAATGTTAAAGTGACAAATACTAACTTTTTATTAAGTATATATTATTTTTGCTATTATGATGAACTTTATAGTAATTTTATTACATTTTCTTAATTGGGGCTTGAAATTATTATTATTATTTTTTTAATTCCAAAACTTGTTATCTTGACTTAAGCCTACAACATTGTACTTGTAAAATTCTAATGTTGAATTGTAGGACTATATAATAATTTGTGTTGTTTTAGTGTTTAAAGTAGTTGGAGTTGTTGTATTTGCAATTGCTTGTACCATTACTTGTCATTGTGCTTATATACTTGTTTATTTTAGACTTTGACAGTTGAAATGGCAAGGCGAAAGACAAATCTGCGCACACGTCCCAAGAGTATAACATTGGAAAGAGCTTCTTCACAAGATGCGGATGAAGTGGGGGACCAAGAAATGCATGAAGCTTCTACACAAGCTTCTACACAAGGTATGAGCTTTTTACTCAAAAGTTTACCATTCATACAGAAGGTATGGGTAGATTTACTGAAGGTATGGCATTTCGGTGTTGGTTATGCGGTTTGTCTTATTGTTCATTTCTTTATTGCATTGCCTTCTGAGTTTAGGTAAATTGTAGTTGTTTATGAACTTTGAAGTTACCTTTTCCCATTTACCTGTTTCTTTGCCGGCTTAAATCAATGTTAAGACTAAACCATAAATATTTGAAGGTTATTTAAAAATATTTATAGCACTACCATACGTATATGCATGTGTTATTGAACTTAATTTTTGTATCATGTTTCTCAAGTTTTACGTGCTTGGTTTATTGAACAATTAACTTCAATGTAGTGAAAAGTGGCATCTATATTTTTAATGCAGAACTTTGTTCTCTTGATTTTTTCCAATCAGCTCTCTTATTTATTTAACATTTTTCAATGTTTTATTTGTTTCCTTGCATTTTTTACCAACCTCACTGTGCAGTATTCAATAGACGTGGGTCCGTGGTATTAAGGGCCTTATACATTGTCTTTATTTTGGTTTTTATCTTCTCAAATTCCTTGCTTATGTCTAATGTTTAGTGGGGGACCAAAATGATATTATGGGCTAGTGGGGCAGTCCATGTCCATGTGGATCACTATTTTACTAACATTGAATGGATATGGTGGGGCAGTCCATGTCCCAAAATTTTTTTGTTTGTTTCTTGAAGTATATTAGTTTGTCAGTATGTTTCTAATATTTTATATTCTTTAGCAAATAATGACCACTTGTTTAATAGAATATTTAGATTCATCCTTAGTTTTGCATGTTTTGTTGTTTGACATTTTGCATTTCTCCTTTTAGGATCAGATGTGCAACCAGCTATACGTGCCACTCGCGGGCCAAACAAGTACTTGGAAATTTGGGATCTTCCCGATGACCAAGAAATTGAGTTGCCACTAAATAGTATGCATCAACCGGTTGGCGAGGGGGTGAGAGCTTTCACTGGTTTCTTGGGTACGATTGCACGGAAACCTCACATGTGCCCGATTAAATACCTTGATTGGAAGGCCATGCCAGAAGAACTTAAAGAAGAGCGTTGGCGTCTTGTAAAGGTATTAAAGAAGTTATAATATTTGTAATTATGACATTTTGTACTAAGTTTTACATAAGTATTTTAGCATGAAAACATTTGTAATTTGATAACTCAACTATTTGATTGTAGCGAAAATATCAAGTCCCTGATAAGCCAAAGGCATATGAGGGTCTAAAGAAATTTACATTACAAAAAATTGGGAAGGCTTGGAGGGATCATAAGTGTAGGTTGAAAGCTGAGTATTATATACCGAATTCAAGAAACAAAGCACGGGTGAAGAACAACAGACCTAAGAAAAAATGCATACCAGAAGATTGGAATATACTTGTTGATCATTGGTATTCTGATGATGCAGTGGTATGTTTGTTTTTTCTCTCTTTTCCATCATGGATCATACTAAAAGTAGAATAATTATTGAGAAATTGAGAGAATACATATTGGATTGCTTTTAGATAGGATTAGCTAGAACCTTTATGTGGGCTTTTTTTTGAGGTTGATGTAGTAGAGATTGAAGTTGTTTTTCATATTTGTTTAATTTGGTAGAAGTCTTGGAGTAAATGTTGGTTTGTCAAGGTTCAAAAACAAAGGCAAGTGTGTGGTGTGGAGATTTTTTTAATAGGTTCTAGATTTCTTTTAAGATTTTTTGCTTTGGTCTATAATGATTTTTCTTAAAATGAGTTAGCTTTCTTAAAAACGCCTAGTTTTCATTTATCAAAAGTATTTATCATTAAATCAATATTGTTATATCAATCATTAAGCTTCTAGTCCAAATGGAAGGTATAAACATGCTATGCTCCTGTAAATGAAATAGCATGGGAAACTTGGGTCTCTTCACTCCATGATAAGAGATGCTCAGCCAAAACTTATTACCTTTAGCATGCAGTTCCTCTCATTCTTTTATACCAAATGATATTTTTGAGCATTCTGGCTTTAGCTAAAAGTAGCTCTAGATACTTAAAGCATACTGTATGTAAGCATGTAATTTTGTTGAATGTAGATAAAGTCAGATAAGAATAAGGACCGTCGTTCTAAACAAGATGACATACATACTGGTGGTTCGTGTGGCTATGCTATGCACACTGCAAAAAAGGTAATAAGTATTATGACTATTTTTTAAATGATTTTGACTTCTCCTATGTTTATGTGAAACAAATATTCATCACTAAATAAATATGTTGTTCATAATGTAGGCAAAAACGGATGGACATCCTGTAGAGCGTGCAGTATTATTTCAAATTCTACATACTCGTAAAGATGGATCTGCAGTTAATCCTGTAATGAAAGAAAAAATGGTAAGTAATTTCTGTATTGTAGTTGGGGGTAAACAAAATAGGTATTCAAGAAACAATATTATAGTTTTTCCCTACAAAGTTATCTCAAAGATGAGTTTTGTTCAAATAATTCAAGTCTTAGGTCTTGCAAAATATTGTATAACCAGCATGTCTTTTTTGACAAAAACCAAGCATAAGATGAAATCCCATGTGGTTGTTTGAACACTTGTGTAACTATTTTGAATCAATGATAATTGTTATGAATAATTCTTTAAAGTGATATCGTACTATATGAAACAATAATCATAATGTTATGAATGATTCTACCATCAAAAAATTTAAATATGACGAAATTTTAACGTGATATCATACTATATGAAACAATAATCATAATGTAATTTTTCTTTCTTTCTTTCTAGCACCATATCATCTTGACAATTAGGCAACTTATCAATCTTATATATTAACATAAAGTGTAAAGATATTAATGAGTCACAACTTACATAAAGTGTAACCATATCAACTTAGAATAGTCTAGTACCATATGTGGGATCTACATAACAAATATTCTCCAATTTTTAATAAAAAAAGAAAGGTTAAAAAAAACGTTTTCAATTGTATAGAATGTTTAAATTGTATCAATCACAGCTATTACCATTAGTGGATGTAAAAATCATGAGGGTAGTGATTAGTATATAGACCCTATGTAATAAATTATACTTGTTTTAATTTTACCATTAGTTTTAATCTTACATATATTTTGGTATTAACATATGCAATAATTAGCAATATTGTTTTTTTCTTAAGGAGATGAGCTGTGATACATAGATTTTCAAGAAGGGACAAAGCCTATAATAGACCACATATGTTATTTGTGTTTCCTCCATTGTCGGCAACAATAAAATCTAAATCCTTGAAATCTGTTTGTTTCCATTCATACGTTGACCTTATAATGCATGGGTTTTTCTAGCTTCGCAATGCACATAATGGATGTATATGACTTCCTCTTCTTCTTCTTTTTTTTATTTTTTTATTTTTTTTATTTTTTGGAGAGGTTCATGTGGTGAGTTGCTTGTAGAATGTCAATTTTCTCTTAAGGGTTATTGATTGTTGTGGCAAAGTAGCACCAACAATTTTGGCACTGGTGCCTTTGGTTGTGGTGAGGGGGACACTAGCTTTGTGTGCATACTTTTTGCATCATTCTAGGTTTTATTGGTGCTTGCTTGTCCTATATGTATATATATGTTGTAGGGTCATTTTAACTATATGATTTCTAACTTCTTTTTTTTTTTTTTTTTTGTTCAAACTCATATATCAGGACAAAATGAAGGAATTGTTGGTTGACCCTAAGAATCAATTGCAGTCATCTGACACAAGTGGTAGTATTGCATGGTCAAAAGATGATGTGTTTGCCAAAGTGATGGGTAAGGAGCACAAAGGTCGCATTCGTGGGGTAGGATTTGGTCCAACCCCAAGTGGTCAAAGTACCAAGATTGCTCTCACGGATAGTGAAATACAATCAAGTCAAGCAAGGGACAACGAAGTTGCACAATTGAAGGCTTCCTTGGCTACTATAGAGGAGAAACTAGTAGGTTTTGACAAAATGAAGGAAAAAGTTAGTCAATTTGAAGAAATGGAGCAAAGAATGGAGCAAAGAATGGCTCGCATGCTTCAACAAATTTCTACACAATACAATCAGGTATGATAAATGACTTGAGTGTCAATTTATATGGAGTAGGAAAGGAACATTAAATGTATGGTTGCTAATTAATATTTACTTGTGGTAATTAGCTGGAAAGATATTTATTGATTTAATAATTAGTATTTACTTGTGAATTGTGACGGTATGAATTTATTGATCTACAACATTGATAAAGGGTGGTGAAGGAAAAAGATTTCTAGAAGCACCATGTTATTAATAGATGTTTATGGCATTATGTGGTGACACCTTTGCATCCTTTGAATTCTATATCAAGGGACCTCCCAACACCAATCATTTTGATTTGATCCCATCAGTTGTCTTGTTGTGCCTCTGCTTTGTAATTTCAAATTTTCAAAACTAGGAAGTTGCAAAGAGAGGTGGTCCTCCCATAAAAGATCAAGACAAACTATAATGGTCAACCTAAAAGATCAAGAAACATGTCTTCATTTAACTTGTTCCCATTTTTATTTGGGTAATATTTTTTTGTCATTCTATTTCATTTATACACACTTATTAAGGAATCATACTTTGTATGTAGGATGCTTCTCTGATCGAACAATCTCCAGTTCTCCCCAAATCATCAGCCGCATCTCATCAACCAAGAAGCTTATAAGTTTTATCTTGGAGTTCTTGGACTTTTTTGTGTACGGAGAACTATGGAAGAACAACCGCATTTTTTGCAAGTGTTGAAGGATACTTTTAAACACTTTGAACTTTGATTATAGTATTAGATTAATTTCAGCGGTTGTTTTATTCAAATAACCACATCTTTTTTTTGTTAATTTTAAGATGGTGGTTATAGACAATGTTTTGTATTTTGTTAATATATTTCTATGTTAATATTACATTAGTTTCAAGACATTTGTGGTTTTGTTAGTTAGTTACATTTGTGGTATTGTGTTAGTAGAGCTAAAACTATTACAGGTTATTTGTAACAGGTTTGTGAATGATTTATTTATTAGCAAATAGCAGTTTTAAAATCCCCTAGGGGAAAAAAAAAAAAAAAAAAACCTATAGCGGCGGTCAATAAGCGCCGCTAAAGGTTCAAATTTTACGTTTTAAAAGAATACCTATAGCGGCGCTTATTGACTGCCGCTAAAGGTTGAAACATATAAAGTACAACAGCTGTTTTGATTTATTGTTTATAGCGGCGCTGTTTGACCGCCGCTAAAAGGTAGACACAATAGCGGCGGGGTAATGCCAATGCCATGAATTCTGAGCACATATGGCGGCGGTTTTATGCCCGCCGCAATAAACCTTCACCCGCCGCTAAAGGGTTCATCTATAGCGGCGCTTTTTGCTACCACTGCAATATACCTATAGCGGCATTGCAACATTGACGGGACGACCCGCCGCAATAGCACCCGCTGCAATAGGTCAAAAGGACCTTTAGCGACGCTTTTTTGGGCTTTAGCGGCGGTTTTGGACCGCCGCAATAGCCCGTTTTTCTTGTAGTGAAGGGAGTTATGGGCCATTGGGTTGATAAATTAAGATGTAAATTAGGTTGATCACATACCCATCTTTCTGCCATATTAAAGTTTCATGCATAGCTAGAATTATATTAATGGAAAAAGGCTGCATTATGTTATTAGATACCTACCTCTGCATCGTTCTAGTGACACTAATTATCATCTCTAAGCCACTGCAGTATGCAGCAACTTTTAAGCACAAAAATTTGATTATGCAGCAATATTTTTTAAGCGAAAATCTGATTAGGTAGAGCCAAAAAGATATGATTATGCAGCAGTAATTGTAAGCCCAAAATCTGACACAGCTGAAGAGTATTTCAAAGAAACTAAACACCTTCGTAGGCTTTAATGTTGATAGATTAAACTATTTAAATGTTAAAACAAGTTGTTAAGTGGGAAAATTTTGTATTGATGGACCTATTTTTGGCGTTGCTAGGTCCTAATTCTACTGATTTATTGTGACTCAAGGGTAGTTGATTTCTTTTATTTTTGCTACTAAGAGATAAGTGGTATTTACTAATTTTGGGGTTTTTTCCCAAAACAGTGTTGATTATTAAACTATTTTATATCAAAGAAATATATAGATATTCTATATATAAATTGATATTTTATAGATGCTTGATGTGCACATTGACTATTCGTTTTATGAAAAACTTGTGGGACAACCTAAATTTATTAAAACTTGTATGTGAGAATATATCCTTATATTTTTGAGATTTATGAATGGATTATTTTTGTGAGCATCTTGAATATGTTTTGAATCCTATGACAAGTCATGATTAAAAGCACAATGTTATATTCAGTCCCTAGCAAGGGACGATCCCAGAAAAGGGGGATAGTGCACAATTGGTAGCTCCTTAGCAAGGGAGTATACCATTAAGGATCCGAAAAGGGAACTCCTTAGCAAGGGAGTGCACCTTTAGGTTCCAAAGGAGCCATCCTTAAGAAAATGGATGAAAAGGAGGTTCTAGTCCTAAAAGGGGATAACATAACCCTGTCAACGGGGTGTAAATGTTGACCATAAGAAAAGTCTAGGAAATTGTTTATATGATAGTATTGATATATATATATATATATATATATATATATATATATATATATATATATATATATATATATTATGATGACTCACAATATAAAGATTTTTTTTTTTTTATGTGAAATATTTGATGACAAAATATTGATGAATTACAAGTTATGAATTTGTTGTAAGAATTATTTATTTGAAAGGGTTGTTTGCACACCCCAATGTTAGTGAATTCCACTTATTGAGTTATTTCATCCTCCTTTATATCCCCTTACAAATACATTAGAGGGATTATTGGAGTAGAGATTATTGGAAAACAATAGTTAAGAACTATTTTGTGGAACTGAGGATTTTATTATTATTTTTATGGCATTAAACATTGTACTAGAGAATTATTTTGAGGATGTTTTATCTTTGGTGGATTAGAGCTCTGACATTTGTGATGAGATTTTAGATTACTAGATGCTTTTATTTAATACTTTTTTATGGATTATTTAGATTGAATAGACTTTTATTATTTATGATTTTGCAGCGTTACAAAGTGACTCTCCTCATTTTTCATTAATAAGTGACACCCATATTTTCAAGCAAATTTCTTCATTTGAATCTTATCTTTATATGTATTTTCACTTATCTCTTAACATTCTCACTAGCTAAACTCGATCATTTTATGAGTATACTATACTTATTGAATGAGTTCTAGTTAGCTCAGCCGATAAACTTTTTGTTGTTGAATAAGATATCAAAGATTCGAACTCAGTGTACACAAAAAAACTAATTAGTATTTTGACCAGATGATAAATAGTATCAATCAACATAGAGTACACGTCATATGTTGAAACCACTTACCTCTTCTTAAGAAAATAAAATTAAAAAAAAAAAAAAAAACCAACATTCAGTATCATAGAGCATAGCTAGTCTTACAACACTTCTTTGGAAAGTGTTGGCTAAGTCAAGCCAAACAATTACATTTTGAGCATATAGAATCTCACTAATAAACAAAATATTTTCACTTGTATTTAAGATTTGTCGAAAACATCGCAAGCACGATAGCCCTCTAATATGGGGGCATAATATAGGAAGGAAAGGGAGCCCAAATGGTGAAAGAGCCAAGGGACGATGAATTATTCTTTTGATTTGTGCTCGAGCCAAATGATGAAAATTTATAATGTCTACTTCCCTCAAGGGATGGATCTAAAATAATTCACTTATCCCACCGTTATTCCCGGCTCGGTTATGAAAGAAAGTAACAAATTCATATTATAGTGGTTCCCTAATGAAAGATTTTAGGAAATTGGGTTCTCTTTCATCTCATCCACGGAGGGTTTCAGAATCTATCTTAGCAGATTTTTCTAAATCATGAGACATAATATTCTTTACAAGAGCTATTTGAAAACTTAGTAAAAAGCTGGATTTGTTATCTCATATTTGCTTTTCTTGAAGAAAATACTAGGCTCAAGTCCATAAGCAATGGCAATTTCTTATGAAGACTTGTTTTACCCCCTAATGGGGGTTCTTTTCACCATTTCCTCATGGTGCTATTGCACTATTGATTAACTAGGAGTATTTAACTCATCACAACGGAAAGTGACTTACTCCTAAGATTTTACTCTTTTTTTTTTTTTATCTAGCACCTAAAAAATAAAAATGAAACCTTACGACGTAGTCCTTATTGACATGTTAACGAAGACAATTCAAGTAGAGAAGTGAGTCATCCAAAATAAATAGTATTTGACCATTAATTTATAACTATTTCGTAATATAATTTTTAAAATAAACTAAATATTTCAAGAACCCCCTAGTTCACCAAACCCCTCGGATTCGCCATGAAAGGAGCAAAAAATATATATATATTTCAAGAACCCTTCTCTAATTTCAAAAGTCAAGTCACAATTTTCCAAAAGTCAACACTAGTGAAAAAATCTAATGTTTATTTCAATTTCATTAGGAACTTAATTATAAAATTTAGGTCTTAACCATTAATATGAAGTGATGAAAACAATGAAAATTGTGAATGCTTAAGATTCTTTTTCAAAATGAATCCAAATTATTCATATTCGAACAATGATTTCATTTATTCTAAAGTCATGACCTATCGAATCAATCATATACATTAATTAAGAGTTGTGGAATTTTATCATAATCATTGGTTTTTTTATTAAAATTCATGGTAGTCATTCATACCTTCTTTTTTTTTTTTTTTTTTTTTTTTTTTTTAAGGCCACATTCATACCCAATTCTTAAAACTAAGAACTAGTGTAATATATGGTAGTTTTGACTTCGTAATGTAAAATTAAAAAAAAAAAAAAAAAAATCATCTAATCAAACATGTAACAATTCCCAAGATCCCAATTGTATTCTCTTCAACACATGGGTGAGACTCTATTGGGAAAAAAAATCACTGTTATGAAGCTTCCTTAGAAAATGTATTTACAGCTTAACGACCATAGCCGACCGTGGCCTACCATGTTAGCAACAACATCCTCTAATTACTACACACGAAACTCCCACGAAGTAGAGGCACCTAGAGAGTCCTAGACCCACTTCAACACGTGGCACTCCCATAGATGTCTCTCATGTCGTGTCATGTCAATGTTTTTCTTGTCAAACAAAGCTAACTTGTGTACTAAGCTAAAAGTGCAAAACAGTAAAACAGTATTAATTGGGTCCATGCATGGTACCTTGCTTCTTCCACGTAGAAAACATACAACCATGTGGCACGACCATAGACCTCTGGTAGATTTATATTTCTTTTTCCTATTGCGGGCTACATGTCACTCTGTTATTTAGAGGACTTAATCATAACACTTGGCAAAAAAGGGTCACTTTTCTGGTTTTGTTAGTTGGTCCAAAAGGACGACCTATCAATTAAAATAAGAACTTTTTCGGGTCATGCAATAAATAAAGATTATGATACATGATAATATTGAACAATGGTCCTTAATTTTTATGCTATGTGTCGATTTGATTTCTAACATTTTAGTATTATATTAAAATGATCATTACCGTTAAATTATGGATGAAAAATACTGACATATCTAATGCTCTAAATAAAACCTTCTTTTTTGCCATGTAGACAAACATATATGCAGCCACATTAGCAATTCAGTGGGGAAAAAAAAATTGATAACAACTCACGTGAGACTCTATTAGGGCTCTATTAGGGTTAAGAATCCCTACAACTTGTATAGAAAGAAGGAAAAGAGTGGAATGGAAATAAATGAACATAATAATTTTAGAATATTCATTTGCTTCCTTTGTTTGAGAGTTTTAATGAATGGAATAGAAATTTCATTCCTTCATTTGGAAGTTTAAGTGGGAGAGAATGGATAGGGGCGGCTCTACATAGAGTCTGGGTGGTCACAAAACCACCTTGACCTGGAAAAAAAAAAATTATTATGTATAAATTTTTTATCTTTAAAAAACTTTGCGACCACCCTAAATTCATAGAAGGAAATTGTAAGACTTTATATTTTGTGTGTGCGTGTATTTTTTTTTTTTTATTGGTCAATATATGAAGTTCTATTTTTATTAGATTTTGTATAATTTAAGGTTCTTAATAACCACCTTTAAACAAAATTCTTGAAGCCACCACTGAGAATGGAATGAGGAAATGCTCATTATTCTCTATTCCTTTAAAACCTGAAATTATCATTCCTCCTAAAATTGGTAGTTATTGATGAGAATAAAACTAGTTTTAATGATTTTTTTTTTTTACTAAAACTCTCAAATATGCCTACATATTCTACCATTTATTTTAAAATATAGGTCTTATATTAATATTGTCATAAAATGACTCAATTCCTTTCGCTCTATGTTACTCCTAAACAATGTGACTTACATTCCATTCCTTTATTTTTAAACATCCAAATAAGATTACTTAATTTCATTCAATTCCTTTCTTTTTCATTTATTTTCATTAAATTCATTATATTCCATTCCCTTAAATACTTATTTCCATTACTTAAACCTATTCCATTCCATTTTATTCCTTTATGATTTACTCATTCCATTACTTTATGAACTCTCAACCAAAGTGTAATTGCTCAATCAAATTCAACACTCACTCACGATTGTTTCGGAGCTCCTCCTCAAATTTTTCTAGAGAAAACAAAACAAGAATGAACTTTCTCTGTCTACTTTGATCTTGAATTGTGGTTTCAAAGTCAATCAACCCTTGAATACGGGAGTAGGATATAAAAGGATTCACATAAAAAATGCTAAAAAATATAGCATTTAGCAACTCAAAACACTATTTTATCTATTTTAACACTACTTTATAATACACCCCAAATCAAATATTTTATTTATTTTTTACCACTTCATTAAAATAGTTTTTTTTTTTTTTTTTTTTTTTTTTTTGGTTGAGTTTGTTGCTACAATGAGCTGCTATAGATAACGGCTCACTATAGTTGAGTGCCAATTATAGGATTAGACATGTCTGATGTAGTGTGTTTTTTGTGTGTTAATTATTATTAATAGCATTTTTAGCATTAATTTAGCATTCTTGATGTGAATGCTCTAAAGAAGGAGTGTCCAATTGGTAAAGATTGAGAGAAGGACCCTCAAAGTGGAAAATTATAAGTATCCAACCTCCAATAACGATGAAGATAGAACCATATGCAAAAATCTTGAGCCAAAATAGCAGACCCTTCTCTCACCCATGTACAGCTCTAATGTACCATCCTCACCTTGCTGTCTTGACTGCCTTCTCGACCTTTGTCTAAACCTTATTTCCACAACGTTTGATGGAACAGGTGGCTATGCATTGTCTTGATCATGAGTGAGTGAGTGAGGAGGTAGTACACATGTCAGTTTAGAAAAATATTTTTTTATTTGAACCGTTAGCCATATTATTATTTTCATCACTTAGTTAACGATATAAAATATTTTGACACAATACCAAAAGATTAGGAATCAAATTGACATATAACATAAAAGTTAAGGAGCAAATAAATCGATAAGTTGCACTATTGAATATTATCATGCATAATGACTATGATCATGTTTTATGACTATGGACTAAAACTGACCATTTGACTTTGGATAATGTTTTAGACTTTGTACTAAAACGTTAAAATTAAAGAAGTTTGAGAAATTATATCTCACAGGGTTGAGATAGAGAGAAGACTTCTATATCTTATATATAATTAATTACAGAATGTTTTTGGTCCATTTTATGGACTTGTATAGGATGGTTACAATCAAGTAAATATACAACAAATACGGAATACCACAATCTTAGCTTTCCTAGAATAGATAGAGTGATATGTGCCTTTATTTAATAATGCTAGAATCATGGAGGAGCCTTTTTTACTATAGCTGTAATCACAGTGCATGATTTGTTGGTTTGCTCATTGCTAGGATCATGCTCTATGGGTGTAATTCTATCACTCCCCCTCAAACATGGCTGTGGATGAGGACAAAGGCCAAGTTTGACACGCAATGACTAAAATTGAACTTTTGACAAAGGCTTGGTAAATATATCAGCAAGCTGATTTTAAGATGAAACAAACCGAGTCAGCAATGCTCCAAGTGCCACATATTCTCTAATATAGTGGTAATCCAATTCGATGTGTTTTGTTCTGGCATGGAGAATTGGATTGACAGACATATACAGAGCACTTAGATTATCACAATGCAGAATAGGCACTTGAGGTTGTGGAATGCTTAGGTCACGTAGAAGGAAAGAGAGCCAAGTAATTTTAGCTGCAATAGAGGCCATGGACCTATACTCAACCTTAGCACTAGATCGAGCAATAGTGGCCTGCTTCTTTGCACTCCACGATATGCAATTGCTGCCAAGAAAAGTGCAAAAGCCTGTAGTGGATCTTCGAGTGGTTGGACATCTAGCCCAATCTGCATTGGAGAACCCATAAAGGTCTAGGTTCTCTCAATTAGAATTTTCATCCCAAAGTAAGCTGTTCCTTGAACATATTGCGAGAGCCGTTTGACAAGCTGAAAGTGTGCCATTGTTGGAGATTGCATAAATTGGCAGACATGGTTGACACTATAAGCAATGTCTAGTCTTGTAAAAATAAGGTATTAGAGTCCACCTACAAGACTTCGAAATTTGCTAGGATCAAAAAATAGCTCAGAGTTACGTGAGAGATGTCTACCTTTGCAAGGGATGGGTGTGGAAATAGGTTTGCAAGCACTCATGTCAACTTGAGCTAAAAGATCCAACGCATATCGATGCTAGGACAAGAAAAGACTATGTCCAACCTTATGAACTTCAATTCCGAGAAAATGGTGAAGGAAGCCGAGATCTTTAATTGAAAACTGTTGAGCCAGCTAATTTATGAACCAATTAATACAATTTGGGTTGTCACTGATGACTACCATGTCATCTATATACAGAAGTAATATAAGAACACCCCCTGAAGAATGGTAGATAAACAAACTGGGGTCAGTGATGCTACAATAAAACCCGAGATGGAGGAGGAAGTCACTAAGTTGATCAAACCAAGCTTTAGGAGCTTGTTTGAGACCATAGAGAGCTCGACTTAGCTAACAAACATGTGTTAGGCAAGCAGCATCCACATATCCAAGTGGTTGTTGCATGTAGACAGGTGCACTAAGATGGCCATGCAAAAATGCATTTTTGACATCAAGTTGTCGAAGTTCCCAGTGTTTAACAACTACAATTGTGAGGACAACTTTGATGTTGGCTCGCTTGATGATAGGTGAAAAAGTCTCAAAAAAATCCACTCCATCGACTTGATTAAAGCCTTTTGCCACTAATCATGCTTTGAGGTGTTCAAGGGAAACATTGGACTGTAGCTTGGCTTTGTAAACCCATTTGCATCCCACCACATTCATTTCTGGTCTACGGGGATCGAGGGTCCAAGTTTAATTGGCAAAAAGGGCAGCCAACACCTCATCCATTGTTGCAGACCAGCCAAGGTGTTTTTTGTCTGCAATGACTGATTTTGGGACTACTGGAATCTCATGGACAACATGAAAATTTGCATATTTGGATTTGGTTTACGTATGCCAACCTTGGATCTAGTAAGCATAATATGCTGAATTCGTTGAGGCTTAACAGTAGCTAGTTGTTATGAGATGGCTGGATCATTTTCAAATAGTGCTCTTACTTTTGGGTTTAACTATGGGCTAGCAGGTGGTGTTTGAGGCAAAGAGAGTTGAGAATCTATTGGAGATGGTGGTGGAGCAAATGCTATCAATGGTGGAGAAGGATTTGATGATGTAGGAATAGTGTTGTCAGCTACAAAGTTCTCTCATTCAGAGAAGGTGCAAAGCTCCCTTCAACTGGTTCATGGCCATAAAAACATGTGGGTTGTGAGTATGGTAGAATGGACTCATCAATCACCAGATGCTGTGAGATGTAAATGCGACCTATTGGAGGATAGAGGCACTTGTATCCCTTGTGTTTGCTACTATAACCAAGAAACACACAAGGCAATGACTTTGGCTCCAATTTGTGTTGTCTATAGTCCCCAAGATAAGGAAAGCACCTACTTCCCAAGATTCAAAAAGTGCCATAGTCTGGATGTTTGCCATAGAGACGATAGAAGGGTGAGTCCATCCCTTAAAGTAGGAGAGGGCAATCTGTTGAGCAGAAAAACTGCTGTGGAGAAGCATTCCAGCCAGAACCTTGGTGGAATTTTTGGCATGGAACATTATGGTTAACCCTAGTTCTGTGATGCTTCAATGCTTTCTCTCAGCCTTGCCATTTTGTTTTGGAGTCTTAGGGCATTCAGATTGATGATGAATACCCTTAGCTGTCAAAAAATCAGTAAATGTTTTGGCTGCAAATTCCCTTCCTTCATCACTTTGAAATATGCGTATTTTGGCATCAAACTGACAAGATACATAATTATGAAATTGGATAAATGTGTTAAATAGATCAAATTTATGTCTAAGAGGAAAGAACCATATAAAATTTTTGAATTCATCAACAAAAATGGCATAGAACCGAAATTTATCTCTGGAAACAATTGGAGCTGGCCTCCATAAATCACAATGAACTTTATAGAAAGAGATAATTATATTATTATCACTTTGTAGAAAAAGGTAATCTACAAGATTCTCCCATTTAACAACTAGTACAAACATTAGGCAGTTGAGATTTTAGAAGAAGTGATCAATTTCTAAGAATTGAGATAATCTATAATTTTTTGATGAGGATGTCCTAAGTGTTGATGCCAACACTGTTTATTGACTTGGAGAGATCTGTTTGAGAAGAGAGTTGTTGGATCTTTATCTAAGATTCTGTTAGGTGGTCCTCCATCAAAAATATATAGTCCCTTCTGCTTCCTTCCCCTCACCATTATCCTCTAAGTGATCTTGTCCTTTATCACAAAACCAGGGCCATCAAACTCAGATTTGAGAGGATAATCAGAAGTTAACTTACTAATAGAGAGGAGATCTTTCTTGATGTCTGGTACAAGTAAAACATCATTAAGTGGAATAAAGGAATCACCTAATCCTATAGTAGCTTTGCCAATGTGTGTAATTGGCAAAATATCATCATTTCCAACCATTACACCATCATTCCCAGTATAAGGAGTTAAGGAATGAAGATTACTTGCATTTCCAGTCATGTGGTCTGTGGCACCAGTGTCAGGATGCCAAGCAGAGTCTTGAATATCATTTAATTTCATTGCTACAAAACTTTTAAGGTAGGTTGTCAGCAGTGAATGAGTGATTAAATCTATTAAAACACTTGATGGCAGTGTGATTTCTTTTATTGCATATCTGACAAACAACAACTTCATCTTTGTTTTTGTTGTTTGTGTTTTGATTGCTTGACTGTCCTTAAGATTGAGAGTTGTAAGGCTTGAATTCAGATTGGTTGCCTTGAATGAACCCTCGTCCTTTGGAACTGAATGATACTTGCTGCCCTTGATTTTTCTTGTTCTTGTTTTGCTTTTGACCATAAAACACCATGAGAGAGGTTGCTGGAGTGTCAAGCTTGTATCTGTCTGCATAACTTTCAAGATGAGTCACAATCTCAACATATGGAGGAATAGGAGGTTGAAGCATTGGTTGTGAAAACCTCATATTCTTTGCTGAGTCCATTAAGAAGCCACCATGACTTCTTGTGATCAGGTACAGGTATGGCAGCAAGTTCATCACATATAGTTTTGAATTTTCTTAAGAACACACTCAAGGTGTCAGTTCCTTGAGTAATGGAGGTAAGCCTTTGCTTGAGTGCAAGGCTTCTATCGGGCAAAACACGGGCAAAGGCATGAACCAATGCATTCCAAACCTCAGTTGCAGTGTTGAGACCAACGACAATACCAAGGACTTCTTCTGAGAGAGTGGCAGTGAGCCATCCCTTGACAAGTCGATCAGATCTACGCCACTTCAAAAACGCAGGATTTTGTTGGGGTTCAGTTTCATCAACAGTGATGAACTGAGGTGGTGATGTAGTATCACCATTGATAAATCCTTGAAGGTCATAGCTCTCCAGGATGTTAAGCATTTGTGTCTTCCATAGAAGGAAATTGGTGGAAGTGAGGCGGAGTGACACAAAATTGGCAATATTTTGTGTCACAGGGTAAGGGTAATTATCAGTTTGGGTGGTAGTGTTTGACATATTAAAAAAAAAAAGTGAGAAAAGATAAACAAAGAAGACAAGTTCTCTCTATCTTCCCGTTAGCTCTAATACCATAGAGAAGTTTGAGAAATTCTATCTCACAGGGTTGAGATAGAGAGAATACTTCTATATCTTATATATAATTAATTACAGAATATTTCTAGTCCATTTTATGGGCTTGTACAAGATGGCTACAATCAAGTAAATATACAACAAATATGGAATACCACAATCTTAGCTTTCCTCGAATAGATAGAGTGATATGCGCCTCTATTTAATAATGCTAGAATCATAGGGAGGCTTTTTTTACTACAGTTGTAATCACAGTGCATGATTTGCTGGTTTGCTCATTGCAAGGATCATGCCCTATGGGTGTAATTCTATCAAAAATAATGTTTGGAAATTTGGACCAAAACCGCCCCTAACGTGCATTAAAACAGTCGCAAATTGAAGATCGGACATTTGCTGACATAACTTTTAAAATAAGATCCCACAAAATAAAATAAACACTAACAAAAGAGGGGAGAGAGAGAGAGAGAGAGAGAATTAACAGCTTACAACATACACCAAAATATTTTTTCTTATAAATTGAAAATATAAACAAAGCAAAGCAAGACAAATTGTCCTAAAACTCCTGACATAATAATAGGAGTGTAAGTCTTCTACTTAAAACAGAAAACCATAACAAATTGAAAACTGCAAACATATGTAATATGAAAGTCTTCAACTTTTTTGAGTATAAAAGGCAGAGGAAAGTCTTCAACTTAAAACAGAAGACCATTCCAAACTGTACTAATAAAAACCAACCCTGTACCCATTTCTCTTAATCCCACACAAGCTTCATTTCCATTGAACTTATAACAAGCACTAAGCAGCAGAGGGGGCTTTAATATAGTGAACAACAACCTCTGACACTGCTGTCAAGAATCCTTTCAAGCCATTTTTCTCAGCACCAGATTCAGCCTCTACAAAAGCAATTGTGTTCTTGTAGTCCAATGATTCATCATTGTATATGTCCCACCATCTCTTCACTAGCAACTTGATGTCTTCCCTGTCCATGTTCTCTTCCTCACCAATGTACCTCCAGGGCTTAGAACCCTATAAACCAATCAAAAATATACTTCATTTGTATTACATATCAAGAAAAAATATTGAAATTTATTAAAACTTTAGATTGTTACTATGAACAAAGTGGATACTCACGTTAGCACAGTAGTGAACAACTTTGACCTTGTCAAATTCAATGTTTTCAGGGTGACGCCATAACATGGCCAGAACTAGGTTATAAATCGGGGAGATTGGCTTGTAAATATCCTTGAAGACATATTCAAAAAGTCCTGAAATAATCACAAATTTTTTTTGGTAAAAGTCATAGATTTATGTGCTTCAAACGCCAATCACATCCACAACTTAATAGTCCAATGGCTAGAAGGGAGCTTGATATGAATCTAGCTATCAAATCAAGCCACATGACCCCAAAATGGGTCAAGTATGAACATGCAATTATGTGATGCATCATGCATTTATGTGAATTGCATGAGATACATGGTAGTTTTTCAAACACAATTAGAACTCAGATTTACCTGCTCAGCAAAAGTTGTAGGAGAGGTAACTTGAAGGGTCTCAAGGAGTTCATGGTATGTGGATAGTTTAGGCTCATACACAAAGAAGCCAGCATTGAAGTATAGGGGAGGCTTGGGGCCAAGCTCAGCAGGCCAGTTAACCTTGTCAGGGCACTGCTGGCAATAGCCAATCTTGTGTTGTGGAGTGTTGCTCCAATTTTTCTCACAAAAGCAGTCCATGACAGCATAGAAGTGGTTGTCCGGTAAGTCAAAGAGGTGATCAATGTTTTCAAACACTTGAATGTCTCCATCTAGGTAAATCATCTAGCTGTACTCCACAAACTGCATAAAAAAAAAAAATTAGAAATTTGAGTACCATTTACAAAACTGTAGAAATCATTCAATTGGGTGCCACAAAATCCTTAATAAATCATATAATTAAATCAAAAAGAGAGATTATAATTTATATCATAAAAAATAGAAGTATATATTCTACCAATAATGCACAAACGTTTAATAGGAATAGGATAGATTACAAAAATTTCTTTAAAGATAAAGAATAACCTTAGACTAGTTTAGGAAAATTTATAAAATATAAAGTCTTTGTTTACCGCAATAAGAGAAGTTTGGCTCCATTTTAATTTTAAAAGGAAAAGCAAGATTCAGGGGCAAGTGGAATTGTATTTTATTTTATTTTATTTTATTTAAAAAAAGGCTTTCCTTAAATATCAGGAAGAAAGATACACCAATTTTCATTAAAAGCAGTCAAACTAGGCGTTATTTGCAACCAAATAGACCAACTTACAAAATGACCAAAACAACCTCACTTGCAATTTTTTCATAACAAGTGTCAGAAGCACACAAACACAATTTCAAAAGCAAGTCCTTAATTTGTCACTCACAGACAGTAGAAACTACGTGTGACACATGCAAGCAAAGAATGGTAAAATTAACAAACAATCAAACATACATACCTCCCAGATACGAAGCTTGGAGTAGTTGATCACATAGTAAGCCATGGCAAACTGAGTTTGATTCTCAGGTGGATACACGGGCTCAATCTCCCTCACCATGCACCCTTGTGAAACCAAAATTTCACGGTGGTCCTCAGGGACAACAGGCAATATTGCAACAACAAGAGGGTACTTAGTCTTGACCTTTCTCAAGCCCTTGGCTAAGCCAACCACACCTTTCACATAGTCACCGTTACCAGCCAAAAATGTGACATAGGCCTTGCTAGGCATGCTAACGGGTTCGGTGGTGACAGTGGTGGGTGGTGGTGGTGATGCTAGGAGCCATTTGAAGTGGGTTTTGGAGAAAATGTGAATTGAACAAAAGTTGTAGACTTTGGGATTGGGTTTGAAAAGGATTTAGAGTGTTTGGCTAGAGAGAAAAATGGTTTCTCTAGGAAAATTAGAAGAAGGGTGTAAGTTTAAGGTTTAAAAGAGAGTACGAGAGGAAATTTATGTTTGCTTGAGAACAAAAGTTTGTACTCTGAATGGTTTTTTTGTGATGGACTTGGAGTGTAGGGTGTGGGTGTTTATATAGAGCTTGGGCTGGATTTGTTTATGGTAAAATATTGGGATTAATGGTAATTAATAAATAATTCCTGTCGGCATGGGAAAAAATTAAGATAGATACGGCCCATATAGGTCCAATTGGCCCACTTTTGCCAACACAATTTAAATAGACTAGCACATGCCTCAAAACGACGACGTAGCTTAGAGTAATGACTAATGGCTATCTCAAAAGTTATGGTATGCGTTATTCAATCCCAAATAAATCGGATCCTTACGTGTGGCATCGATATAATATGACGGTTATAAAGAGGCCTCGTGAATTGGGCGGTGCACGAAATGGGGAATAATAAAGTAGTAATTGATAGTAAATATATTTTAGTCAACTTTTCACGACATTTAAAACTCTAACTAAAAAAGTAACATATTATATTATTATGGTCTATTTCTTTGGTTGCTACATAAATTTCAGGATTTTTTGTACCAAATAGTTAATGCATATGGCGAAATCAGAGATTACATAGTATTAGGGGTGTCAATTCGGGTTAGCGTGTCGGATTCGTGTCGTGTCGAGGTAGGGGTATTCGACTAAATGGCTCAACCCTAACCCGACCCATTTAATAATCGTGTCATGATCCTTCAACCCTAACCCGACCTGTTAGTTAAGCGGGTTGACCTGACCCAACCCATTTGACACGCTTAATAAACGAGTCGTGTTGGGTTAACACGAATGTAACACAACCCATTTCAACCTGTATAATATTAAATATAACATCCATCTAGAAATAATTTTTTTTACATCCCAAAAAGCAGTGCTTACACTTCAAGTCTTCAACCCACATTCAAAATAATATAGTTCAACAAAAATATAACATTCATCTAGAAAATAATTTCTTTACACTCCAAAAGAAATGCATACACTTCAACCCAAATTCAAAATAACAAATTTTAACAAAAATAAAATAACATAGTTCAATGAAAATATAATATACTTGGAACTCGCCAATTGCTAAGTATCAATATTGAAAGAATTTGAGCAAACAGTAGACTAATCCTGACTATGACCACGATTATCATCCATAGATTCTTTGTTGATGTCCAAATTCATAACATCTTCCACAAGCTCATCCAATTTCATTTGTGCAAGTTCTATGCCAAAAAAAAGTATTAGTAGTTTTAGGGTCGGTAAAGTTTCAATTTCTAATTATATCCCTTGTAAATTTTTGTAATTACTCACTTTTCTTTTTAAATTTAAAATATATGTTGGATATAAAAGGTATTTGACAAATCTAAAATAAAATAAATATTTATTTGTTATATGAGTTAAACGGGTTGTGATAAGTGGGTCATTTCAGGTTAACACAAATAAATTGGCGTGTCAAACGTGTCTATTGCGAGTTACGCGGGTTGACCCGCTTATGACACGTTTCTTATCGTGTTGCTTTCGGATCGACCCGTTTATGACCCAAACCCATTAAGGCCCAATCCTAACCCGGAAAAACCCGTGTCGGGTTCGTGTCGTATTCGTAGGTTGGGTCGAACATTGACACCCCTAGTATTTGTGACAAAAATGGTGGATAATCTATAGGATAATCACATTTCCAATTTTAGCTTGCAATACTACAAAATCAATGCTGTGATTTTTAGGGTAAAATTGATTGATGATAAGATTTTATATTAAATGAGATCTTGACAAGGTTTGGATTGAATGTTCCAAACTCAATTACCAATAGCTTTGTAATTTGATACTATACTTAGTTCTCTCTAAGTTTTAATTTAAGGGTGTAATCAATCGGTTTCAGTCAGTGAGAATGGCAATTTTTCAACCAAACTGAAATTGTCAATCTTGCCTTATTTGACACCGACACCGAACCCAAGGGAAAGAACACCGACACCGAACAAACTACATTTTAGTTGGTTCGATTAGGTCAGCTTTCGGTTTTATTAGCCAATCAGATCAAAGAAAAAAGAAAAATTCAAATTAGGTATTTTCACTTTTTCAACAAACAAACAACACAAAAATCAAACAGACAACTCACACTTTAACAATAAAGAACATACCCATGAGAGAGTTGATGAAGAACTTCAACAAAAAAGAGACTTAGAGATTCAAAAAAGAGGTGGAAAAAAAGCAAGAACAATGGAGGCATGGAGTGGCAGTGAGAAGTGGTGTGATAATGAGAATAATAGAAAAGGGAAAGGCATGGAGTAGCATGAGTGTGTGACAGAGAGAAGAGAGAGGAATGGAACTTAGAGAAGAAAAGAAAGACTAAGTGGCAACTAAAGTAACAAGTGAAGAGAGTATGGTTTTTTTGCTTTAATTTAATGTATAAAACGACATAGGTCTTGTATGGCTCGAACCTGGGCCAAATATTGTCAGACGCTTCTCTTATCACTAAACTAGTGGTACTATCTTGAAATATTTTGTACATAGTAATATTTAATACATATTGATCAGTTTCAGTTCAGATTTTTATTTTCTAAACCTGAAATCGAAACCAAAATTTTTGGTTTTAAGAAATTGAAAACGAAATTAAACATTACTGAAACTAAACCGAAATTTTGAACTTCGTTCGGGCTGTTATCTTTTCATCAATATGAGAAACCCTTAATTTTAGGCAAATTTCCTCATTTGAATCTTATCTTTCTATTTAGTTTCACTTATATGTTTTAACATTCTCATCAACCTATGGCATTTGTTTTATGATAATTATATTTTATTATCAGGCAAAGACACTAATTGATTTTTTGTGTATACAGTCTTTAAACCCATATTTTATATTTAACAATAAGAGACTTTATTAGTTGAGCTAACTAGAACCCACATTTTAATAAATACTTTTTTATCTTCATTTTTAAAGCATAGGACCCCATTCAAGTGTCTTTGTATTCCAAAGAGGCAGCATAAACTATTAAGTTTTACCATCATCTAGTTCACAAATTGATTTTATGAAAATATACTAAGTATAATATTTGGTATCTATTGCATACACTCTAAATCTATATATAATCTATAATATATAATAATTCCCTTAAGAGATGGATCTATAATAATTCACTTATCACATTGATGTTACTAGCTCTGTTATGAAAGAAAGCATCAGTCTCATCTTATAGTTGTTTCCTAATGAAAGGTTTTAGGATGGTTTTAGGATATTTGGGGTTCTCCTTTATCTCCTCCACCCATCCACAGAGTGTTTCCATATCTATCTCAACAAATATTTCTAAACCATAAGATATAATGTTCTCTACAAGTGTTATTTGAAATCTTAGTGGAATACTCGATTGGTTATCTCATCTACTCTTTTCTTTTAACAGTTTCAAGTCCATAAGTAGTGACAATTGCTGTTGTGAAATTTTAAAGTACTTGCAAGTGTACAAACTGTATTGAAGTATAGTTTGACAAGAACGAGGTTGAACCCACAGGGACTTGAATGAATGTAGGAAAATTAATTAAACCTTAACCAAATTAATCCTAATCTAGTTTAACAAAAATTAGTTGTTTGCAATTAAATAAACTAAACAAATAATTAAACTAAGCAAAGATATAAAGCAATAAAAAGATGTAAACAATCAAGGGAAAGGAATTAAGGTTTTGGAATTCGCCTTGTAAGTCATATTAGCATATATTTATGATCATTAATTTTTCCCAACTCACTAAATGATAATCTAGAAATCAATCTTGCTATCATGGAAAATATCATCATTAAAACTTATGTTTAAAAATCTAAAGCACGTTCTTCTTTGCTTCTTAAGTATAAAATTAAATCATCAATTGTATTTGTAGTCAAACAAATCACAAGATATATCCAATTCTAAAAATCAAATCATAAATTGTATCCATTGACAAACAAATCACAAACGATATCCAATTTTATAATCAAGAATTAATAAACCAAGAATTCAATTAATTAAGACAAATCCTAAATCATGAGAAAAACATGATTGAACTCATATCTAGAATCTCATCTTAGTCAATTGATATGAAGCAAGAACAATTTAATCATTAAAGAACAACTATTGTGGGAAAAATCAAATCACATAAATATTATTGATAATCCTTAACAAGGTTTCATCCTCAACCCTAATTATAAATTTAGCTACTCATAGTAATTGAAAGAAAATACAAAAATAAAATACCAAACATTCAACTAGACAAATAAAATAGAGAAAGAAATAGTTACGGTGCTATAGAGAAAAGCCATAGACAAAAACAAACACGTTCTGCTCCTGTCCCTGAATTTGGCCCTAAAGAGTCTTTAAATAGGTCAAGGAATCCTATTACAAGTTGAATTCCCGTTTGGAGAAAATCCCAGATTTTTAGGCTTCCCTTAACCGACTGTTTTGGCCCATTTAGCTTCAGAATTCGGACTTTTGGTAAACTACAAAGTTGTAGCCCTTTAAGTTAAATTTCCAGCCTAACTTGAATCACCTCGATTGGACATGTGAGCCGAAAGTTATACCAAAAATACTAACTGATGTGCAGGCTGAAATCCTAATCCGAATTGGACTTGGATTTGATTGGATTTGATTGGACTTGGATTTACACCGAATTGGTGTAAATTTCCTTTGATTCCTTGCTCCAATTGGACTTAAATTTGATTGGGTTGATCTTCTATTGAATTCATGCTTGGCTGGATGTAAGTTGGCTTGATTCAATTGGCCTAGCTCCACTTTGCATGTAAACCCCTTGCTACCTGCAACACAAAGATATTATATAATCAATCACAAGATAGCATAAAAGTATGGCTAAATATGTAGATATGTGAGTACTTTATTGTATGTATTTCATGCACGTCAAATACCCCCAAACCTACATTTTGCTAGTCCTCAAGCAAAACAAATAAAGAGTAAAACAAAACAAAGAAATTAAAAACAAAGGAAAATGAAATCCTAACTAATCCACTTTCACTGGAAATTTCGATTACATTTATCATATGCAACAAGCCTTTAAACCCCTAACTTACACTAGTGGATGAGTTGTAGTCTCGTGAGGGTTTGCAGGGAATATACCCACAAAATTCTAAGAATGAATACTAAATTAAACAAAACAAAGAAAATCAAGCAAAACCTTTTTTTTTTCAATTGCCTTTTGCAAAGAGGATTAGTTCAAGTTCAAAAACACTACAAATGCTAAAGAAATTTCTCATGCCATCAAAACTCAATGTGAGTGAAAAGTGGTAGCCAACCCAAACATACTCTTAGTTTTAGAATAAACTTGACTCGAATCTCTATTTGAAAGTATGCTTCAACTCAAATCTTTCCGGTGTTATCACTCGATAAATAAAATCACTCTGAAATGGGGTGTAACACTCTCAACAATATATGTGAGTGGAATAATGTAAGCAAAATCAAACATCTCACATATAAATCACATGAAAAACACTTAACCAAGAATGAACAAGTAGTCTCATGAAAGGATGCCAAAAATATTCACACCACACCTTTTTCTTCTTAGTCATATCAATATCTGAACTACACAATCTTCAAGATCAAATAAGGACTTTATTAGGATGTAATGTAGGGTGAAAGTAAAGGGAATAAAATAAAAATGGGTGAAGGTAAATATAAGAAGTGTTTTCAAGATTTGTCGAAATGTCAACTCTTTTTGGAATTTCGATTCAACTATTTTTTTCGACTCTTCTTCTTCAAAACAGTACTCCTTCCTTCCATTTCACTTCAAAAAATTTGATAAGAACCCTTTTTATTTTCTTCTTTTTTTTTTTTTTTTTTTTTTTTTTTTTTTTTTTTTTTTTTTTCTTGCACAAACCACCATATTGAAACAAACTGATCAAATTCCATCTTGAAACACTAGGGATAAGGGCTTTAAGAAAGAAAGGCTAATTAAAAGGCTCAACGGGGTGACTAGCGATAATGTATCAAGAAAGAAAAAGCAAAACACATATATGGCTCAAAGTAGACAAAAATGGCCCAATCTCATCTCTCAAAGACTAGTATAGTTCATTCAACATCAATGACTTCAAAAGATTCAAGTGTGGCATAAAATCGTATTTTATTTTTCTTGGCCAAAAGAAAGAACAATAAGACTACAACAAGGGAAATATGTTACGCACTTCCAAATGAACTTTAAGATTAGAAACAATAAATAAATAACCCTAAAAAAAATAATGATTGGCTCAAAACTCACAGGGGTTACAGTCTCCACATTGTTATCTTTAAGATTTTCTAATCACTTTTATCCTTCAACAGCAAGTTGTGTCTGAGTGGCTCCGTGCATGTGCAATGAATTGAGCATGGAAGCAATGAAATTCTTTAAGCAAGAGTAGTATTATGAACTTAAAACACAAACCTCAAGCTAGGCAAAAGAATATTTTTTTTTAAACAAAACAAAACAAAAAGATAGAAATCTACATATATCCCCCCCAAACCTAAACCAAACATTGTCCTCAATGTTAAAAACGATACTCTTAAGTATATGTCTTGAATGAAAAGAGAGCAAAAAATTAATATGCAACATGAGAACCAAGTAGAAACAAGTAAGGTAAGGAGAAGGAGACGTACCTTGATCAATCTGATTGTTATAAATTTTAATTTCTATCAAATATCAGCTAGAACAAAAGAAAATAAAATGAAACAAGAAAATAAACACAAAGATTAATCTAAAATTAGAAAATAAACTAGAAAAGGATTTTTTTTTTTTTTTTTGTTTTTTTTTTTGCAAAAAGATCTAACACAACTGGAGATCAATTCTGATAAACAGGACCATCCAAACCCCAATAACACCATGGAAACCCCAATAACACCATGGATATAAATAATGCATATTATGAATGGACTAGTCCAATGATATTGTAACTTACTTGGGTCAAAAACATATTGTGAGGCTTTATCAATCTCTTCCAAGTGAATTCTTTGCATAACCATAGAAGGACTAATACCCTTAATATCAACAATTTTCCAACCTATAGCTTCCTTATGCTCTTGAAGTATACTTACCAATTGGTGCTCCCAAAAGTCATCCAACTTTGGTGGTTCTACAATAGATAGCAGTGGGGATGAAGGAAGTGGAAGAGGGACCACTTTTGGTTGCCAGCTGTTAGTACTTAAGAGAGAAACAGAATCCAACGATGCATTGACCTCCTCAATTGATTTTTCAATATCCAAATTGTGACCAAAAAGGGTTAAACAAGCTTCTAGGGGATCCTCACGACTTGATTGTATGAAAGTATCATGGACTAGGCTCTCAATTATGTTAACCTCACATATATCCTCATTTTCTGGTACTTGCTTACTTATGTCAAAGATATTAAGCTCAACAGTCATATTTCCAAAAGAAATCTTCATCACATCACTCCGATAATTGATCAAAGCATTGGATGTGGCTAAGAAAGGGCGACCCAAAATGACATGGATTTGTGTATTGGCATTTAATGCAGGCTCAGTGTCTAACACAACAAAATCAACAGGAAAATAGAATGCATCCACCTTAATTAGCACATCCTCAACAATACCTCTAGGGATTTTCACAGACCTATCAGCTAATTGAAGTGTCATGTTTGTAGGTTTCAACTCCCCCAAACCTAGCTGTAAGTATACTGAATATGGCATTAGGTTCACACTTGCCCCCAAATCTAGCAAAGCTCGCTCAATGAGATGATCCCTAATCTTGCATGAAATTGTAGGGGATCCCGGGTCCTTACATTTCACTGGATATTTATTCTGAATGATTGAACTGACTTGCTCAGTCAAAAATGCCTTTTTAGGGACATTTGTCTTTCTCTTCATTGTAACAAGATCTTTTAGAAATTTGGCATAAGCAGGAACTTGCTGAATTGCATCAAGAAATGGAATGTTTATTTGCACTTGCTAAAAAACCTCTAAAATGTCTCCAAATTGTGCACTTTTCTGAGGACTGATTAACCTTTGAGGAAATGGAGCTTTAGGAACAAACCTCTTATCAAGGGGGGAACTAAGATCCGAAATTGGAGTGGCGGGTGGGTTGTCCTTCTTTTCTCCATGATCATCATGTGAACTATGAGTTCCTTTTTCCTTTAACACAATATTTTTATCATCCTCCACTTCTGGCATTTTCACTTGATTATCAACTTGCTTACCAGATCTAAGGGTAGTAATAGACTGAACATGTTCTTGTCCATGAGTAGAACTAGAAGAACCGTTGATGGCATATTGTCCTTTTGGGTTAGGTATAGGTTGACTAGGAAACTTTCCTTTTTCCCTCTCTCCAACTTGGGTTGCTAACTGGCCAACTTGATTTTCCAACTTTGAAATAGCTTGAGTATTCAAATGGGTGGAACTTTTCATCTCTTGAATGGCTTGGCTAGTTGATTGCATGAAAGTTTTGAGAGACTCCTCCAAAGATGGTTGTTGTCTTGGTGGTGCTACAAACTGAGGTGTTGATTGAGGAATGAGAGGATATGCTTGAGTAGGTGGACAAAATTGACTTTGTTGATGCATTTGTAGTCCACCTACATTTGTGGGAGGATGATTTTGCCTCCATGAGAAATTAGGATTGTACCTCCAATTTGGATTGTATGTCTCTGAAAATGGACCAGCAAATGGTTTTCCATAATTATTCAGTGCATTTGCTTGCTCAGTATAAAAATCAGGGTACCCAGCTGCAGAAGGACACATTTGTGTTGTATGCATAGGACTTGCACAAATAGAGCATGTTTCACTTTGAATTTGATTGACAGAATTCATCCCTCTACCTAAAGCTAAAGCCTCAACCTTACGAGTGAGATTGTCCAACCTAGCTTTTATGTCTAAATCTTCACTGACTTCAAACAATCCTCTTTTCTTAATTGCAGGGGCAGATCTCTCTTTACGGTTGGAAAAATCCCATTGTTGTGAACTTTCAGAAAAATTCTCCAAAAATTTGTATGCCTCATCATCTACAAGACTAAAAAATCCACCACCATTCATGGACTCAATCATGTTACGATTTGTCTGAGTCAAACCATTATAAAAATATTGTACTAGTCTCCATGTTTCAAAACCATGATGGGGACACTTTAAGATCAAGTCCTTAAATCTCTCCCAACTCTCATAAAATTTCTCTTGTTCATCTTGATAAAAATCTGCAATTTCTCTCCTCAAAGCATTGGTCTTAGCCATTGGGAAAAATTTAGAGAGAAATTTTGTGACCAACAGTTCCTATGAAGTGATAGATCCAGGTGACAAAGAATTAAGCCATGCTTTTGCCTTATCCTTAAAGGAAAAAGGGAATAAACACAAGTGAACAGAGTCATCAGTGAAATTCTGGAACTTACAAGTAGCACAAATCTCAAGAAAATCCATCACATGCATATAAGGATCTTCTCTATCCAATCCATGAAAAATAGGAAGAAGGTGGATTATCTGTGGCTTCAACTCAAAATGTGTAGCAGTGGTTGCAGACAATACTATGCAAGATGGAGGGTTGGTGGTTATGGGTGAGAACAACTCCCTAAGAGTTTTTGAATCATCTCCTATTTCTCCCATTGTAGATGAATAATCAAAACTAACAAGACAATTTTCTTTATCATGTATCCAAGTTCTCATACACCAAGCACAAAGAAATAATTTTTTTTTTCAATTTAAAAAAAATGAATTTTAACTACAACTAGTAGAAGGAAAAATTCAATTAAGACCTAATTTATTTTCCTAACCAAATCCCCGGCAACGGCGCCAAAAAGTTGTTGTGAAATTTTAAAGTACTCGCAAATGTACGAACCGTACCGAAGTATAGTTTGACAACAACGAGGTCGAACCCACAGGGACTTGAATGAATGTAGGAAAATTAATTAAACCTTAACCAAATTAATCCTAATCTAGTTTAACAAAAATTGTTTGTTTGCAATTAAATAAACTAAACAAATAATTAAACTAAGCAAAGATATAAAGCAATAAAAAGATGTAAACAATCAAGGGAAAAGAATTAAGGTTTTGGAATCCGCCTTGTAAGTCATATCAACATATATTTATGATCATTAATTTTTCCCAACTCATTACATGATAATCTAGAAATCAATCTTGCTATCATGGAAAATATCATCATTAAAACTTATGTTTAAAAATCTAAAGCACGTTCTTCTTTGCTTCTTAAGTATAAAATTAAATCATCAATTGTATTTTTAGTCAAACAAATCACAAGATATATCCAATTCTAAAAATCAAATCATAAATTGTATCCATTGACAAACAAATCACAAACGATATCCAATTTTATAATCAAGAATTAATAAACCAAGAATTCAATTAATTAAGACAAATCCTAAATAATGAGAAAAACATGATTGAACTCATATCTAGAATCTCATCTTAGTCAATTGATATGAAGCAAGAACAATTTAATCATTAAAGAACAACTATTGTGGGAAAAATCAAATCACATAAATATTATTGATAATCCTTAACAAGGTTTCATCCTCAACCCTAATTATAAATTTAGCTACTCATAGTAATTGAAAGAAAACACAAAAATAAACACGTTCTGCTCCTGCCTGTGCTCAAGTCCTAGCCGTCCCTGAATTTTGCCCTAAAGAGTGTTTAAATAGGTCAAGGAATCCTATTACAAGTTGAATTCCCTTTTGGAGAAAATCCCAGATTTTTAGGCTTCACTTAACGGACGGTTTTGGCCCATTTAGCTTTAGAATTCGGACTTTTGGTAAACTACAAAGTTATAGCCCTTTAAGTTAAATTTCCAGCCCAACTTGAATCACCTCGATTGGACATCTGAGCTGAATGTTATACCGAAAATACTAACTAATGTGCACGCTGGAATCCTAATCCGAATTGGACTTGGATTTGGTGTAAATTTCCTTTGATTCCTTGCTCCAATTGGACTTAAATTTGATTGGGTTGGTCTTCTATTGGATTCATGCTTGGCTGGATGTAAGTTGGCTTGATTCAATTGGCCTAGCCCCACTTTGCATGTAAAACCCTTGTTACCTGCAACACAAAGATATTATATAATCAATCACAAGATAGCATAAAAGTATGGCTAAATATGTAGATATGTGAGTAGTTTATTATATATATTTCATGCACATCAATTGCCCTATGAAGACTTTTTTTTACTATAACTCCGATCGATTCCCTTAACAAAGACATCGTCTTTGAGTCACAAGCTCATTCTTCAACAAGCATGCGATTAGAGCCTTGGGCTCTTCCTACTACTTGGAGCTTACAGTTTCATGTTTATTTTACTCCCGTCACCTTTCCCTCATAGTGGTACTTTACTATCAATTAGTTAGGAGTATTTAGCCTTTCAAGGTAGTCCTTAGGTACATGTTAACAAAGACGGTTCAATTAGAGAAGTGAGTCATTCAGCATAAATAGTATTTGACCCGTTAGTCAAGTGCCCATTTGAAAACTTCATATTTGTTTGCTCTTGAAATTACACTAATCTAGGATCACCATCATCAATTCATCTTTCACTTTCTCACTTGTTCTTATTTAAACATTAATTTATAACTATTTGGTAATATAATTCTAATAAACTAAATAAACACAATTTCAAAAGTCAAGTCACTATTTTACAATATATGGTCAACACTAGTGAACAAATTTTTTGTATGTTTAATTTTCATTAGGAGTTTAGTTATAAAATATACATCTTAACCATTAATCATAAGCAATGGAAACAAGTAAAATTGTGAATGCTTAAGATCCTTTTGAAAACCAATCCAAATTAGTCATTACTTTTATAAAAAAATTTATAGTATGTCTTTCCACTTGAACAAATATTCTCAAAGGCGGAGGCAAGCGGGGGCGAGAGGGGGCAAGTGCCCCCCTTGACCTCCTAAAAAAAATCTAGAGTAGCAACCTAAATATTACGTTCAAGTATTTTGACCTTGACACAAATGTTCTACGCCTAGAGACTAGAGAAGAAAGCAATATTAGATGCAAATCTTTGTAACATTATTTTGTCTTTTTCCAAACAAAACAAAGTTTTGTGGGTCCTACTTAACACCCATACTATTTTTCCTTGCCACATGTTCTCAAGCACTGGAAATTTTTTTTCCTGGAGTGCTTTTCCTAGGACAATTTGTTCCTCAAATAAGGCATTCCCACATAATCATAATAAAAAATATATATTTAGGTCCTTACATATCAAACTAAAACCTTAGAGATCCCTAATCTTTTTCTCTTCTACTTTAACTTTTTCATAATTTCAATTTCGAAACACTTTATTTTTACTATAGAACCAATTTTAACTACTTACTACTTAAAGAACAGAGTAAAAAATACTGAATTTTGCATAAATGAAAATACAACTTTATAATTCTTTTATATTGATTTATTTTCTCAATTTATTTTAAGGAATCAAATTACATGTTTAAATTCTATATATTTAGAATAATCTCTTAATTTGATTGTTATTAACTATGATTTTTTTTTAATAATATGAAATATATACTTATAATCAATTGAGATTATGGAGAAGCCAAATTATAATAATGATTTAGATTCAAATTCTAAACAAACTCATATCGAGGTGTATTTTACTACCAATTGAACAAATTAAATTATGTATGAAAAAATAAATTAGAGTTTATATTATATTAGATTTTGTACAACAATTGCATTAATAGTATATAATTCTATATCTATTTTGTTATTAACATCGATTAATAATATTTAGATTAATTTTACTTTCAATCTTGTCTTTTAATTTTGCCCCCCCTAAACTGAAATCTTAGCTCCGCCACTGAGTATTCTTGATTTCATCTATTTTGGGGGAAAATAGGCAAATGCCCTTTTTGGACAAAATAAGCAGCATTTTTCCATCTTTCTCAAACTAATTAGGAAAATGTCCATCTTTTGTAACTCGATATTACTAAAATCAAGTTATCTGAAGAACTCGATTACCCTATAGTCGAGTTAAGTTCAGCTTTGTGCCACGCTAGACAGCCAGCGTGGCATCTGCTTTCTTTAATACCTAAATAACTCGATTATTCGGAAAACGAGTTATGTAACCGACTATACAAATCTCGAGTTATACTGTTGTTAAAGTTGTTTTCACATTGTCTTGGTGTCAGGCGTATGGGTACAAGTCTTTTAACATAACTCGATATTAAATTAATCGAGTTATAAAGTATACTTGAACTCCGTAAAATCGAGTTATTCTCGTATATTTCCTGCACTTCTCCTCCCATTCATAGGGTTTTGCTTTTTGTCTGAATTGAATTCCACTCTACCCTACAGATCCACTGCTGCTTCCAGACTAAAATTTGCATCCTCAGGTAAAAAACTCACACCAGAATTTTATGGCAATGGTATTTTCATTTGATATTGTACTGAATTTTTATTTTTTTGGTTGAATGAGTGTGAAGTAAGTACATTGGTGTGATTTTGGTTGTTTGTTGTAGTAAACGTTGGTTAGAAGAGAATGAAATCTTTACTATAGCAACATTTTGTATCACACATAATCATCATTGGTCCTAATCATATAGGGGCGTGTACATAATCATCATTGGTTAGACATTAACAACAACGTCTAATGTATATGGTCAAATGTTAGTGATAGTATTTCATTTTAAGCATTTAATAGTACACAAATTTATGAATGTCTTTGTTGTATACGATTTTATGCAGCATTACATTATTTACCAACAATTGATGCACACTGTTAACTTGATCAGTTGCTGTTATTGTATTCAGCGTCAATGTCTGGTTCTGGCAACCTATAATTCTATAGGCCTCACGATGTGTTCACTGCTATGGGTTGTTGCTGGGTATTGGAAGATGAGTTCAGCTATCCAATCAATTCGAATCTGCGAAATAGTGCTTATGTTCACAATACCATGAGACAAGAGTGGGCTTGGTTATTTCATGAACAACAAATGTTTTATGATGAGTTGGTTGGTTTTAAGTTGCCAGTGCCTCGGTGACTCGCATCATAGATGCCTAGAGATACGATCGACGAACTTCATAAAGCATTGAACCGCATAAGAGAAGAAAATAATCGAATAAAGATACATCTTAATCGATATCGGACCCAAGTCGAGATTCAAGAGTCAGTGGAGGGAGGGTGGTACGAGCACGCACAATTCTTGCAATCACTTCTTGTTGATCCCATTTATCAGTCAGACGTGGAGATGTCAGATGAAGAGTAATCGTGTCGTGATGTAATTAGACTTTGTTGTTGAACTATTTTGCTTAACTATGTTTTACATGTATGTGTGTCACTATTGTTGCATTTGTACTATGTAAACCTTATTATTGATTGTGAGGAGCATGCATGTTATTCGTAATCTAGTTTATTCCCACATAACGCTTAAAAGTTAAATATTCATTTTTCAATAAGCACTTACAACATAAGATAGAAAACTATTTTTTAACTTACACGATATCACCAATATGCATGCATTGCATATTGGACACTAACGCTACTAATATTGTTAACTTAACCCTAAACAACACATACCATATAGGCATTCACTCTGACAGGTAGTCCTCATAGTTGAGGACATTGTTATGTTCCGCCGGAGTGAGTTGCCTGTTTGTTGTGGCGGCCAGCTCTTCCGCCAGCTGTAGCATGTGATACTTGGACCTACGGAGTATCATCAGATTTTTCTTTTTTTTTTTTTCTTTTTTTTTGTCACTGCACGCTCATATTGGTGCATGTTTCACCGTGATAGTGTGATCAAGACACGATCGACAAGAGGCGCTTCGAGTTGCATGAGATCATCGTGCAGAGCGTTGGACTCGTTCACGTGAAAGTCCCACTCCCGCTGCAGTCTGGCATAGTATTCCCTCTTGTCGGAATCTCTCTTTGTCCTATAGTTATCTGGAAAATGAGGTAGCATCCAATTGCGCATTGACATTGCAAAATGTGACTTCGCAACGATGTTTGCAAGGATAGATATAAATGGGACTTCTGTATGTGTAGATGTTTTGTAAGGGTAGATGTAAATGAGACTTGATATAGGAGTTTTGTAATAGCAAGTATTCACGTGGATGTGACAATATGTAAGGGTAAGTATTCACGTGAATAAATACACAATGACTCGACAGTGTATTGTTCAGTGAGGTGTTGAGGAGCACATGCAAAACTGCGAACATGACTTGGTGGTGCATGTGGTTCGCTGAGGCAACTGTTTGATATGGCTATAGCCTGTGCTATAGCAACGGGTTGGTGATGTGTACTGCAAAGGAGGTTGTGTATTTATTCACGTGAAGACTATTTAGCATTCTTATGCTCAGGGGTGTAGCTAGGATTTTTAACTTGGGGGTCCAAGTTATAGTATTTATACAATAATAATAATTCATAAATATATTGAATACAAAGTTATCAATTCTAATGTATCCATAAATTGTCTAATTCACTATAGACATACATAATATCGAAAAACAAAAAATTCATGACAATAATCTTTCATAGAATAAAATTAATCTATTATCATGAAATTATGAATTCTAAATGTTGCTACAGGCATCTTAAATTCAGCCACCATTATCAAATCATTAAAGAAGAACATTTTGCATTAAAAAAAAAAAAAACAATAACATTTGTTGCTACAAGTGTCCTAAATTTTAAATTACTAATATCTTAAATATGACTCAAGAATTAACCTAAAAAGAACCTTAATTTTTTTTTCTCAATTATATAGATGTTACTCACATTAAAGAAAAACAAATTCCACTATTATTTTAAGCAGCATCCACTTTATCATTCATATTATTTATTTTTAAAATATTTTAATGAATTATCCCCCAACATAAACCCACATCCTCACACACTTCCGAGTTCACTACTCTACTATAGCAGCAATGAGATGGAAAAAAAAAGGGATAGATTTGTTTTTACTAGCTGTAAGGGTTTTCAGTTTTGTGTGACTGTGTTGAGATGAGTTTTGTTTTGTTAATATTAACTAAACAATGAGGCTGGCAGCAATATTGAGGAGAAAAAGGCAAAAGGCATGTAGCTTGAGAATGAGAATGAAGAAGAAAATGTAAAAGCTTTGTTTTGAAATGGGCTAACATCTATTCTATTTGTAGAGAGTAGTTCATTGTCCACTAGATTAATTACAAGTCTTTGGATAATTGGGGAGCTCAACTATTCTTTTATTTGAGGAGAAGTTTTACCTATTAGACAAAATTTAAGTCTTCTGAACAAATGAGGGGGCCGATTATAATTTTTTGAGGGGGCCTATATATTTTTGCTATATATGCTGTTGAGAAAATTTAAAATTTGGGGGGGGGGGGGGCATGGAGCAACATGGCTCTGCCCCTACTTATGTTTCATTTGACATGACTTGAGGAGACAGTGCCGAGCTCCATTAAATGTACCATAAAATTTTCAGGGATGCTTTGTATCCTTGAAAACGGTGCATTACAAAAGGATGCATATCTGTGTATTTATTGACTTGCATGTAGGTGATATGACTAGACAAGGTTCACGTGAAAACTATTCAGCATTCCTATGATTCATCTAACATGACTTGATGAGACAATGCCGAGCTGTGTTAAATGTATCATACACTTCGTAAAGAAGTGCTCTGCATCCTTGAAAGTGGTGCATTGCAAAATGATGCATATTGTGTATTGACATGCATGTAGGTGATATGACTACAGCACTGTGAACATCAACCTAGCAATGGTGGACAGCTTTCTCCCAAAATTGATGCATAAAATTTTCAGGATGCTCTATGTATTAACGTGAGGAGCTATTGAGCAGCACATGTAGCACTGCGAACATTAGTGTAGCAATGATGGACAGCTCACCCCCAAAATTATAATAAACCAATTCAGGGATGCTCTGCCTCCTCAAAAACGGTGCATTACAAAGGGTTGCACATTTGTGTATTCACGTGAGTGGGGATGGGGACTTGTGGTCAGGGTTCAACAGTGCCAAACTGTTGAGCATCACATGTAGAACTGTGAACATGACTTGGTTGAACAGTGCCGAGCTGTGTTAGCCTTCTCCAACCTCACTTACCCATTGTAGTTAGTGTTATGAGCAGTGAGTGTAGCAACACTGGAGAGTTTTATCCCCATATTCCCTTACAAACTTTTTAGCGAGTCTTTGCGGGTACAAGATGTAGTTACATTTTATCAACATCAATGTAAAATTACATGAGTTCAACTATGCTTCCAATGTTTACATCAATGGCTTCTGATCATCACAATTGCAACATTAGGGAGCTATGGAGCAATGCTACAACAAACCAATAAGTTGCCCGATTTCTAAGTAAGCCAAATATCGTCGTAATGATGACCTTGTGTTCACTATGGATTTTCAATGAGTGAGTGGTTAGTTTAGTTTGGATGAGTCTATATGTAATGTATCTATATAAAGTAGTACACTAGCATAACTAAGATACACAGATATGTGTATATGATATAGCGTCTCAAACAACTCATATAAATGAATTATTCGTATTATTGAATCATATGTGTGGTTGGTCTGTATGGTTTGGATGAGTCTGTATGTATTGAATCTATTAAATTTTCCTACAAATAATGTGCAATAAATCTAATTTGGATGATGAGTGTTATGTGTGTAACATTTCAAGTTACACAGACAGAATATTGAAAATATCAACATATCTAATTGGAGGCATTTCACTTCCTAAGGTTTTTCCTACATTAGAAAGGCAATGACATTGTCCAACCAAAGCACAAGAATCATATGTAGCAACAAAGAACAACAGGGAAAACAAAAGGAACTGATTTCATATAAACTTAGCCAAAACTAATGAACAGTTAATATTTAGAGTTGCAAAAATTGAACGTACATAATCATCATTTGTCAAACATTAACAACAACATTCCGTATTGCACAGAATGTGTATACATTAACAACAACGTCTAATGTTCGTAGGTAGAAATTTTTGAAAATCATCATTGCTTGAATCTGATAAGTCTAAAATATCTCTTTCATCATCTAACACAATAATTTCATTAATAGACTTGATGGCTCGCTCTTGTGCCTTCCCCTTTAGATGCTTCCTAACTTTTTGGATTGCGTGAAAACGGTCTAGTTGCCTTTGCATTTGATTGTTCTCTTGTTCAAGATAAGCAAGTATGTTGGCAAGTTCATCTCTAGGTACTCGGCTGAGCGTGCCTTAGGAACTCGTAACCCGTGCCATCGACAATACACCTTTAACTCACACCTCTTCTCGTATAGGGTTGACCATGGTGGTTCTGCTACGGTGAACTCTATTGTGGTGGTATTTGTACTTAGTTTTGTAGGTTTGCCGACCATGATGTGCCCGACGTTTCCAAGACTCTCGTACGAGTATATTGGCATATTAACGAAATCTCTCTTCTTTCCAACCCATTTCCCTCCATAATGGTCTGTGTATGTCTGTAGTTGTTGATCTGTTGGAACTTGTGATGATTCATTTGTTGAAGTAGATCCAAACTTGTTTCGCATTGTACGATTTGATGTTGAGGTGTTGCAACTCATAGCTTAATCAATCTACGAAGTTAGCGGGATAGAAAGAAGATCATTATTGTGGTGCATATATAACCTAATTTCATGGTCCAAGCATTACAATTTAAGTTATTAGGGCTTGTCATGTCAATACAGGCTGGAAAAACAGTATATCAATAGACACATCCAAAATGTTCCTAACGTCACATCAAAGGTGGGTAGTAGTTGCAACATTAAATGTAAATGGGATAATAAAAACAGTTGCCTAAAGTCAAGATATAGCTTGAGCCATTGTGCTTTCAATTTGTATTAATAATTATTATAATCTAATAACACGTGAATGCCTTACATTCTTGTGAAATAAATGTTATTTACATTTTTGGATTTACTAGATATTATATAGAATCACATAATAATATAAAAAATTCTTACAGTTAGAACCATTTCAAAAATACTAATAATACACGTCAATGGGCATGAAACTAACCATCATATTAATATATCAAATTATTTCCCACAGATACCATGTTCTTCAAACTGCCACTAAAATAACAAAATATACAACTGGCTATAAGCCACTTCATAGAACTGTCGTACAATTCTCTAAATATGCTACAACAACTACTAAAAATTCTTCCCCCTCCCTTGGGTACAATGGTCAATATCAATCATCAAGAGTCAGATGGTGGAGAAGGTGGAACAACACGTCTATAGTTAGCTAAGTCCGCTCGCAGAGCTGTAACCTCGGTAAAAAAACCATATAGAAGTTGCCCATGGGCTGCTTGAGTCGTCATAATGGTCTCCATCATAGCACGAAGAGAGGGAGGAGGAGGGCCTGTATGCGCTGTAGCAGCAGTGTCAACATCTACCTCATTATCACCATCCTCGATAGCAGCAGCTATGGAATCCTCATGCATGTCCTCATGAGGAACATCTCCAGTAATAGACTGTACTCGTGTTCTCTTAGATGAACCAACACTGGGGTTGACAAACTTCTTTTAGGCACTTCGCTGTTTCAGAAATTTGGCTCTTATGGGGGCTTGGATGTGAACCAATTCTTGGGAAGGAAAGTTCTTAAATCCTAAATATTTGAGGACCCTATGGATGAGAATTGGAAAAAACAACCCATGTCTCTTATACTTGCTCCTACTTACCTCCACAACGGTTTCAATGAAAAGGGAAGGAAAACAAATGGAACTATTAGTGACAAGGGCATAAAGAAAGAAACACCTATCCATAGGGATTGTATGGGAAGAAGATATAATTAAGCTCAGTCAACTCACTTGAGCTAATACTTTGGTCAGAACCCCGAGTGACAGATCGTCCACAAAGGACATCCATAACATCATCAATACGAGGAGACCTAGAGTATGGATAAGTAGGTGTACGAATTATAGGTATATTGAGAGCTTTAGATACGCGCTCCCTAGTTAACCTAAAGGGTACACCACGTATGCACGATGCCACTGTGTGACCATGGAGATCCTTATGCACCGAAAGATTCGAATAGAATTCTCTAATTAAGTTAGCTGGAGGGGGTTGTATGTTTGTACACAGGGACAGCCAATGCCTAGACTGTAGATTCTCACGAATAGAAGGATGCAGTTCATATAGATTGATTTGCCTTTCTCCCTAAATACGCCTACGCTTAATCAAGGTTTCAAAGGTTTGCTCATTTTCAGGTGCAAGGAACCTTCATTGATCAAACACCACTTCAGGTTCAGCTGCAGCTTTGGATTTTCCCCTCTTAGCCCTCTTTGGAGCCATAACTAATTGATGGTCAGCAGTGGAAAGATGATCAGGGATAAAAAGAATAGAACCAAAAACCACATTACAAAGAGATGAACACAACATTCATATTACCTAACCCATTCATATTTTCATAGCCAAACGGATCATTTCATCATAATCTACATAGATAATGAAGTTTGAAGGAGAGAACAACAATTGGAGAATAACGCATTACCATGTGTAGAAAATCATCCATACAAGTCCCCCGTCTGGAGCAATTTACAACAATACAATGAAAAAACAATATTCTTATTCACAAGTTGTTTAGTTGGTGAAATATCTGTAATGCATTTTGGTCCAAGTCAATAATTTGAAGATAGCGACCTAGAATATATAAACTTTAGTTGAACTCAAAGAGCCAACATGCAATTTGTGAACATATTGAATTTTGTCAAAATGATCAATATTGTCAAGCACCGATAGCAAGCATTCTAATAGCAATAATATTATATAGGAAACATGTTTAGCACTAGGATGTAGGACTTGACACGTTTTCGAAATTCCTAGCTACATGTAGTAAGTTTCACCAACTTGTACAAAAAACCTTAAATTGCACAATGTACAGTTCAGACCTACAAACAGCATAAGGACTACCACACAGTTACATCGTAGAGACACTGGCAAGTTCACCCCCAAGGAAGGAGACTAGTCGAAGACAACCTATGAGATAAGCAAGTAACCTTACTAACAACAAAGCATTTGACTAGCCAAACACCCAATTTCATCATAATCTACATAGACAATGAAGTTTGAAGCATCATCCAAAAATGAATAGAGAATACCGTACCACCAATGTGTAACTTTAAAGACAATAACAGTTAAAAGAGTCTTACTATGTAAAATCTTCGAAGAATTTGCGCGGGAAATTGTCGATTCTAGTCGGATGCAATTGAGAGCAATCAAAGAAAGAAATTCGGACTGCTGCAAATTCTACAGATTTGGGGAAGAGCTTATAATGGCGGGTAATCACGTATCTCAATTTCTCAATAATCAAGTTATAAAGATACTCAATAATAACAAAATCGAGTTATGTGCAGTGTGGTCCCAGGCCCAGCCCAGATATTTGGATTGATCCAGATACAGTCCAAAAGTAATCCAAGTGCCCAGAAGGGTATTCCACATAACCCAATTATTCATAAATCGAGTTATGTGCAATGTAACAAAAACAACTCCCTTACGTCTACTTTGGTCATTTCCTCTTTTTGGGCCATTTCGATCCACTTCAGTCCCTTCGGTCTACTTTAGTCCATTTGGTCCATTTAGTCCACTTTGGTCAATCGTTGTTTCTTTGGTCCATTTTGGTCCACTACTCCACTTCCGTCCCTTAGATACAATTTAGTCCATTCAGTCTTTTTGCTCCATTAGGTCCATTTTGGTCTCGTAGGTCTAGTCCATTCAATCCTTTTGGTCCGCTTCAGTCTATTAGCTCCACTATGTTGAATCCGGTCCACTTCGGTTCAATTCAGGCCATTTGCTAGAGAACTCGGTCCTTTTGGTCTAGTTTAGTCAATTTTGTCCACTTCAGTCTATTGTTCCCAAATAGACACTTAGCTGTTTTAGTCATGCCTGAGTTAAGTTGTGTCTAGAACAATTTTATTGAATTAGTAAATGAATTGAATTTTGTGTTGTTTCATGCTTATTAATAATAATAAAAAAAGGTGCATAACATATCCAATATCATCCGTAAATATTGAAGCAACTTGCTAGTAAAAGTCATGTTCAAACTATTACTAAAATCTCAAAATTGTAGTTAATGAACTTCATAACTCAACTAAATTAAAATAAAGGATGTTAGATTCTTTAATAATTGATAAAAATAATTTTGACACTTCAGATAAAAATTATCTAGAAATAAATAGAAAGTTAGAATGTGTAATGTTTTAAATAAATTCCAAACAAATTAAGGATGACAAAGTAAATTAGTGGGTGTTATTTGAGTAAAATTTAGACAAAATTTTAAAATTTTTATTAACAAATATAGGAGGAGGGGGGATATTTTTTAAAAGGCCAAAGGACCCTTTTTCTCTGCCATTTTATATATGAAAATACACGTATCTTTTTTTCTTAATGTTTTTCCCCTTTTTTGATAGAGTTTTAATAAAAAGATAAATGTATCGAAATGCAGAAGAAAATAAGAATAGCATGGTGAAAGCTAGGAAACAAAGTGTGAAGATGTAATTAAAAATACGTGCAGTGAAACCGTGTATGTGGGACTGAATACAAATTTATCTTGCCATTTTTTATGTTTTACTTTATACTATATCAATTGTGGTATGTAATGTGTTTAATTTTTTATTTTTAATTTTAAAATTCAATTATTTTATAAGGGAAGTAAAAAGAATACATGATCAGTGTTGAGGGCCATTTGTGGAAAGCCCAATGGAAAGAAAAGCCCAATGATGAGGGCCACAGCAAATTGACTATGAATAGTTAAAAAAGACCATTAGGCCCAAGCGGCAGGAATAATGAGTCACTAGCCCAACAATGTATACTTGGGCCTTGAAAAGGTAAACGGGCTCAAAGAAGCCAGGAAAGAAAGAAATAGCATCCCATGGGCAGAATATGAGTTAGAAAAGTGAGAAAGGGTCGCTGCAGGCCCAAGGTAATGTAAACTAAGAAAGTAAGGGATTTATGGCAGGCCCATAAAACCCAAAGATAAGGATAAGGTTATTGGGCCGGGGAAGCCCAATGAAGTTAGTAACAAAGCCCATGGGAGTGTGGAATTAGCAAACAGGCCGAGGATGCCCAAGAGAATTAGCAAATGGGCCGTGGATGCCCAAAAGAAGAAAACAAAGGGACATAGGAGCCCATGAATAAAAGGAAACAAAACAGTGCCTATGGTAGGCCACTGAGAAAAGGAATAAAACGGCCAGCCCAAAAAAGGGCCCAGCAGGATTGAGTCATTACGGCAGGAACTATAAGCCAACACGGCAGGCAGCAAAGAAAAACAAAGGTAGGCACAAGAAATATAAAGCCCATCATCATACGAAGCCCAGCTTCTGATTGAAGCGAAGGACCAAAAGAAAGCCCACATAAAAGGCCAGAAAACGCAGAAGGAGAGTCTCCAGGTCGCGGCAGACACATGAGCAGCAGGCAGCCTTTTGGACAAATTTAAGAGGGAAGCACGCGCAAGGCCCAGGCGCCACCAGCCTGTACCCAGCCAATACAGGACATGGTGGGGCCATGGGCCAGAGGTAAGAGGTAAATGGGGTGTGGTTTGGTGGTGGGGAGAGGGGAAAGGATCTATTTTTCGGCCCCTGCTCAAGCCTCTTTTGGGAGGTACGTCCTGCTGGGATGATAGACCACCTAAAAGAGGCAATTTGAGAGGGAACCGTTGAGTGCATGCTCTGAGTGTGAGGAGAGAGGAAATCAACATCGTGGCAGGAAAGGCCGCGGCGCGCAGAAGGACAAAATGAGTCCGCGGCGCACAGAAGGACAAAAGGAATCCGCCTCTGTCTGGCAGGGGTTTTGCAGGCACACCCAGACCAGACAAAGGCGGTTAAGGGGCAAAACAGTAAAACACTGGTCACGACAGGCACTATAAAGAGGCCCTTGCCGTGTCCTGTTCAGGGGATCGAAAAACAGGGGATTTTTCACAAGGTAAAAGGAAAAGCAGAGTAAGAGGAAAAGAAAAAAGATTAGAACGAAAACAGAGAGAAAGGAAAAGAAAACTAAGAAAAAAAGGAGAGAGTTAGTTTGAAAGAGCATGCACCAATAGGTCGGCTTCCCTCTCTTCCCCTTCAAAAATCTCACATTTCCTCCAAAGAATGCAAACGAGAGCTTTTCCCAGTGGGACTATAACCATTCAGGGCCGACTCCCTCAAAGACATTAATTCCCATAGCAGGATTCTTCCTGGGGGATTATTTGCATTGAGAAGAGGCGTTCTCCCCTCTTTGGATTTGTTGCGGCAGACAGAATTTTATAACCTAATATTTTGCCTATTCAAAATTAATCAGTGTTACTCTCTTTATTGTCCTTAACGATAGGTATCGTTGTGACGATAATCATGTTTTACTAACAAGAAATACCTAGCAGTCTGCTTGGATAAATAGAATACTTTGTTTTTTAGTCATTATTATCTGCCTGCCATAACTTGTCTGCAACAGTCTAGCCTACCATAACTTCTGCAACAGTCTAGCCTATCGTAGCTTGTCTGCTACGATTCTGCTTGCCAGAAGAACTTGCCCCCTAGCAGGCGTGGCATAAGTTTGTGCACAAACCGGCCCAAGTTGAGTTGCAATTGGACCGGCCCCAGCTCCCTTACTCAGAAACATTAGGGCCTACCACCGCAGGAGGCAGCCCAGCCCGTTACCGCAGGAGGCAGCCCAATCCTATCAGAAAAGGCCCCCACGTTAAATTGGCGACTTCACTGGGGAGTTGGGAAGCAGACAGGGGTGAAGGAAAAGAAAACAGCACCCCTCGCAAACAATGCCACCCAAATCTAGGACGACACGAAATATGAGTGCCGTGCCCTCACAAGCAGAATCTAGGCCAACAACGCCTCATCAAGAACAACTTAACCAGACAGAAGGCGCCAACAGAACAGGGGCTGATCCTCAGCCTCAAGCAAGAGCCCCCGCAGACAATGTCAACACCTTCGTCGAAGTGCTACAATCATTGCAGCACTCACAGCAACAAATGATGGAAGAAATCCGCCAGCTAAAGGCGGACAAAACAAAAGAAAAAGGCAGCCAGCATGACCCAGATCATGCGGCAGACGTAGTAGAGACGCTGGCAGGAGGTGCCCCACGAAGCGCAGGACAGCGTTTCATTACCATGGCTGAGGTAGCAGCTCTCTTGGAGCAAGAGAGAGCCAGAACACCAAAGGAAAGATTTTACTCAAGGAGACCTCCCTATCCTTTAAAAGTGCTCAGCAAGCCATACCCTGAGAGGTATGAACCAAGGGCCTTTGCCCAGTACGATGGCAGGAAGGGGAGTGCAGTAGAGCACGTGAGCAAATTCATTGACACCCTTGGCCCTTGTGCGGCAGATGAAGATTTATGCCTTCGGGAGTTTTCAAAATCACTATGCGACCGAGCATACACCTGGTACATTGGTTTAAAGCCAGGATCAATCCCAACTTGGGATGACATGGTGGACGTATTTTGCACTAAATACTTTCACGGAGAAGAAACAGTGACGCTTGCAACTCTGCAGGCAACAAAGCAAAGAAGCGGAGAAGATCTAATGGAATACATCAAACGGTTCAGGGACATAGCACTTGATTGCTAAGATCACTGCGAGGAGAGGACATTGGTAGAAATGTGCATGACCAATATGATTCGAGAATTCAGAGCTGTCCTGGAAAATCTGGAGATTTCCCAGTTCGCACAGCTATTACAGAAAGCAAGAAAGACGGCTCAGTCCGTAAAACCCAGTTCAGACAAGCGGAACGCACCGCAGGCCATGGCCGTGTCTACTGGAAACCAGAGAAAGAGAACAGAGGGGAGGGAGTATGATACACCTCCACCCCTGCCATGCACTCCTAAGGAGCTGGAGGTGCTACTTGACAAGTGGATAGCAGATGGGATCTTTAAGCCCAACCAGGTTTCTAGAGAGCCAACGGAAGAAGAAAGGAGAGATCCTCGCTTCTGCCGCTTGCACAACTATGTGCAATACCCCACCGCAGAATGTTGGGCGCTCCGCAGGCTAGTGCACCGCAGGATCAAAGAAGGCACATTAGAGCTGACCCAGCAGGAAGTTCAAAGAAATCCACTCCCAAACCACAAGGGAAAGGGTGTGGCAGCCGTAGTAATATGTGCGGAGCCAGGAGAAGATGAGGAAGAGAACTTGGCCCTGCCTGCCGCGGCCATTACTACCCTTCAGTAGAGTGCCAAGTTCAAAAATCTATTTGATCAGTTGGGGCTTACGGCAAAAGAGAGAAAGATAGCCACAGAGGCCTTGGTGAGCATCGCCTCCGGCGCAGGGGTGGAATGCCTGTCAGCGGAGATATCAGAAGACAGGGCCCTCCTGCAGGAATCAACGGAGATCACATTTAGTAGTGAAGATATGGAGGTAGGGCACCCAGATCATCGAAGGCCTCTCTACTTAGCAGCATCTATAAATCAAATCCCCATCAAGAGGGCCCTGGTGGATACAGGTGCTTCCGTAAATCTCATCCCATTAAGCACCTTGCAAGCCGCAGGAATTTCAGAAAGAAAGATCCAAGGATGCCCGATGGAAGTAACAGGATTCGGTGGGAGAGGTGAATACACCGTAGGCCACATTCAGTTATGGTTGAAAGTAGGTCCTATAGCCTCTCTAGCTCGCTTCCACGTGGTTAGAACAGAAGTATCTTACCATGTACTTTTGGGGAGGCCATGGTTACACAAACATCGACTAGTCCCATCCACCTACCACCAATGTGTGAAGGGAAGACTGAATGGCAAGATGATACGTATAGCGGCAAACCCTTCACCGTTCGAGCAGGCAGAAGCCCACTTGGTAGAAACCATGTTTTATGATCAATGGGCCCCATCTGGAGAAAACGTGGTTGCAAAAACACAAGGCACCTTTGTGCCTAGGTGGAAAGATGTTCAAGATGACCCAGAACCTGACTTAAGAGAGTTGCTGGCACGAAAGAAGAAAAGAAAAGAAGCGCCTGCCGCAGAGCCAGATGAAGTGCCTCGGTGTGTCAGGATCCGAGGTCTTGATGGCAAGATTATCTACAAATTATGAAGGTGCGTGGGACCCACGGGTGAATTACAAGAGTTTGGCATGTTGCGTTTGGCATGTTGCGTTGTTGAAAAAAAGTTTGGAAAAAGAAGAAGGGAAGGATGAGGCAGTTATGGCGGAAAGGGACATCCAGGTTATGGCAGAGGAAGAGCTGGAAGAGGTTGACTTGGGGTCTGATTCGCAAGAACCAAGGCCCATCTCAATCAGTGCAAGCCTAACGGAAACGGAGAAGTCAGAACTCATATCACTGCTGAAAGAATTCAAAGACGTTTTTGCTTGGGATTACAATGAAATGCCAGGGCTCGATCCCAGGCTTGTCGCGCATACGTTAAATGTGGACCTAGAGGCCAGGCCAGTGGCCCAGCCTGCCAGGATATTCCACACAGAAATAGAAGGGCAAATAGTCAAAGAAGTACAAAAGTTACTAGCCGCAGGATTCATCAAGCCTATCCAGCATCCCCGCTGGTTGTCCAACATAGTACCTGTGAAAAAGAAGAATGGGCAGATAAGATGTTGCGTGGATTTCAGGAATCTTAACAAAGCTTGTCCCAAGGACGAATTTCCACTGCCAAACATGGATTTGCTGATAGATTCTGCGGCAGGAAATGCCATGTTCTCATTCATGGATGGTTTCAGTGGATATAATCAGATCAAGATGGCGCCAAAAGATGCAGAGAAAACTGCCTTCAGGACACCCATGGGCAACTTCTATTATACTGTGATGCCCTTCGGGCTAAAAAACGCAGGTGCGACCTACCAGCGGGCAATGACGGCCATATTCCATGATATGATGCACAAGGAGCTGGAGGACTATGTGGATGACATAGTGGTCAAGTCAAGAAAAAGGGAAGAACACTTTCAGGTGTTAAAAAGAGTATTCGAAAGATGCAGAGCTTTTAAGCTAAGAATGAATCCCCTCATGTGTGCATTCGGAGTGTCCTCTGGGAAATTTTTGGGTTTCCTGGTTCACAGCAGAGGCGTGGATGTGGATCCAGCCAAGGCCATAGCCATAGCAACCATGAGACCTCCTGCCACAGTAAAAGAGCTGAAAAGCTTCTTGGGAAAAGTTTCATATATTCGGAGGTTCATCCCTGGTTTGGCATCAATTACCTCTGCTTTCACCAAGTTGCTCAGGAAAGGGCAAAGTTTTGAATGGGGGGCAGTGCAGCAGACGGCCTTCAAAAGGCTGCAGCAGATAATGATGAACCTTCCCACGGTGCAGGCTCCTATTCACAAAAGACCACTGTTACTCTATCTGGCCACCAACTCATACGCTATTGGCGCGCTAATCGCTCAGGAAGACAGAGGTGGTACTGAGCAGCCAATATACTACATCAGCCGCGCCTTGAAAGACGCTGAAACTCGTTACCCAAGGGCAGAGAGAGCGTGCCTAGCCATTGTTTATGCTTCACAGAGGTTGCGACACTATTTCTTGGCATACGAAGTATGGCTGATGACTAAGTCACATGCCATTAAAGCTCTGTTACAATAGCCGATTCTCTCCGGCAGGATATCCCAGTGGTTGTTGCAATTGTCACAATACGACTTGAGAATGGGGATGCCTAAGGCAGTAAAAAGTCAAGCTATAGCGGATTTGTTAGCGCAGTTTCCAGGAGAGGAAGAATTCCCACTAGACGATGAAGTTCCAGGGGAAGTCGCTATAGCAGAGGAGGTCAGGGAACAGTGGGTAATGAAATTCGATGGGTCTTCTACTGCCCATTCCGGAGGGGTAGGAGTAGTTCTGTATCATGAAGAAGACAAGGCAGTGGCACTATCGTTTAAATTAGAATTCCCCTGTTCAAACAACACGGCGGAGTACGAGGCCTACCTAACTGGGCTTGCCACAGCGCTCGAAATGGGAGTCAAACATTTGAAAGTGCTGGGAGATTCGAACTTGGTCGTCTGCCAGGCCAAAGGAAGTTTTTCCTTAAAAGAACCCAGCCTAGCGCCATACAGGGCGATGGCCCAGAGGATAGAAGAGAAATTCTCAACCTTTGAGATAGAACATGCTCCGAGAAATGAAAATCGGTTTGCAGACGCGTTAGCCGCACTGGGTTCGCAGATAATCTTTGAAGGGAGTAGCACCAACGTAGAAGTCAGTAAGAGGAAGGAATCGATCATCGAAGTATTGAAGGAAAAGTTCCAGGAAGAACAGGACGAAAGGGATTGGCGAATCCCCATAAAGGAGACCTTGGTAAAGGGGGACGACGCAGCAGAATTGAAGGTGTTAAAAGATTATGCTTTGGTAAAAGAAGAGCTGTACCGCAGGATGCCAGGTGGGGTTTTATCCCGATGTGTGGGCCTGGAGGAAGCCCAGAGAAAATTGAAGGAAATACATGACAAGACCTGTGGGTCCTGTGAGGAAGTCAGTCTTTACCGCAGACTCCAGAGAGCAGGCTTCTATTGGCCAAACATGGGTAAGGACGCAGATCAAGTACAAACCCAGCGTGGGACCTGCCAGCTTGCAGCAGACAGGAAGGAGAGTTATGCTGTGTTCGTCAGCGAGGACTGGAGGACCCCCTTTATGCAGTACCTGGTGGAAGGTGTCCTGCCACAAAGACACAGCGAGAGGTACAAACTTAAGAGGTTGGCAACACGTTACTTCTTGAACAACACAGTCCTTTTTAAAAGAGGATATGATGGAGACCCTCTGAGGTGTTTAGGTCCTGAAGAGGCTAAAGAAATGATAAAAGAAGTACATTCTAGGGAATGTGGTGAACACCAGGGGAAGAAAAAGCTTTACAGATGCCTACTGCAGATGGGCTACTACTGGCCAACCATGAAGAAAGACGCGGCAGAATTTGTAAAGAAGTGTCATAGTTGTCAGGTACAAGCCAATTTAATCCATACCCATCCACAAGGCTTGCACAGCATGGTCACTCCATGGCCCTTTCACACCTGGGGGCTAGATTTGGTGGGGCCAGTCAACCCGCCATCACGTGGGTACATTTGGATATTAGTAGCTACAGAATATTTTACCAAGTGGGCGGAGGCGATACCACTCTGCAAGGCCACATGCGGAGCAGTGGCAAACTTCATCAAAGAAAATATAATTGTGAGGTTTGGAGTGCCCCACAGGATCATCAGCGACAACGGCACACCGTTTGTCAACAGCGATGTAAGAAGAATGCTTGAGTTCTACTAAGTCAAACACCACAGATCATCACCCTACTATCCTCAAGGGAACGGGCAGGCGGAGGCGACAAACAAAATTCTCATAAAAATCATCAGCAAAATGAGCCAAGAGTATGCGGGAGGATGGGCAATGCACCTGCCAGATGCTCTCTGGGCATACCGAAAATCACCAAAGTCAGCCACGGGCTTTTCACCTTTCTCCTTAGTCTACGGAACTGAAGTAGTGAGTCCAGCAGAAATAATGACACCATCCTTAAGGGTCATGCAGATGCAGGAAAAGGAAAAAGAGGAAGGGGTCTTCGCAGCAGAAAGGCTTGAGAACCTGGAAGAACTTGATGAAAAGAGGGAAGAAGCCCAGGAGCGCAGCCGCAGATACAGGCAGAAGATGACTGAAGCCTACGGCAGGATGACTAAGGAGCGAGTGTTTGCGGAAGGACAGCTAGTGCTAAAAGTGGCAGATTATGTCAGGAGAGGTCTGGCAGGACCATCTAAGTTTGCACCAAAATGGGAAGGACCCCTTGTGATAAGAGAAGCGCATCAAAGTGGATATTATCGCCTAACTCAAATAGATGGCAGGGACTTAATGGACCCCATCAATGGAAAATGGCTGAAGCGTTATTTTGCTTAGAAAGGGAAATTTTGTGGTTGACCACCTTTTCTCAACTATCTGTTTATGTCTTCCTTTTCTTTTTGATTTTTTTTTTATTCCTCCAAGTGATTATGTCACAAGAAAAGTTGTAACGTGCTTTCATGAGTGTGCAATGAAAAAGTATGAAATATTAGCATCATGTTATGGCAGCTGTAAAAAAGAAAAGAAGAAATAGCAAAGTGTAGCATCATTACAAACTCAAAGTATGGCAAACACAAGCCAAGCAACTACGGCTGGAAATATAAAAGTGTTCTGTATGACATAAACAGAGAAACCAAGAAAAGGAAAAGGAGCGGTGCTATCATCAGTAAAGTCCAGAAATGAGACTCTGATCCCCAAGGCGACTAGATCCACTAATGCCAGAAAGAAGCTGCTCGCGGCGACCCTCCAAATCAGCCACCTCCTTCTTCAAAAGCTCGATGCGCGCATCTATGACCTCAATGGCTGGACGGACTTTCCTCATAAAGAGGGCTCGGGCAATCTCGCAAAGATGCTCAAGAATAAACTCCACAGCAAAACCTACGCTGATAAGCTCCTGCACCGCAGCCCTCCACTGCAGAATTTTCTCGGCAGAAACAGTGTCGACGAAGTTATGTTCAATATCGTTCAGCACACATCCCAACATTTTTAAGAAATGTTCCCTGGCAGAACGGCCTAGACGAAAGCCCTGCATAAAGTCGCCGTGACTACTGTGGATCATCACTAAGTGGGAAACACAGTCCTGAGGGACTCGAAAGCCATTAAAATCCACATAGGGAGGACCGGAAGCCCAAAACTCTGCCGGGCCAAGGTCATTGACTTCCGGCTGATCAAAACGAACGAAGAAAGATGCAGCATCATCTGGAATGGCGACATGACTGCTACTACCAGCCACAAACTGAGACGGAATAGTAGGAAGCGGACCTGCAATAAAAGGGGAGTGGAACGCAAGGGAACATATAAAAAAAAAATGAATGAAGAAGAAAAAGGGGATGAAAAAAAAAAAAAAAATTTTTTTACAAGGAATGGGGGCTACGGGTGTAGCAGGAAGGGGTATCGCAGGCACAGAGGGAACAGGGGCAGTAGGTATGGCTGAAACAGGTACTGAAAGTGCTGTAGGAGCAGGCGCTACAGGGGAGGCAGGAGTAGTCATCTCCTCACTTGCTGCAGTCTCTGGTCCTTTAGAAGTTTCTGCAAGTGGAGAGATGAGTATGCAAACGAAGCGCAAATACAAAAAAAAAGGGGAGGATGAAGAGGAAGGAAGGTACATACCCATCAAGTCAGGTCCAGACGAAGCACTACCCTCTTCATCAGAGTCAGAAATAGGCCTCTTCAACACAGGTACATCATCAGGATCCTCAAAAATGTCAGCAGACCCTTCTGAAGATAAGTCCAGGTCAGGGCCACGGGTGGCAGAACCAGGGATGGAAGAAGGAGTAACAACAAGCGAAGCACTACCCTTTGCAGCCTGGGAAATATCTGCAAAAGGGTCGCTGGACGAGATCACTAGCGGCAGAATGGGAGGAGTAATCTCGGTCTGAGCAACGGCGGAAGGAGTAGCACCTTCTGAAGAAGCAAATCTCTCAGCAGGCAAGGGTGTAGTCTCACCAACCCCTTCAACATGAGTACCCTCTCTAGGTACCGGCTCGGCAGAAGGGGTGGGAGTTTTGGCAGGAGCCTTGTGTGCAGCAGGAGGGGCAAGCGTCGATAATACCGCCTCGGCCCCATCAAAGAAGCCTTCCATAGGCACACCCATGGAAGCAGAAATCTCCTCGGCAGTAGGATGATATACGGACAAAGGTTCAGGTTCCTCCTAAAAGAGAAACTTTTGTTAAAAAAAAAAATGATGTGTGTGAAGGAAAGGGGCAGAGGGCCCATGGCAGATGCGTGCAAAAAAAAAAAAAAAAAAAAAAAAAAAAAAAGGGAAAGAGAAGTAAAGAAAAGAGACTCACCTCAGGCTCAGGATCATCAAGAAAAATGGGGCGAGCGGCTGATGAATCTTCCTTGTACTTGGACTGAAAAAAAAAAAAAAAAAGGGTTGGCGAGTTGGCCGCAAGATAATTAAGAAATCTTATTAGAAAAGAAAATAAAAGGAGGAAAAAAGGACTTACTCTTCGTTCAGTGGCAGATACGGGGTGAGGAGTGGTCTTCCTTTTGCTACCACGAGTCCTGACAGCCGGCGGAGCACCTGCAGGAGGCAGTGGTGTGGCTGACTTGGTTTTGCTAGCAGACTTGAACTTGGCAGCAGACCTGGGTTTGGCAGGCACCTTTTCACTCGGAGCAGGAAGGTTAATCACCTTAACTTTTTTCTCCCAACCAGGGGGATAGTCACCAGTATGCAAAAACCACCCTCTTTTCTTTGCATCCCACTCAAAGATGGCTGACCGGCTCTGCTTCCTAGCATACGCCAGAACAGACCTGGAAGGAAGCAGCAGGCGGGGGTTAGCCGATGCAACTGCACTTAACCCCTCAGGAGGAATGAGAGAAAAGCCACGGCTCCCAGATAACTCGGCAACAAACGAATCCATCACCGCACGCCAATAGCCGTGCATGGGAAAGGTACAAACACCCTCCCTCAACGAACCAGGAACGGTGACAGCATCGAAGCGCTTCCTCCAAAAATCAAAGGCCGTAGGCCGCAGGAAAGGGTGAACCGAAGTGGGAGCCCTCATCAAGGAAGAAAGGTCTTCAGGAATGTCTTGGTCCAACCCAAATTGCCTCCTCACCCGATTGGCAGGATAATGGACAAACCTAATACCTTCATCCGCTAAGTATGGCAGCCAGCCGGCATTGGTGGCGGCGAGATAAGTAATTCCAGTCTCATCAAAACCTACCAACGGAGTGGTAGTCCCAACAACATCAACAAACGGACCCATGGCAGAATCCACACAAGTATAACCAGCGCCCAAATTCCTATATGCCCGCCAAGAAAAACCCGTGCCTTCATCAAAAGAGTTAACTACAGAATAGCCTATCGGCTTCAGACCACACCAACGAAAAGCAAGTGGAAAGTCAGATTCAAACCTGCCGCAGAAGTCGGTGATCTCCCTTGGGCAACTCTGGTATTTCTCCTTGGCAAACCTGGCAGGCCTACACTTCGCCAAATACTGAGCACAACGCTCAAACACCCATTGCTGAAGTATGGTAGAGTGAACAGAAGAGGTGACAATATGGCAGGACCCAGCCTGCTGCTCATCGTTATGAAGAATGTCCAGCTGGACGTATAAATGCCCCAGAAACATGGGGGCTAGCGCCAGGCTCACCCCCGCAGATATTTTAATGGCCAAACGAAAATATAAAGGTTTTATGGCGTAATGAGGGTGGGCCCCAAAAACAAACTTACTAAGCCAAAAAGCAACAAAAGCCGCGCGGCGGGCGGTGGCAGAAAACTTGGAAGAAGAACTCACCCAATAGGATAGCTTGGCATTTCTGGCCATTCTTCTCCTTAGTTTAGCTTCGATGGCCTCCTCCTCAAGAGAAAGCTCAGCGGCAGGATCAGAATCACCGAGAATGGGCAAGAGCAATTGGTTGGCCACATCCTCAAGGGTTACAGTAAGTTCGCCGCAGGAAAAGAAAAAAGTATGAGTAGTAGTACACCACCGGCGGACCAAGTGGTGGAGATTATAGAGGTCACGAAAGTTTGACAAACAACGAGAAGAGACCACGGCCTTCAGAACGCCGGCCCGTTGCAATAAACCCATAAATCCGGTGTCGGAAAGTTCGCTATCGACCCACTCCTTCCAACCCAGGGACGCGCCGGACCCAAATTCAAAGCGGAGGGGTACAGGAAGTGAAATACCTTGACGGATGGACAAATCGGGGATTGAAGAAGCCAACGGAGCCCAAGAGACGTTGGGGTCTCGCCGGACGAGGGTGATCAGTACACGGCCTAGCGGCGGCGGTACATATTCGCCAGGAGCCTTTGGGAAGTAAGGGCTGGTTTCGTACCACGGGTCGATTAAAGGGGCGCACTCGCCGTTAGGGTCGCGCTCTGCCTCTTCCTCAATGGACCGCTCCGAATCGGAACGATCCACCTCCTCGGAGACGACAGGGGGGTCGAAGGCTACCGCCTTCCCTTTGCGACGAGAAGAACCAGGACTTTTTGCTGGAGACATGATGGGAAAGTTTAACCGGAGAGAATGGGTATGGTCGGCTTGAAGGAAGAAGAAGATGTGAAGAGCGTGCGTTTTGGAGAGAAAGGGATTTGTGTCCAAAATACAGAAGGATTTCTTTTTTAAATACCCACATTAATGTCCGCATGAAAAGAGGTGAAGAGTCAGCCATCAGAAGGGAATGAAGTTAATGAAGCGGCGGCTCTGTTTTGAAAATAACTGCCAGAATGGGAAATTCGAAGAGACAACCCTGTTCGCAGCAGGAAGGAGGATATATGTATGAAAAGGGGTCCACAGCTTAAAAAAAAAAAATCGCGAAAAAGGAGAAGAAGAAAGAATATAAGAAAGGGGCAGAAGCGTCCTTTCATTCACATATGAATCGCAGAAGCGTTTCACATGTTCAGGGGGCTAAATGTTGAGGGCCATTTGTGGAAAGCCCAATGGAAAGAAAAGCCCAATGATGAGGGTCACAGCAAATTGACTATGAATAGTTAAAAAAGACCATTAGGCCCAAGCGGCAGGAATAATGAGTCACTAGCCCAAGAATGTATACTTGGGCCTTGAAAAGGTAAACGGGCTCAAAGAAGCTAGGAAAGAAAGAAATAGCATCCCATGGGCAGAATATGAGTTAGAAAAGTGAGAAAGGGTCGCGGCAGGCCCATAAAACCCAAAGATAAGGATAAGGTTATTGGGCCGGGGAAGCCCAATGAAGTTAGTAACAAAGCCCATGGGAGTGTGGAATTAGCAAACAGGCCGAGGATGCCCAAGAGAATTAGCAAATGGGCCGTGGATGCCCAAAAGAAGAAAACAAAGGGACATAGGAGCCCATAAATAAAAGGAAACAAAACAGTGCCTATGGTAGGCCACTGAGAAAAGGAATAAAACGGCCAGCCCAAAAAGGGGCCCAGTAGGATTGAGTCATTACGGCAGGAACTATAAGCCAACATGGCAGGCAGCAAAGAAAAACAAAGGTAGGCACAAGAAATATAAAGCCCATCATCATACGAAGCCCAGCTTCTGATTGAAGCGAAGGACCAAAAGAAAGCCCACATAAAAGGCCAGAAAACACAGAAGGAGAGTCTCCAGGTTGCGGCAGACACATGAGCAGCAGGCAGCCTCTTGGACAAATTTAAGAGGGAAGCACGTGCAAGGCCCAGGCGCCACCAGCCTGTACCCAGCCAATACAGGACATGGTGGGGCCATGGGCCAGAGGTAAGAGGTAAAGGGGGTGTGGTTTGGTGGTGGGGAGAGGGGAAAGGATCTATTTTTCGGCCCCTGCTCAAGCCTCTTTTGGGAGGTACGTCCTGCTGGGATGATAGACCACCCAAAAGAGGCAATTTGAGAGGGAACCGTTGAGTGCATGCTCTGAGTGTGAGGGGAGAGGAAATCAACATCGTGGCAGGAAAGGCCGCGGCGCGCAGAAGGACAAAATGAGTCCGCGACGCACAGAAGGACAAAAGGAATCCGCCTCTGTCTGGCAGGGGTTTTGCAGGCACACCCAGACCAGACAAAGGCGGTTAAGGGGCAAAACAGTAAAACACTGGTCACGGCAGGCACTATAAAGAGGCCCTTGCCGTGTCCTGTTCAGGGGATCGAAAAACAGGGGATTTTTCACAAGGTAAAAGGAAAAGCAGAGTAAGAGGAAAAGAAAAAAGATTAGAACGAAAACAGAGAGAAAGGAAAAGAAAACTAAGAAAAAAAGGAGAGAGTTAGTTTGAAAGAGCATGCACCAATAGGTCGGCTTCCCTCTTTCCCCCTTCAAAAATCTCACCTTTCCTCCAAAGAATGCAAACGAGAGCTTTTCCCAGTGGGACTATAACCATTCATGGCCAACTCCCTCAAAGCCATTAATTCCCATAGCAGGATTCTTCCTGGGGGATTATTTGCATTGAGAAGAGGCGTTCTCCCCTCTTTGAATTTGTTGCGGCAGACAGAATTTTATAACTTAATATTTTGCCTATTCAAAATTAATCAGTGTTACTCTCTTTATTGTCCTTAACGATTGGTATCGTTGTGACGATAATCATGTTTTACTAACAAGAAATACCTAGCAGTCTGCTTGGATAAATAGAATACTTTGTTTTTTAGTCATTATTATCTGCCTGCCATAACTTGTCTGCAACAGTCTAGCCTACCATAACTTCTGCAACAGTCTAGCCTATCGTAGCTTGTCTGCTACGATTCTGCTTGCCAGAAGAACTTGCCCCCTAGCAGGCGTGGCATAAGTTTGTGCACAAACCGGCCCAAGTTGAGTTGCAATTGGACCGGCCCCAGCTCCCTTACTCAGAAACATTAGGGCCTACCACCGCAGGAGGCAGCCCAGCCCGTTACCGCAGGAGGCAGCCCAATCCTATCAGAAAAGGCCCCCACAATCAGCTCGTTGTATTTACCTCTTATTGCGTTCATGGGCTTGCTGGCTGTCATTCCTGCCACGTTGGCCCATTGAATTTATTATCTTGCTTTTACGGATTTACCAATTATGCTCCTTTTTCCTCCCATTTTTCTTATTTTTCTTTTTGCAGGTTGTCCACTCGTGAGCCAATCACGAATTGTTTTTTCTTCACAGTTTTTCACCAATTTCTCACATTCAATCCTTGCATTGAATCTTACAAACATACAGGGAAATGATTGAAAAAATACAATCAAATTTGACATAGAATAAAAACCAAGAAAACATAATTGAAAATTACAACTTTACAGAAGTGATTTTGATCGGCTTTCCTTCCTAGTAATGGTGATCTTGGTTGGGAAATCAAAAACATTATTTCAAATATTAGGGCCCTCTCCCCTATTTTGTAAACTTGGAAGCCATATATTCTTCTGAAGTCCCCTAATTTACTAGCTCATCTAGCTGCTTAGGTGGTCTCGGACTTATCTTTCAAGCCTTAATCCATCTCCTTTATCCCTGGTTGAGTATTCTCATTACAAGGTGGAGATAGATTGGGCCAGAAAAGCCTTTTGTAGTCCTTGTTTCTCAATAAATTGTATTATTAAAAAAAAAATAGTTTGTAAATTATAAACTATCTTTTTTTTCGAACATAACTATGAACTATCTTATAAATCATATTTGTCACAATTAATATTTAAACATTCTTGATCATGATATTTTATTAAATAAATTAGAGATTACATAGTACTGTATACTTATAGTTTGCATAAATTAGTGAAACATATAAAAATTTAATCAATTTTTTCTTTTATAGTTAATCAATTTTAACTAACATAAATAATAAAATATTTTTACATGTCTAAACACATACAAGTCAATATAAGAAAAATATATCAACAATATAAACTAAAGAAAAACTTTATTTTTCATAAATGACAAATGCAATAAGAATCTTTAACTCTTAACCTTGAAATCTACAATAATATATATATATATATATATATATATATATATATATATATATATATATATATATATATATATATATATATATATATATATTTTAAAAGGAAAATAATATAAACGTAGTATGTATATCTCTAATTCCCAAATTCATGATAAAATAAGGTTATCTTTGAATTTTTTTCAAACAAACCTTCTATTAAAGAGATTTGCTTATCACATGGATGACCTTATCTTTTCATGATAAAATAAGATTATCTTTTCATGATAAAATAAGGTTATCAGTAAGAAGACCTATGAACTCACAAAAGAGTATTCTCTATAGCATCTCTAGCAAACAAAAGATCAGCCCTATCACTTTAATCCCAGTCGGATTGGTTTTGAGAGACTTTTTGTTATTACTTTGCAATCGTATGGAATATCAAAAGAGAAATTAAACATTTAAAAATTGCATAATGATATTTTTAACCGGATTGGTTTTGATTATATAAAAAATCATGATCTATAACAACCGAAATCATATGGAAATATAACAAAGAAAACAAAACTAATGACTACCAATGCTTCTATATACTTTGTGCAATTGCTCTAGTTCAGCATTGAGAAACCTTTTTGTGGTTTCCAGCTCTGAAAGTTGAATGATTATTTGCATTACCAACACCTTGCTGCCTTCAAAAATTAAGTTAATATACACCATAACTCAAAAATACCAACACACAAATAACAACAACATTGTCTATACATAAATATTGGTAAATACTAACAAGGACCCCACGATCAAATCTTCACAAAACAGATCTAAATGATCGAACATAGAATTCGCAAAATAATAAGCTCCCACAACAGTACATATCCAACATTTGATTTACAATGCAAAGTTAGTAACCACTTAATCAACAAATCTGAAAATGTGGACTTTGAACACAACATTGTCCGTCATAGTCAGCTAAAATATGCAAACATCTCCTACTCGCAAACTATTTTCCCTCGCAAATGCAGACCAACCAGCAGATACGACACATGATCTATATTTTCCGGAATATATGTATAACTTCATAGGCCATAATCGGTCCACAACTTGGTGTAGTCCTTGGTAAAGCCTTTTCTCAGTAAGTAGTTGATAATGCCATGTGGTAAGCTCTATACAACAAATAATAAGACATATTTAAAAAACTCTTGAACCCAGTTGAATGAAAAGCAATTTTGAGGCAATACTATTGTTTGTTATGCTGATGGTTGGATGCCAATTTGATTTGATGATGTTGTTCTTTTAGTTGGACTTTACATTCTTATGTGATTTCCTTCTACTACCTAAGATGATACTATTTGAACTAACAACACAATGAAGCAAATCATTACCAAGTTATGTACAGTCCACTGCTCTCTGCTACATGCTTTCTAATTGATCTATGGAAAATCAAAGTTAATGGGAGTTGCATTTCTAAAACCCAACAATATTAGAAAACTGAAAGCTTACTGCATGATCCTTGCCATTAACGTATGATGGATGAATGACAACCTTGAAAAGGGGATTTTCTGATTTCAAATCTTTGGCTCTCACCAAATTTTCAGCTACACCACCATCTTTCTTAGGACATTGGTCATGTGAGAAAGACATATCATCTTCTTTGGAATCAGATTCAACTTTAACTAATAGGCTACTTCTGCATCCTACTCAATTTCCTCCAACCCCATGAGTTGATCTTGAAATGACATGAAAATATGAAGTCACAGTTGAAATTAACAGTAAACAAGCTTACAAAATCAACCATCAGCAATGAAAAAGTGTAAGATTCAAACCTGAACCCTCTCCCCTAGTAAAAGTACCAAACACCGGCCTGCATTTCTCTAACATTGACCCTTTAGATTTTAGTCCTTCATGTTTGAAACCTGTTTCCCCCTCTTACAAATCAGAACTTGTTGGCTTAGTTTTTTCCCTCTTATGAGGTAGAGTGCATGGTAATGATGGTTTCTCCCCTGTTTTTCGGCTTGGCATAAAGGCATCCATGATTTCAATGGAGTTATCATCACTCTCATTGTCTTCCATCCTATGAACTTGGGGTTGGTCATCTAAAGGGTACTCTATTTCTGTTGCAGTGGCATCAAATATCAGTACAGAAAACCCTGAATTTCCTTCATATCTGAAAACTAGCAAGGACCCTATGGTTAGAGCATGACAGTTTGCAAATTCGCGCCAACCATTTTGAAACCAAATCTCCCCATCACGTTTTGTCAACTTCACTATCCATTGTGTACCATTTGGAATCATAAGAAAGGCCATGGAACCCAGCTCAACTCCATATTTGTTAATAAACTTCTTTGGAATCCTCTGTAAAAAGATAAACTTGAACATAAACTAAGCTTTGTAAATAAACACACGCAATCAATCAAGCTCTATTCTCGTTGTGCAGTCAGTACCATTAAAGGGCAATCTTATTTTGTCTTTATTTATAATAATACTTGTTCACTCTCAAAGGGATGAAAAAACCTAGGCAAACACCATATAACAGTGTGAAGTTTGTTGCAATTCAGAAAATCAAATAAAAACTGTAATAATATGTGCAGTGTGGTAACCTACGCATTACAAAATGACTACATGTAACATGGAACCAAGTTCACAGATTTAGATTAAATAGGTCATTAACAAATGTAAATTTTTTCAAGAATCACAAATACAAAAGATCAAATGGATGACAGTTAATGTTACCATATGATTTTCAGAGACAAAAAAAATCAAGAAATACAGTATACTTACAAGCTTTCCTTCTTGAAGAGTTCCAGGCATAATAATCTTGAAGAAGTGCGTGGCCTTTGTGGTCAGATCAGTAGGACCATCCCCATTGTCTCTTTGCTGATAGGAAGCCATACTTCTGGTTCTCCAAATTGATAATTGCTGAGCAGTCGTAACTGTTTATGGCATAGGTCTGAGTACTAAAATAGAGTGTCCACAATGGTGGTTGGTCTTCCACATAACCCGATTATTCGTAAATCGAGTTATGTGTAGTGTAACTATAACTAATCCATGTTGTGTGCACTGTAACTGAAAGGAATCCATGATGAGTTGGTCGGCTCGCACGTAACTTTATGCTATCGATATCGAGTTACGCATAAACTTACTCGATAATACATTAATCGAGTTATGTGCACTGGGCTTCAACACCCAGCCCATACAGTTGGACTGATCCGGATGCAATCCAAGAGGAAACCAAGTGCCCAGCTTGTCTTCTACATAACCCGATTACTTCGTTATCGAGTTATGTGTAGTGTAACTACACTCAATGTTAGAAGGGGTTGCACATAACTCGATAGTACAAATATCGGGTTATTTGCAAATTACCTCGATAATACGTGAATCGAGTGATATGCACTGGGTTTTCACATCCAGCCCATATAGTTGGACTGATCCATATGCAGTCCAAGAGGAATCCAAGTGGGTCTTGTACTCCGTATTCGAGTACCCTTAATGTTAGAAGGGCTTGCACCTACCTCGATACTACACATATCGAGTTATTTGCAACGTAACTCGATAATATATTGATTGAGTTATGTGCATTGGGCTTCACTGGCCTGCCCTTCTTGTTGGACTGATCTAGATGTAGTCCAAGAGGAATCCAAGTGCCCAGCTTGACTTCTACATAACCCGATAATAAAAATATCGAGTTATGTGGCAGCATTAACTCGATAACTATAAGATCGAGTTATTTGGGAATACCCCTCCTACATCAATTAAGAAGTCATGCAACACTGTTCACAAGAATTTGGCCTGTTTAATCATCATGAAAGTGGACCTGTTCACAACCACTTCCATCAATCTACACATCCATATAGTGTCCAACTATATCCATAACTGTTAGTTTTTAGACCCCTTAAAAACACAATTGGATTAACCTAGGAATTTAGCCAAGTTGTTACTTAGTCAAATTAATTAAATCTAGGTTAACACAATCAAATAATCATATCAAGTATAGCAGTGGAAATATAAATAACACAAATATATGATCACCCAGGAAACCAAACTGGTAAAAAACCTGGGGAGGATTTAACCTAGCTATCCTCAAGGTAAACTTGAATCCACTATCTTGAAAGAATCGAAGTTCATACAATAAGACTTACAAGCCCCCACGCTCGACTTCTTATTGCTACCCACCAGTAGAACTTACTGACACGACCACGTGCAAGCTCCGAATCCACGGACTCCTTTTTTCTTGGATTCTCCACCAAATACAAGCACACCTGCTTATGTTTTCTTTGAGCTTCAATGGCAGCAACTGGAATGATCATCAAGGTATAGAAAATTCTTCATCTTGAAAACCCTAAGTTTATGTGAAGGAAACCTCCTCAAAGATCTCACAAGAGATTCACATAAACCGCAATATGAGCAACACAAAAACGTGGCTAGGGTTTCCTTTATATACCTAGGGTAAATTAGAAACCTAAAACCAATTAAAACACTTAAGGTTGAGTTGGAAATTCTAATTAAAAAACATCAGACACGATTTTCGATTGATCGAGCCTAAGCTTCGATCGATCGAAATGTACTGAAACAGTTTTTTAATTTGCACAGTAGTTTAATCCAACTTTACAACAAAGAACCAACTTTGAGCAATTCTAAAACAACTTAAATACATTGTTTTGATCATGGTTTGCCAACAATACAAATTAGGATTCTAAATACATAAAACCTAAGTCTTTAGAACCTAACAATAATCAAATCATCCATACAATTCCAACCACATCCATAACCAAATGAATTCATTAAACAACCATGTGAATAAGAAAATCATCCATACAATCTATGAACTAGGGGATAAGGAGCCATTATACATTTAAAACCATTGAACCAAGTTGTTCACAATGGTACAAGTCCAAAACATATATATTCTGATTTCTCATACTTACAAGAAGAGATTTGAGCTCAACTAGCGCCACACCAACTGCCTCTTTGCCACGAAGCCCATATCTGCACAAGTATAACGATAAATAATTAATCATAACCGCATCTTTTACTCATCTTTTAAAACCATGTTTTACTATCATAGTTACAATCGACACATTACTATAGGACTTGTAAGATGTCAATTATGACTTGGGGCAATATTTTAAAAACAGTAAATAAGAATAACTTATGATATATCCCCCCTCGTTACTAGGACTTGTAATTGTTACCTGTTATGTACCACCGCATCTTGTTGATTCCACATTTCGAGTCAGACATCTACGACGGTTATGACCCTCTTGGCAACACAACCCACACTTCGACTTTGGTCCATTCTCAATCCACAACGAGGTTGGCAAATCCCTATCGTCATCATCCATCTCATTGCGGATTCTTGTGGACTTAGGCCGACCTTTCTCATGGATCAACCATGGGTTTGGCATCACTATTCTCCTTTCTTGTGGCTCCGACCATTCTAACCTATCTTTAAGTGGTTGGAATATCGGCTCGTAGCTGTGATACCGTTCTTCCACGCGGTAGAAACGATCCATAAACTCCGTGGCATCGTGGTTTTACTTGGCACAAACTGCTATCAAGTGTGAACAAGGGATCTTGTTTGCTTCCCATTTCCCACACGTGCATGTCCTGTCCATGAGGGAAACCTTATGGGTGTGAGCTCCCCTGCCAGTGTTCAACAATGAAGACTGTGTCTCCACTGTATATAAGTGCTGTTGCGCACTCATCCTTCTAACCATATGGAACTTCGCCTTCTCTTGATTTGCCTCAAACTTGTCATAGGCATATTTGCACCACTCTTGCCCCTCTTCCAACTGCTCTAGTGTTTTGTTTTGACGATTGTCAAAGTACGAGTTAACCTTGTAAAATGTGTGCTGAAACATTGCAGTTATGGGCAAGCTATGTGCGCCTTTGAGTACCCCATTGAAGCACTCCGACAAGTTGGCTGTCATTGCCCCATTTTGGTGCCCATGGTCATGTACAAGTGTTCACTTTTGGTCGGCTACCTCCTTAAGATAGTCATACGCATTCGGGTTGACATTCTTGATGCAATCCATGGTGTTTTCAAACTTCCTAACTTGATTCACATTTGTTGCCTTCTATACCAAGTTCTTCAACGCCACACTATTGAAGTTAGTGTTAACATTGCTTACTAAATGATGGAGGCAATACCGGTGATGGACTAAGGGCAGTTGCAAGTATCCCCTATGTTCAGTGTCATCGAAGCATGATTGTATCCCACGATGCCTATCGGAGATTATACACAAATTGGTCTGATCCGTAACATAAGTCAGCAAGCATGCTAAGAACCATCCCCAAGACTCCGTGCTCTTGCTTTCTACAACAGCAAACGCAAGTGGATAAATCTCGTTGTTTCCATCTGTTGCCATTGCTATCAACAACTTTCCTTTGTACTTGCCATAGAGGTGCGTTGCATCTATGCTTATCACCGGCTTGCAATGCCTGAACCCTCTAATACATGGACCGAAAGCCCAAAACGCGGAGTTGAATATACAAGTCCCTGGGACACGGGGATCGCACTTTAACGTGGTTACAATGTCCGGATCTACATCGAACAATGCCGCTAGAAACCGTGGCAATTCCGTGTACGACTTGTCAAAATCCCCGTAAATACGCACAACTGCCTTCTGTTTAGCTTCCCAAACCTTGTACATAGTTACATCATGCCCGTGCTTTCATGCAGAATACTATGCAGGTCCTTTACAAATCGGGTTAGGTCCTCCCGTACATACTTCTCAAGTGCAATGGAGATGAACTTTGAATCCATCATCCGCCCATCAGTCACTACCTGGAGGGATGTGCAGCTATAGGGACCATTACATTTATTGATCACCCACATCTTGTGCTTCTTGCTACAAGTAGCCCGAATTGACCACAAATATGCCCCATGTATGCACCGCACTACTAGCCTCTTGGTGTCAGACTTAATGACCTTGTATTGTTTATTATGCTCCACAAAGTAAAGGGTCAACACATAACGAATGGAGGCTTTATTTTGGAATAGCATCCCCTTCGCCGGCTGGTCATCTTTATGCCAACTTGTAAGCTGTCCAGTACCCAATGCAGGTGATGGGTCATTAATATTGTCCCATGTGTTTGATGTGAACCATTCTGGGATAGAAACTGTAGAAGGGCAATCTTCCTCATTGTTTTCGATCTGTGTTCCATCTAAGACCTCTGCTTTGTCCACCGGTCCATCAGTATCAATGAACTCTTCGTACTCATCTCGGCTGGCATCAATATCAATTCCCCTGTCCATATAGGCTTGGACATGTTCATATGCATGACTAGACCCTCCCACATCATGTGTCTAGGTGGTGCCCAACACTTCAATGTTGTCCAAATCATCAACCGCACTGCATGGTTGAGTATTGTAGGGCAAAGGCATGGCATCGGCAAAGGAAGGCTGCACGTCAAGCGGTAATGAGTGTGGCTCTTCCACCCCATTGCCATGCTGCAAACTTGCACCAGCATGGAACCCAAAAGCCTTAACAGTTACATATTAGTCGAACGCTAAGAACTGGCGGGTCCGCTTAATCACCGTCCACATCATGTCCACATCAGCATCACAACCCAACAAATTTGAGTTGTAGACAACCTGAGTATTCATAAGTAGCTGAGGGGCATGGTACACAATGGATATCTTATGTGACTCCCTGTCCAACCCTAGAGCTTCCATTATCTTTTGGTGCATTTTTCTCAAGTGTGTTCCGGATTTCAAGTCAATGAACTTCTGCTTCGTTGACTCGCCTCTATAGGACAGCCCATGCAACTCATGGAAATATTGCTCCCCATCATAGTAAATGTAGAAGCAATGACGACCTATGGCAGACCTAGATAAGGACAATTAATGATATGTTATCAAAAGGAATCCAAGGTTATGTTAAGCCATGGGTAATTAATTAGTGTTGTACCCACAATTATGTACAATAAAACTTGTACGGACACACAATAATGATATCCTAAGTATTCTTAACAGATGAACTTGTTCACCTCTCAAGCTTTCATTTTCAGAACCCACACACTGAAGCTATTCAGAATTGAAAGAGCTAGACAATTTAAACCCATGATTGCTTTTATAAATGAATTTGTGATCGAGTTATGGATGAATGCATATATCATCATCATTGGAATTGGTATGTATGTTTGTTTATATATATATGTGTGTGTGTGTGTGTGTGTGTTCATATTTATCTATACATACACACACACACATTCACACACACACACACACACACACATTTATATATGTTCATACTTCATATATATGTTCCTATGTTCATATGTTCACTATCACACACACACACATATATAGGATTTTGCTAATGTGCCCCCTAAGAGCATATAATAATTAATCATATATATATATGGGTTCTATGTGTGTGTGTATCTACATATATGTGTGTGTGCTTGGATGAACATAACCACATACATTTGGGCCATTAAACAACCACATACATACATATATACATACATATATATATATATATATATATATATATATAGGCACACATATAGTGTCAGAATCATACCAAGAAGGTAATGTCCAACTATACTAAAGAGCCAATCTAAGTGTAATCACAGTTGAGATATACTTGTCAGGAGAGATGTGCCACAACAAATAATAAGAGGACCATAGCTACTAGTCAATGATGAGGATGAAATTGTCAGGAGGAAAATGCCAACTTTGCAGACGAACTTGTTCACTCTCAAGCAGTGAAAGCTTTCCCTTTTCAGAACTTGGATAGTGAAGCTGAAAGAGACAGACACATGCATGGGCTCTCATATTTGGGTAATCACTAATAACTCGATATTCAAGAGGTCAAGTTAAATTAAAAACTCAATTTCTAAGTGGCCAATTTATATCTTCAGAAATCTGTTGATGTGATGGTGGTTTAGAAACTCGGCAATTTAAGAGTCGAGTTTTTCAATAACTCGATTTCTTAAAAGTTGAGTTTCTTTTCCACGACTGGCATAAAAACCCAGGCCTACTCTGCTAGAAAGATGCATCACCATTTTAGTGCAAGCACTTCACAACATAAAAACATAGTAGAGCGGGATGGGATGTACTTATGTTGTGTTTAATGGTCGTGTTCCAGGCATATACGACAGTTGGCTAGATGCGAGCAGGCAAGTTCATAAGTTCCCAAACGCCAATCACAAATCATATAAAGATCGAAGGGAAGCAGAAGCCGCATACATGGAGTATTTGCATCGTAATGGTATGGACGTGCAGGGCGGTGCATTCGCATTGAGGGGAAGTCAAAACATGTCCACCTCAAGTTCATCAAGCACATCTCGAAGCGAAGGAACCAACTATCCAAGTGAAGACATTTGGAACACCTTGTTAAGGTATCAGTTGGAAGTTGCCATTGAGGAGCGTGACCACGCAAGAAGGATTGCAACCTTGAGTGCAAACATGTTGAATGAGGTGGTGGCCCATATTGTGGGAGATAATGAAGTTGACGAACCAACGAGACAGCGTACAGGTAAATAAATGTAAAAGTATGACTTTCTATTGTGGTATTTAGCCCATGATGTGTATAAATGCCAAGTAACGATGAATAATAATTAGTGTTATTTAAGTAGAAATGTTATCATTTTCTAGTTGTTTGACTAGCAGTGTGGCTATCTTGCAATGCTTGATGACAAACCTGGTAATTGTTTCATTTATCACATTTTCTAGTTAACCTTGTTATTTTTGTTTCCGCAATACTTCGATGTCAATTTAAGCAGTAACTGAAAGGAATTTAAATGGTGGAGGTTTTCTTTTATCCTTAAAGGGAAAAAATAATTACAAAATAAATAATAAAAATAAAAAAAAATAAAAAAAGATATAATACATGTTTGCATAATACGAGGCCCTAGAACCTTTGTGGTAGTGCAAATGTCATAAAAGATTAGCCCATGCTCAGGTGTGAGCAACCCAGTCACCCAGTAGGCCAGTATTGATGCAGTCAAACCTGTGGCTTGGACTATAACATTTCTCATGATTAAGCCATCTGAAAATTATAATTTGATTATAATAATTAGATCGAGTTGTTTGATTTAATTATTATAATTATAATCATTGAACATTGAGATGCATAAGTGGAAAAATAATTGGCCTCACTTTGTACGCAACAAATGAATTGTCGTATCCTTAGAGATTTTGAGTGAGCTCAAAAGTACGCAACAAATGAATTACCGTATCCTTGTACGCAACAAATCAATTAAGTGAGCCCATAAGTAATTTTCACTAGTATGGAATCACTGGCCAAATTCATAATTTGTCCAATTCTTACAATTACAATTACAATAGTGTTGGTCTAATCTATTGTATTCCTGTTTCTCTATGCACAACAAAAACTTTTTACAAATTTACTAGCTGTGTATAGCCAAATTTTTACAAATAAAAGCATATACAAAAAGAAACCAAGAAGAGCTTTCTCAAAATTGTGTCACCACGTCTTGCTCCTGCGAATTTCAAAATGATCTACCATGGTCCTGCTACGGGTGGCTACAAGGTATTTGCTACAGAAGGAACAAGAGGCAGCACAGGAGGGAAAACTAACATGAAGAAAAACTTCAAAATTAGAAAGCTGCAATTTTATATTCTACAGAAATTGTCATAAAAATCAAGCCCTTATATTCTAGGCAGTGCTCTTGTGGGTTTTCAGTGTGTGTTATCCTTATGTTGTGCTTTTCCTATAGATTTCAAGACATGTTCAGTAGAGCACTAGGCACAAACTGTTATCATTTGGCACTGGCTTTTTTCGCTGCAGATATTGAAGAACTTTTCAAGATGGCTGGAAGGGCCTATGAAACCCCTTTACTCAATTAACCTTAGCTAAAGAAGAAAAGACAAGCAAAGACTCTCCACTCCAAAATCTAGGATCAAAGACTAATTGTCATATTAACAGATATGAAGAAGCAGAAGTGACATTAACACAAATTAATAGAAATCAAACATTGATGGGTAGGCAAAGAATAAATCTCTATGAGTGACATAAATATAGTGCAAATCATATGGCAGGAAGACTATAACCAAACAAAGGTGTCCCTCAATCTGTAGATGGAGAAGAACATTTTGGAGATTTGTACATTATGGAAAAGGAACGGATCTATCATCACAAGTATAATTAGTTCAGTCCATTAACTAACCATCATGCTATGGGACTTTCCACATCTAATAGCAATCCACTGTAGAATGGAATGAGTAATATGAGCTTGACATGGGAAAAAGGATAATGTAAAATCTTTAATAGAAGAAGGTTCAAGGATTCAGAAGAATTGAAAAAGTCAACTGCTAAATGCTTAATGAATTGAATCCTCAGAGATAGGGACTCCATTACTGCTTGGTTTTGCATTTAAGCCTACTAATAGTATAACTGACAGCGCATAACTATTTCAAGATGAAACTAGTTCAAAACTTATTCTGTCAGTATGAAGTTCGTCTCATCTATATTTTACCAAAACTCACGAAAAATGTCATTCACAGATGAGTTAAGAAAAATATTACATGCTTAAATTTAAGAGTCTGGGCAGCCGTGATAAACAAAAACAATAAACTACTATGAGACTTTGTTTTCATGCATTAACTCACACCTCTAACATGCGGATGATAGATTGTTATAGTAAAATTGTTAGTTGCTTCAGGAGTCAGCAATGAAGAGCAACAATCAACAATGAAATTACAAATAATGAATAAAACGTTTTCTAAAGTTTGAACACATTATTTTTCTGATTTGAAGTTACAGACACCGTCGGTGGGTCTTGAACCCACAACCAACAATGTCCAAGTTTGAATGCATTGTTAAGTGCATCACATGCCACACAACACAATTAACCATGAATCCCCATAAAACTAATGAGACATCTTTTCCCCCTAACTAAAGTGAGGTCACAGCAATTCAAAATACAAGTGTGGTTTGGAACAGTGTTAATTATTGTTGTTGCAATGAGAAGCCATTGAAAACACAAGAGGGAAAACTAAATGAAGAAAAACTATGAAATTAGAAAGCTGCAATTTTATATTCTACAGAAATTGCAATTTTAACATGCGCATATCATACAAACTTAGTTTTAATTCAAATGACATGGATAAGCAATGGTGCTATCATGCTTTATTTTACTTTAAGTGGACCTTCTTATGCCTTAAACCTCATAAACCCACTACTGTAGCCATTATTGTCATGAAGTTAATTATATAACAAAACACCATTGTCAAATCCATTTAACTATAAGACATGCATATGGATTGTGTCGCTTATGAGCACTATAATTTTACCTTTGAAACCATATATGATAGATGCAACCCTCATAAAAACCGAAAAACATAGGGGATGGGTTCGAAGGCTAAATCACCTACAGAAGGTGGCATTATTAACACAAACAATAGCATATATTTAGAGAATTAGGCCAGGTAGAGAAATTGCCACGTTCTAAAGCTCTTATATTCTAGAAATTTTCAGAATGCAATACACGCCTTATCTATACTAACCACTTGCATACTACAACCATGGAAGTTAATTCTTAAAGCAGAAGCAATGCACAAAAGACCCTATAAGTCAGAACATACTGACATACTAACTGTGTGCACTTAACTATGAAGCTTATTTCTCAGGGCAGAATAAATTTAAGTCTTTTATTAGGTTTTTAGTTCACCCCCAAATAGAATTCCTATCATGAGTACAAAAAAGAGTTTATGCATATAGCACAAATACTGAAAGGAACTGGAAGTAAAAAAAAGAAAAAAAGAAAGAGTGATAGAGTATAGGGCACATTCCCCTTATTGTTCTTCTCTGTTCTCCTCCCTTTCTTCTTTAGTCCATTCTTGTCTCTCCGATGCTACAAATATTGTGGTACTGTTCATGGGTACAGTATATTTTTTCATAAGTGCATATTATTTTTAAAAAGTACATTACATTATAATTTTTAATAAGTTCTTCAAGGGTACTGTTTATATAGCCCCTAAACATATCCATATTGCCTCTTTTGTCTTCTTTCTTACAAACCCCAAATTAAGTCCTTCCATTACCTATGAAAACCCTAACTTTCTTCTACCAAATAGCCATCAAAAAAATCATCAAACTATCCTTTAATTCCTAACAAAACCCCACAACCTTCTCCTCAAGAATGATAAATCAAAACCTACAAATTCTCCTAACCCTTAACCCACCACAAGCACACGTATGCAAATTCCTCAATTATGTCTTGCTTCAAGAAGACAATAATGAGTATTAGAGTTTGTTTCCACAAGAACCATTTCAAACATGCTTGCTATCAAGTTAAAATAAAAACATAATGCATACTGCAAAGATAATAGTAGGATAATAGTAGGATAATTTCCCATCATTTTGGTCTCTCTAACTTCAACATCTGATATACGAAGTATGGAATCAAAACAAACTGATATTGTACCAATTATAACTGCTCACTCTAATAAATCGTTTTTAAAATTGAAAATATTCTTTACGAGTAATACCATTTTTTCCACCATATATGAGTGCTAAAAAAAGATACAACTTTAAAAGAAAAGTGAAACGAAAATATCCAGTCACCTATCGACAGGAAGTATAAGCACACAGTAAGGCATTTAACGATCTTTTCATTTCCGCCCATATGCCCTCACAGGTCTAATCTTACTTGTTTCATCAGACACAATAGCATAATTAAATTAACATATTCAATCAAATGCACAGTATAAGTAGCTCGAGAAGATGGGAAGTGTAGACGAAGTACATACCATCACCGTTCCCACAATTGGGAGCATGCGTAGGAGGGCGTCGCGATCTCTGCAAACCCACCACCGGCTCAATGTCCTTAGCCGGTATCTGCTCAATTTGTACAGCCTCTTCATAGGGGGTTGGAGATGAAGTTGGCATGGTGGGCTCCACGTGCACTAGAGGTGGGGTGGGCATGCCTAGTGTGGGGACAAATATGCATCCACCATCATGGGGAGACCCATTAAAAACTGGGGGTGACATACGGGGAGGGTCCTTACAATCCGTGCTAGCACCACGGGTTGTAGTCTGGGCTGGAACAGTGTTCTTATGACCGGCGGTGTGGGATGGCCCAGTACCAGCATCAGACGTGCATCGCGGTGTCCTGCCATCATCCCCTTCCTCGTAGATGGGATCCGGCTCGGTCGTACGACCACGACCAGCTTGAACACCTCCACGATGTCCACCCCCTCAAGACCCACCACTTCACCCACTGTGAACTGGGGCCTGTGGACTAATGTTGGCTGCTTCTGCGAGCGCATTTGCCAATTTAAGTCGGCCCAACTCATCAACATATTCTAGTGTCATCTTAAGGTTATTGTGCATGTCAGAACCTTCATCGCACTTCTGTATAGACCTAAGCATCGTCCGAACCTGCAAAACAAGGGCGTTAGAAATGGTAATTTTCGATACTATGTCGTTAATTTAAGGCATGAGGCAATGCTACAAATGAGGAGTACCCTATGGAGAAACTTACACATGGCAATTGATTAAAAATATTGGGTCATGCTTGGCAAGTCTTTATTCTAGAATATGTAAGGTAATAGTGCACTAGAGTGGTCATTCAACCAGCTTTCTCTCATGTTTTCCAAAGCATTTGCACAAATTATCAAGTCTTAAAAAAATATTTTTTAGTTACTCCTTTTGTTGCAATTAACAGGTTCATGGAAAATATACTATTGCAGTAGGTTTAATCCAAGGTAGACTAAAAACAATTGAACTATTGTACTAGGTCCGAGGATGGGGTGATATCAACATACAGAACAACCTACCTATCCACCTAAGGTAACGCTTTGTAAACCATATTAACAAAAGCATATGATCTTAATAAGAGTTTTCATTATTTTACAAAAAAAAAAGAGTATAAATGACAACTTTCACTCAAATGTGCATAATAAAACAATTAGGCCTAGTAGTGAAAAGTTTGTTATGCTTTTATACCAAAACAACATCAAAAAGAACATTAAAAACTATATTTATTTTCGACAAATTCTACAGCACTAGAAAATTATGAAAATACCAAAACAAAAACCTCCAAACCGTGCATGTGGGACTTTACAGTGTTTCTTGATCAATTTAGTCCTTAAATTGAGAACAACCATAATACAGTAATGCACTATGCAGGTAATATCTATCGTAAAATATGAAATTAGGCTTCAGTCCTAGAGGTAAGGCTATCTACTGTGACTGTAAACTATCATGAAATGTCTAATTATCACTACTAAAAAGCGTTGCACCGTCCATTTGAAATTACAAGCCAACCAAAAACAAAAAAATAAATAAAAATAAAAATAAAAGAATAAAACCCAATCCACCCTTTTTAAAATTTGAATGTAATTATATGGACAAAGGTGTGGTCTTTATTGTCATTGCCAATTAACCATTCTTCACAGAAACAAATCTCCCTTAAAGACAAATTCACTTATTTATGAAGAACTTAAATCACAATATGTTTTGACTTTAAAATATAATGAAAGATAAACTCATAGAGATGTAACGACAATAATTATTGTGGAGTTTTGCATGCATGATAAACCTACAGAAGATATTTTATCAAACAATGGTGTCAACAAAGGGGAAGGAATTGTTGCCTCACCGTGAGTTCCCAGTATGCAGACTCTACTATTATGTACCGCCTTATGCTGCGATCATACCACTTCATGTACTCAACGAGGTACGTATCATCACCGTCCAGGAGAGGGGCAGCGCGAACTTCATGCTCTCGATTGGCCCATTGCTGAATATAAACATTATGTTCTGCCTCCCAGTCCTTCTCCTATTTCCCTTGGCGGGATATTTTGTGAAGATCAGTTGACGTATTCACCACAAGTGGAACTGGTTGCTTCATCCCAAATTGACAGAAGACCCACTCAGGATGATGCCGCTCCACTATCCAAAAGTAGATCAATGGCACCTCGGCCCTCCAAATATGCTACCTGGCGGTGCAATATGCAGGCAGGGAGCCCAACATATGCGTGTACGGCTCCCATACAAACTGCACAAGTGGATTATGTTTGTGATAGTGAGACATCATACTAATTGAAGATTATGTTTGTGATATGTAATATGGAAAGCATGGAATTTCTTGCTTCTATTCGTAGACAAAATCTTCAAGGATTAGTGGGTAGAAAGTAAAATAACAGCAACATTGTTTTCAAAATATTAACAAAATTCAGTCAACAAGCAATTACAACAATGACTAGGATTCAGCCTCATGTGCATTGTGGTGTTGGTCATGTTAATGCCACTGTACAATAAACAATGTACAGTAAAAGATCTAGGTTGACCAAGATCCACATTCCAATTTCAACCCCATGTTCATATGCATAACATTCAAAGCTAAACGACACCATCAAAGACTAGAGTTTTCAGTTTTTTTTTTTATTTTTATTTTTTTGGGTTGGTTCTGTTATGGTTTTATGGTGAGATTTAAGTTTTGTTGTAATTGGTTTAGGTTAGCATTGAACTTTGAATGAGTTGAAACATGATGCAAGAATGAGCTTTTGGTATGAAATTTGTTGTGACAGCAACTCTTATACTGAAACTAACCATGTAATTATGTATTTTACTGCCAAGAAGAGTACAAAACTTGAACCTTCTTTTCGATTGGTGGTTGTACTCCAATTTTGTTAACAATTTTACTGAATATTTTCTAAAAAAATAAATTATTTTTGGTTAGGAACACTTACGGGTTTCAATTTAGAGTGAGTTCAAGGATGTGCAAACGCAGGAGGCAATGTGGGAAAGACAACATGAACATATGCTAGGTACATGAAACTTTTTTTGTGCGCCTGCTGTATTTCGGGTTCTTTATAAACTTATTTGTTTGTTTGTTTTTTTTTTTTTTTTTTCTCGATAAGTAACATAAAAACTTGATTAACACTCCACCCAGTACATAGGGAATGTACAAAAAAGGCAAAAACATCAAGAAACCAAACTACAATGATCAATCAACACAGGTAGGTTTAGCAGGACTCACAAACTTCACTGTTCAGCAACTTTTTCATAAAAATGGGCCCCACGGAACTATTCACACTTTTAAAAATTATTTTGCTATAGTGTTTTCAGTTTTCAATTTTCAGCTTTTAGCTATATCCAAACGAACTATTCATAGCTTTCCCATGCTATGCACGGGTTAGCGACTAGTTAATAATAATCTTAAGTATTAAGCTTCTTAACATAACACTACAGCAGTATTCTGCATCAATACAACTCTGTTGCCATTACTGTTAATAGGCAGGAGTATAATTTAAAGGCAGCATTCACCAATACAAAACTTGATGACAATCATTGAACATTGATTCAAATTAATCTATCAAAGCATCAATACCAAGCGTAGATCCTAGATAAACCAGAGGTTATGATCAATAAAAGCATAACCAAACTAGAAAGGAACCAATATTCTTAAATCAACTCATTCCTACAAGAATCCAAGAATTCAAACAAAAATAAAAATAAAAAACGTGGTCATGCAATTGAGGGAAATGAAAATAAAAAACTCAAATTGAAGATGTAAATTAACCGGATACTTGCTCTGCCCGTAATGCAGCTAGCGACGTCCGGTACACAACAAGGACGTGTGTGGCATGCTTTGCAGTGATCTTTGGCCTGCTCCACCTAGCAAACATGGGGTTTCGACAAATGCTCATTACTAAACTTTACATTTAACAAACTTTGCTTTACATTTGATAAATGCTCGTTCTTTTGTTTGTTAGTTGACATATTTTTAATTATATCAAAGATACAAATAAAATCTAATACACTATTACACATAAATAAGGCTATTCCTAAGAGACACTTAGCTTGAATAATAAGAACTCAATGAACGTACCTGATGGCAAGGGGCCCTGAGTGCATTGGCGGTAGAGGCGGCCTCGTAATAGGGCATATTTGTGGGAACCTTGAATAGGCCCATAGCTGCACCAACAAGAGTACTCCTCCAATCTGCATTGCATCCTTCTTCAATGCACTACAAAGTTGCCTGTAGAGCTAGGCCAATGCTGCACTACCCCAACTGTACTGTCTCGCATTACTGATTGGGTTAAAGAGAGGCAGAGTCAATAGTGAGACCTGGTCCGCCAACTTGTCTATGAACAATAGGGCCCCCATCCGTACAAGTAGGTGGTAGCGGGAATTTTGCTGCACGACTTTGTCATTGGCATCTGCGGCTAGGGGAGCAGCAAACTGTGCATCAAGCCACTTGTATTTTATCTTCGCCCCAGTGAGAGTAGACTTATTCGAGTTCGGTATCACGGGCGGAGGTTCATGGCCCAACAAGTCTCGGCACACCTTGTTCCATTTCAGGTCTGTCCTCCCAGTGACAAGCAACCCATCCATCGGAATCCCTAGCATCACCTCTATATCTTGCAAGGTGATACCCATTTCTCCATGGGGTAAGTGGAACGTGTGCGTCTCCGGACGCCACTGCTCGACCAAGGCCATGATCAGGGCATGGTCAACCTCTATATCAGGAACCTTGAATAACCCAGTCAAACCAGCTGCATCTATGTATTGCATGATACGTGGGTCTAGCCCACCTTGCGGCAATACACATTTACGGTGTCAAACCTTAATGAAGCCAGGCACCTCCTACACACAGACGAGCATTGTGTTAGGTTGTGCACATAAGGTAATTATAAAACGGACATGTGTAATAATACAACTATATACCTCGTTAGCAGCGGGCCTCCAAAGCGAAGTTAACCGATGATCCGGCTGCCGGGTTAACTGGGTCTGATCGTCGGGTGCAGGCTTCACTCTATCTAGTGCCTGCATATCTGACATGGCAGCAAATAGATTGTTAGCAATTATTTGACAAGTAAACCACAATTAATATAAAATAAAAGCATGGACACAGAAGACATATTATAATCCCAACAAGATTGTCAACATCAGTTCTTGCCCTCACTTAACATGCAACCCAAAAGCAATCAAATTAAAGCTTAAATAAATAAAATAATAATTTGCCATAATTTTACATAAAAACACTTTTTCTTTTTCTATTATCTGTAATTGAAGTAAAAAAACAAACAAATGCCTAATTAATGTGCTAGAAACTTGATTGACACCTAGATGTTCAACATCTGAGCAATATTTAATTGTGATAGTTCTTTTTGGTTTATGATGTCTTTGAGAGTGATTTTAATAGGGAAAATATCAATTACAATTATTAGGAGCTGCATATTAGGTTTCGAATTAAATTTAACCATGCAACACACAATATGTGATCTTCCCCCAAGAACATTTAAATTCAACTCTATGGCTTATGACCAATGCAATGACATAGTAAATATAAACTGCAACAACTCAATGTTTAGGTATTCTGTTCTCAGAACTGTTCAATCAACTTTGGTCTTTTCAACAAAGTAACAGTCTCTATAAGGTCATCCTTGACAGCTCCCCATTTTATGTCCTATGCAATTGCTGTTTACAATGGAACACTAAGATCCCTATAGCTATAGGTCATTTGGTGTCAAGTTCTCAACTTAATAAATAGAAACCTATACTAATTATTCTACGTTTCTACTCACTAGATATGTAAGCATACCATGACTTAGTCAGCCAACTTCCCTGCTTGTTAGGTCTATTTTCAACATTTTTGAAGTTAATTGTACTCAATTTCCTACTTGGTGGGTCGTTTTCAACTTTTAGGAGTTAGTTCTAGATCCATTTATATGAGTATAACTCTATTAGACTCGAAATTATACCCAGGTCCAGTATTACCTATAAGCAATAGTCAGGATTCTACATTAGTCCATAAGGCTTAAATTTCATCAAATAAAAACCAAGTACAACAAAATCCAATGAAGTATACAGGATGTATACCCTAAGTTTCTAGTAGAAACTACAAATTGCAAATACTATGGGAACAAAAAGCTTTGGAGGTCTAGGCGCATTCAATAACATCCAATAATACAACAGCCCAACCCTATTAATTGAAATTTAAGACTCTACGTGGACAACTCTTGGCATTCAAAATATCCTTCTATTCCTCTCTCTCTCTCCATAAAAGGAATATAAAACAAGATGGTACAGAATTCCAAAACACTAACGAAAGCGTGAAAATTGTTTGGTTTTAGCAATAAAGAAAGCATACTTGAAAGATTAATCTTAATTTGTGGGAGAGCACACTGATGAATTAATACAAAAGCAATTCAATTAACATTAACAGAAACTAACAAAAAGGTACCAAACAAAAGGGTACCAAACAAAAGTGAAGTCATTGAGACATCTTATCACCAAATTGTCTTACTATTTTAAAAGAGATTTTCTCATTTGGTTCAAGATTCCAATGAATGATGCAAGATTTGAGAACCAGCCTTTAACAAAAAGATAAAAAAGTATATGATTCATGGTCAACATAAAACAAATGAAAAAACAAAAAATAGATTGAAGTAACAGTCAACATATTATAAGTCACACATTCTTAGAGAGAATGAAACACAAAGATAGACTAATCCCCCTCTGATAATCATAAAACAAATGAAAAACATTGAAGATTAATATAAACAATTGAAGATTAATAATCATAAAACAAAAGTTACAAACTTTGATGTGCATTTAGACTCTATTTTCAATGTCAGTGCATAGAGATTAATATAAGAAACTTCACAAAATGGAAATCATGAAATTCATGTCATGGCTTGAACTCTAATGAAAGTAGCAATATAGTCTCTATTTTTCAATGTCAGTGCATACACTCATACTGTTTGCAACAAATACAAATTCTACAATAAATGAAATCAGGAAACGATATCAACATGAAGTTTAATGTCCACACCTATCGCAGAAATGGAAAATATTTATATAAACTATACTTTCATATATTAATAAATAAATTTTATTAATAGAACAGGTTACTTCATGTTCATGATGATAAGCACACCATAACCTAAAAGAATTATGTACAAAGCTAAGAGATTATGTGAAATCTAGAAGGGGGTTGCTATTTCTAAGCACCCCAATCAACCAAAGTTCTAAGAAAAAATGATTCCAACCGAGTCTTTAATTAGTTTGTATCTTCAAAAATACAGCTATTTTTTAATTCCTACCACAGTAGCCATTTGTTTTGGCAATATCAAACAGAACTTTTTCAACAACACATTTTCAAATAGTAAAAAATGTAACTAGCACTTATTATCATCTTTTCTTCCCCTACACAAAACTTGAACCCGCGTCATACCCATAAAACAAATGGAAAAAAATTGAAGATTTTGGTAATGTGAGATCCCCTTCTGATAATCATCCATTTCCCACAAAACAAATGCAGCACAAAATAGTAAAACGGCAGAGCAACGTACCTATAATCAACGGCAGCGGGTATGGTGAGGGTTCGAAAAGGGTACGGTAGAGACCAGGGTACTGGCAACGACGTCTGATCGAAAAGGGTGAGGGAGACTAATGAAAAAAGGTGGGGGAGACTGAGGAAGCGTGATCGCAGATAGCGAGGGAGAGTGTAGCGGGAGAGTGATGGTAGAGAACGAGGGACAGTGAACAGGCGAAAAGTGAACAGGCATTGTGAGATGTTGGGCTTGAAAAATGTAAAGCAAACTCGATTTTCCACTTACAGAGTTATGCGATTATAAACGACCATTTTTAAATTGGAAAAGGCCACGTCTGCTACGCCAGCGTGGCACAAGGCTGAATATAACTCAACTATAATGTAATCGAGTTTCTCAATAAATCTCGACTTCCGTATTATCGAGTTACAAAAGAGGGGCATTTCCCTAATTAGTTTGGGAAAGAGGGCAGGATGCTGGTTTTTTTGCCCAAAAAGGGCATTGCCAATTTTTTTCAAGTAAACAACCATAGCTGACCATGGCAGCATGGCCCCAATCATGTTAGCAACGACCTCTAATTACTATACGTGAAACTCCCCCGAAGTCAAGGCACCTCGACCGATTCTTTCAACACGTGGCACTCCCATTGATGATTATCGTTTCATTGTTTTTCTTATAAAATAGAATAATTTTCTAGTACTAAATACTGTGCCATAATTTTATATGATCAAATTTCTTGTACATATAACTTCTACTTGCCCTTCAAAGCTAGTGAATTACTTAGGAAACCTGCTTCTCCACTGACCAATATTTAAGGACATGTAACTTCTTATCAAACCTATAACATGCATGAAGTTATCAAATGCTACATTATCAAATAGGACAATTTAGTTTTACATATACATATGTGAGTAGTGTGATTGATTTAGTAGTTAAATCCCTCATTGGATTATGAATAAAAAGAGTAAGCGGTTAATATAACACAGTTTAACTCATATGTAATTACTCATTAGGCTTAAAACTTTGGGTCAAGTGGTTTCTCTATAAATTATATTAACTACTCAAAGAGTTTTTCCTAAAGTGTTTCTCACACTTCCCTATCTTGACCCTCTCTTCTCTTATGTTTTGGGGATGGGTTTGAATATGGCAACAATGGTTGTGATGGTTGTTATAGGGTCAGGTGAGTTTTCAATACAGATTTCACGCAAGTTATTTTATAATATTTTAATATGATATATTAAAAAATAAATATTGAGATTTAGGATGGTAAAAGTAATTATATACAATAAAGAAAGTAGGTTTTGATAGTGCAAATATATTTATACACAAGCCAGTAAGAAAGCTCCAAAACACAGGAGCGGGTCCAGGGGATCTTAGGCGTCTGTTGGATTTCTTCAAATTAGAAAATAAATAGTCATGTGGCATAACTAGGAGTAATGTAAAAAAAAAAAAAAAAAGTGTTAAGTGGGTCCATGGGACCTTCTTCAAAGTAGAAAATAAACAGTCATGTGGCATAACCATAGGCGTCTGTTAGACTTAGAATTCCTTTTTCTAGTGGGGGCTACGTTTCACCATATTATTTACCATTTAGAGAACTTTAATCTTGCAACTTGGCAAAAAGGGTATTCTTTTTCTAGTTTTGTTTGTTGGACTGAAACAGTAAAACCGACCATTTTCACTTTGGATAATGTTTTAGACTTTGTACTAAAATGTTAAGATAATGTTTAGATATTTGGACTGAAACCGACCCTAAAGTGCATTAAAACGGATGCAATTTGACAAGGTTGGACATTTGCAAACATAACAAATTAACAAAATTTCCATTAAAAAAAAATTTAACAGAGAGAGAGAGAGAATTAACAACTTATATACACCAAAATATTTTTTTTTATAAATTGAAAATATGAACAAAGAAAACAAAGCAAAAGCAAGACCAATGGTCCTGAAACTCCTAACATAATAATAGGAGTGTAAGCAAAGTTATCAAAATCGGGATCTTACGTAGGATCGTGGGAGGTAAGTGGGATCGTTGATCGTAGGATCGGATCGTGGATCGTAAGATCCTACATTATTTGAGAAAAAAACAAAAAATACACATTGGTATGTTAAATAATCACATAAATTATATATTCATTGATATAATTACCATACATCATTACATCCATTTGTAAGCATCATTTAAAGAAGCCAAAAACCTCAAAATGTGACACTTTATTAGGATTTTTTTTTTAATATTTGGGTCCAACTGACACTCTCTCCACATTAGAATGGAAAAACTTAGTCTATTGGGATTTCATTTTTCATTTAGGTCCAACTGAGTCTTCGTCAAGTTAAAGAAGGTTACAAAAAACCAAAGTCGTTTGGAATTGTTAGAATCGTACGATCCTACCGATCTTGAACGATCGCAAAGACTCTTGAAAGATCCGGATTGTTTTGGGCAAGTGAGATCGTAAAATCGTAGGATTCAGATCGGGATTTTGACAACCATGAATATAAGTCTTCGACTTAAAACAGAAGACCTCAAGACCATAATAAATTGAAAACTGGTAACATATGTAATAGGAAAGTCTTCAACTTAAAACAGAAGACCATTCCAAACCATACAAATAAAAACCAGTCCTTTACCCATTATTTATAGTCCTACACAAGATTCGTTTCCATTAAACTTAAAACAAACACTAAGCAACAGATGGGGCATTAATGTAGTGACCAACAACTTTTGACACCGCTGTCAAGAATCGTTTCAAGCCATTTTTCTCACCACCAGCTTTAGAATCTACAGAAGCCAATGTGTTCTTGTAGTCCAATAACTTTGGTGTGCTGTCGCAAGCAACCAAAAATAAAACCTATACTTCTAAAAATATATTTTGTAGTGCGAGTAAGGATCGTTCCCACGGAGAGTATTTAGCCTAGTTTTATGCTACGTGAACAAGGAGAGGGGGGGGGGGTTTGAGTATAACGAAAACAATTTTAAGAAAAACAACTAAGGAAAAATTCAAATTAAAGTATCAAATTCAATCAAGAGAACAAACCTTGGTCTAAGTCAACATCCACCATCAGAATTTTACAATTGATCATCGATGCAAGTATATATCAATTCACACTTTGAATATTCATTGTTGGAACTATTTTCCTATCTCTCCTTAGTCATAGTTAATTAGAAAACAAGTGATCTAATAAACCCTAACTACTACACAACCCAAGACAAGCACTAAAGGTTTAATCTAGTAGCAGTCTTAAGAATTAGAAAGATCGATGAAACTAAACAACACAAGCACAAGCGGTTGTATTTAATTTAGTTGAGTGTTCTTCCTAAAATCTAATAATTTCTGACGCAGCAAATCATTATATCTTGGTTGCTTCACAAGTTAGAGAGATCAAACAATTACGGATTTGATATCTAACCTAGCAGTAGATCGCAACGACTAATAAACTAGTAGGTCTCCTAGTAATTAAACGAGACAATCATGAAAATAGGCAGAGAAGAACATCCGATACTCAAAGCATAAATTGAACAATAAATACAAATTAGATCTCACAGTTTTATTGATTCCGAGGCTTTAGTTTCCTTTGACCAAGTATAAAAGTTTTAGCCACGCAAGGCCATGATGAAAACTCGAAGGAGAAAATTAGAGAAGAGGGGAGAGAGAGGCGTGTATCTGTCCAATCTGATTTCTCCTCCCCCTTTTACATGTTAATTCCCCCTTTCCCAAGCCTACAAAATCTCCTAAAAATATTCTAAATAATAATATCCCAATTTGACTAATTAAGGAAAAATATTAAAAATAAAACAAAGTCCTAATATAACTAGGAAAGTGGTGTTTTCCAGCTGGAATTTTGTGCACCAGATCTGTAAACTTCTGAAAATAAACCGCATTAGATTCGCGTATTAGAATTGCAGGCTAAGGAATGTTCCAGAACGTCAACAGTGCAGGTGCAGCAACTTCAAGCCCAATTTCGACCTTGATGTGCCCTGTATCTCTCAAAACTCAAAACATGAAAGTTGTAGAGCTTTGTCTTGGCGTTCCATAGAATCTTGAATCATCTCAATTGGAGCTTGGATGAGAGAGTTATACCCAGATTACGAAGCAATGTTGAAGCTGTCCAGAATTGCCCAATTAGCTACGTTTTGCACTTAACGCCTCCATTTGCATCCTAAATCAAAATATAAGAATAATAAGTACATTTAGGCACCAAATCTAATACAATATATAAAAGCAGAAGCTTTTAACCAGGTGTTGACACATTAGCAAAAATGACCCCTTAAAATGCTGACACGTATAAGGTTAAATTTAAAAAACCAGCACGGTGTGTTTGGAAAAAACGAAAAAAACACTGATTCACTTTGTTAAAATACTGTTTGGAGCCTCTCAGTATAAAAGGAAACTAACCGCTTAAAAAAAGGAAAAAAAGAAAGAAAGATTAGTACACGGAGAAAGGAGAGAGAGAGAGGAGGCGCGCCGAAGACCCTAACACTGTAACACAGACATAGACCGAGAGTGAGAGGGGGAGATCCCAACAATGGTGACACTACGCACACCTACAGAAAGCCATCAACATCGTAATTACCATCAGATCGTTGGAACTACCATTGGTAAAGGTTTTCTTTTCTTTCTTTCTTAGATCTGGGTATGAGATTGGTTGGATTGAATTTATTTAGGTATTTGGATTTCACTAGGTTTTGATTTTTTGTTTTTAGATTACAGAACGTAGAGAGAGAGATTCGGTCTATCATAGAGGGTGGAGAGAGACAAATCTGAAAATACAGTCAGGCCCGTACTCTCCATCGGTATAGTCTTTGTTTTTTTGTACTGAAGGTTAGCATACTCCTTTCCTCTTTCCTCTTCAAATACTGTTTTGTTGTTTAGAAGACAGACTGAAACTCTTCACCATTGCCTTTTCTATTCAAATTAGAATCTTAAATCTTCAATTTTGAATTCAACACTGGTAGTTCCCCTCGCATAATTTTCTAGGGTTGTTCTTTTACCCCTTTTAAAAAAATAGATGGGTTGATCCTCTTTCTTTGGATGCTTTGGTTTCAAATTATCCCTTTGTCTTCTTTTATTTTTGGTAACATTAGGGATTTTGTCCTTAACTATTGTGGTTAAAAGTCAAAATTTACCTTGGATTTTTTAAAAACTGAAATTATTAGACGAAAACGAAGTTTCCAGATAAAGTTTATGCAAAAAGTTTATGCAAAAAGTTTTTACTGTTATGCAAAAATTAACTGTTTTGTTTGAAGTGTGGTATCATGATTAAATTTGGGCATATTGTTTTATTGTTGTTAATCTTGCTTAGTATTTGGGATATCCTTGGTCACGAAAGCCAAATCCTTTGCCAACATCTTTTACTGTTATCCTTGATTATACTTTATCTTTCATTACTAACATCTTTTTCCTAATTCTTCTAATAGAACAACTTAATTTTTTATACACAATTGTTTGATAAAATTACTGATTTTTTGTTTTATTCTAGAATTCTTAATACATGGAGGTGGAAGGAAAATAAGGAGCATGGTCTTCCAAGTTATATAATGATATACCGTTTTATGGTAGACACGGTATATGTTTGTATTTTAACATAGAGTTTATTACATTGTATTGTATTATGTTAGACACTATTTAATCAAGCAGAAGCCTTTAATGAGGCGCTGACACGTTAGGAAAAATGACCACTTAAAATTCTGACACGTATAAGTTAAAAAGTGATAAATTATGTTAGTTGGCAATCAATACACCGTTTAAAAGCCTCTCTTTATAAATAACAAAAAAAAAAAAAAGGTTAAAATTAAAGGATACATGGAAATAGAAATAGAGAGGCGATGAAAGAGAGAGAGAGAGAGAGAGAGGCGACGAGGAAATAGAGAAATACGATACACACAGAGATAGAAATATGATACATACGGAATAGAAATAGAGGGAGGCAATGAGGCTTGGGACACAGAGAAGAGAAAGAGGCAGAACGATAAAGAGTACATCGATTGGGCATAAGAAATCAAAACACAATTACTGTCAGTTTTTCCGCCGCCATCGATAAAGAGTACATCGATTAGGCACACACAGGAATTGATATAGAGGGAGAGAAATCTAAGTGCCATTAACTCCGTTGATCAAGGCATTTACCTGCCATCATCAGAACGCTGAAACTGCCACTGGTTTTTTTTTTCCCCTTTCTTATATCTGGGTATTTAATATGACTTAGTTTTTGGGTATTTTGGTTGGATAGGTATAGATTTAGATATTTGCTTTGATGTTTTTGGATTTTCTGTTATGGTTTGTAGATTTCAGATTTTGATGTTGTTTGTTTGGTTCTTTCCTTCTTGCCCTAACTCACTTTTTCTCTCTTGCTTTCTATCTCTGTTTCTTTCCCAATAAAGTTGTGATTATATATGCTTTGTTATTTGTTATTTTTCTTTATAGAGTATAACACAAGGGATTATTCAGTTTGCGTAAATGAACATTTGCTCTGTCACTCAAAACACAAATCTTTAATAATCAAAACCACATCAAAGTTTTATTTTTTTCGGTCTGTTGTTTCTAAATGGTCCCTTTTTAAAAGCCAATGGAAATCTGCGGTGAAATTTTATACAAATTAGATTTACTATGATTGCCCTGTTTTTTAAATTCCTCTCACTTGGATATCCCTGAAAAAAAAAAAAGTAGTATCGGTGTATGTTCTATTAGTGCTCTCAATCATGTTATGATATTGGAATCGTAATTAGATTGGTCCATGAAAGAATCTTCCTTCAATTCTGTTCTTTGTGTATGGTATGTTAGTGCTCTCAATTATGTTATGAAACTAGAATCATAACAGATTGCAATATTGAAAACTAGAAAACCATAATTTCACTTAGAAAACATTATAAATTGCTATACACTCTAAACTTCCAGATTTTACAAAATAATGTTGCAGAGTAGAGATGGGACAGAGCAGCAAAGCAGTAGATCATATGGCAGTTGCAGTGACTATTGAAAGGATGGAGGGAAGGTGTTTTCTTTTGTCTTAAATGATTGGGTTTAATGTTCAGGTGAGATGCAGCATCTGGGTTTAAGTTTTTACACGCTTGAAATTGAGCCATGAAAGAAATACCATATTGCCAAGTAGTTTTTCTGCTGCATTATACTTTGATTTTTTTTTTTAAAGTTGTTTTAAAAGATTATCATGAAATTTTAGCTTGAACTAATGATGTTTCAGGCAGCCTTCTTATTATAAAATGTCATTTATATGGTGAGATATGTCATTTTGCGTTACTTTGTTCAATTCTCTTTTACAACGTGTTGTTGTTGCATTTCCTGTTTATTTTGCAACATAGAGGTAAGTTCTATGAAGGCACCAATTAGTTAACCCTTTTGAAAGTTTTTATTTTTACTTCAAATATTTATTTGTTTGCCTTTTGTTTCAGTGCATAAAAAAATCATAGTTAGTAAGTACATATGTAAATAAGAGAAGCGTTACATTAATGATAATAGTTGTGGTGATAATTGTTAAGGGTGTTAGATGTCACTGCAATGCTAGCAGCATGGTGTGAAAGAAATTTCAGGTGGTCATAAAGAGAGGAATTGTTTAGAGGTTATCGATTTGGTGGTTGTTATTGTAGTGTTTGGTAGTGTTGAAGATAGGGAAGACAGTGCTTTGAGGCATTGGAGGAGATGCTCATTATGGTTGAGCTTAGTTATGTTGTACAATATTAATATACAGTGTTAGTATTTTTTCCTTTATAAAAATTGTCCGAGTGTCTTATCCATAATATATGTTGGGATTATTATGGAGACTATAAAGCAAAGGTAGAAGCTGGAAGAAGGAAAGGAGCATCCTACACCTACATGTGAACTTGATGCAATTAGCATCAACATGTGGGTTGAAAAAAACCATAATCACGTTTAATTTTATGATTTCATGAAAATTTCGTATATATTTTTTATTATTACATGCCAAAAGTTAGATGAAGCTTGCTTTAGTCTTTATATGTCATTCTTGGATTTTTTTTTCCTCTAAATGATTTATTAATCCCTTTTGTTTGCGTCTCATGTTATTTTTGCTGATAATAAGAGAGAAGAAATAAATTTCAAGAATTCTTTTATTTGCTTGGAAATTTCAGATTTTAGATAAAGGCATTTGATTTTTATAGGAATTGAAACTTTATGGAATATGTTAGTGTATTGGGTCAAATATTTTCAAATCTTAGCATCTATCTAGAGATGGTTTCTTTGAATAGAAGAGTACCCCATGCATAGCACAGGTATTAGGCTAGCTATATATAAAAGCAAAGTTTTGCCCTACAGAAAAATATAGAGACAGAGATAGAGAGAGACATAAATACAGTCCGTAAGATCCCGCTGACTCAAACTTCTTCAAAATCAGTTTAAAGGTGAGGTAGAAATGGAGGCCAGCATTAGGTACCCTTTCTTCCATCAATATGTTTGATTCCATTCAAAATATCAAATCTATGCTTCTTTCTTTTTCTTATTAAAGATACATAATTGGTCATAGAGCGAAAGAATCATGCTTTCTTTAGGTTTGTTTAAGAAGTTGGTCTGATTGCTATGGGTAGTTATTAATGATCTTAGCCCTCTCGGGTTTGTGAGAAAGGAGGAAACTTTTTGTATTTTTGGGGTACAAAAGGGTTTTGTTTATGGAGTGGGCAACAACAGAAACTTACCAAAAAAATGCCCCATTTTGTAAAATATGTCACTATCTAATTTTATAAAGAACATTTTCCTACCATTGAGTTGGCTTATCTGATTTGGAATACATGTAGTTTTTTAAAAATCTAATCCACATATGTAAAGGATTTGTAATGTTTCCTTCCTTAGAGGTATAGAGTATGGATATATACACTTCACATGAAACTGTAATTTGTGTATACACCAATTTTACTAATAATAGAATATTTTTTGCTGCAATTGTTTAAATCTGAGCTATGAAAACAAGTGATTGTATGAAATTATTGCTCTTCATAGATTATACAAATATTGTCAAAATATTGTTGCAAACCACACAAATTGGTTTGCATTTGGCAAACTACAAGTTTTGGTATGAATTTAAAAAATGATCAGCTCATATAAATTCAATTTTAGGAGTGTCAACTTTCCTAGAAGTTCATGCCCTCTTATGTTAATAGACTATAATTTACTTTTTAGACTTGAGGAAAATTAATCTTTAATTTCATTAATTTAGTTTCTGTTGTCTTAAGTAGCATGGGCTCAATGAGGTTCTTAGAGAAATCCACACATTTTACAAGATTCCACTCAAAGGCATTATTTCAACTTAGCCCTTTGAACAAAATTACATATTATTTGCATTTCCTATTGCATACTAAAGTTAAGGACACTTTGCTTTGCTGATGAAATTGACCACCTTATGTGTTCTGAAAATAAAAACACAAAAACATGATTTGATTGTTATAGTTGCTTTTATTAGTTTAAATTTTTAAGAGGATTCTCCTTGCTATTTTTTGGCTTTTATTATACTTTTATAGAAGCTATTATATTCAGCTATAGTGACCATGCTTGCTAAATCTGGTACAAATATTTCAAATATGTGATAGAAATTATCATATACAAGGTACTTTCTCCGTTTCTTTTTTACTTTTTACAATTCAATGCACATGTCAAGTCTTAATGATATTGATAATTGCTATATATTGTCTTAGTTCATACTCAGTTAAGAGCATACCCAACTGCTTATGAAAAAAAAAAATGCATTGTCTTACCAAGAGAGAATAAAAAAAGGAAAACAAAGAATGCATAGGCTATACAGTATCATCTAAAAATACATGATACTATAAGAATGTTTAAAATTTGCTATAGGAATGCGAGACCGGTTATGTAATGCTCCTTTTTTCTGTTTTTATTTTTATTTATTTATGAAAATCCTTACGTACTTTGCATTTTATCGAGTTTTAAAGGACCAGATGAGCATGGAAGTAATACAATGCTTGAATGGATTATCTAAAAGATCTCAGATTTAGTAAGAGATCTTAGATTTAGTAGTAAGAAGAAGAGTACTAATTTTGAGAAAATCTTAGCATAAAAGAGAAAAATGATGAAGTGTTTGGCTCGACTGTTGTGGCTATGATTTACTTCTTACCAATTATTATATTACTGTTTTGAACCTAACAGAATTTGTATTGCTTTTTTTATTTCTTTGGATTCGTTGGTCAAAATATTTTGGTACCGTTTGATTTTGTAAATATGATATTGAAATATGCTATCATGATCTAATAACTGAAAACATCATCTTTTAAAATGGTCTTTCTCACAATCAAAAAACTAGATATCAATATACATATTAATAGTCAATTGCTTTGTTAAATCTCATTACTTCATGCTTTCACAATTTTTTGAACCATTTAACTGTACGTTCTTTAAAGAACAAAATAAGAAATAAAAAAAATATTGCATTTACGTCTCTTATAAGAGAAATCCAAAGATGAGCATGTGAATGAGAAAAAATTTGCTATAAGTCTATTCCTTGAAACCTTTTTTTTATAGTTGATAGTTGCCTTTGTAATTAGTATTTTACAAAAACAGTTCTACGCTTCTTTTGTAATAAAGCCATTCTCTTTGTTGGTGTAAAGTAAAGCCTTTTTGGCCTTTTGACACTTTAGTAAATTGTTGTTAATTAATCTAGGTGAAATATATTAAGTGGTTATAATATTATTTACTTGAATGGTTTCAGATAAATGCCTTCACATATTTATATGTCTAATGTTCAATTGCAAAAGAAAATCATATAATAACATTATTGCAGTAGAATATGCTATTACTTTACAATTTGATTCAAAATTTAGTAATGAAAAGTGAAAAAAATCATTAATAGGTATTGATGAAAGATTGTTAAAAAAACTTTTAATGGAACCTTCTTATAGAGATAGGAGATTCAAAAGCAAGGGTAGGTCCTTTGGATATGATTCTCACTAAGGTTCACTCCTCTCTGCAATTTTTATTCGTTTACCCCTGACTTTGAGTTTTTGTTAGCACAATTCTCCACAAGATGAAGTATATATGCACCCCATTTGTTTGACAATGTAAGAATGAGTCTAGAGTTGTTTATAAATTCATAGCATATAACATTCTTTTCATTTCCATTTGAAACATGGACCGCATTTGTTTGACAAAACTTTCACTCACTCTTGCTGGGAATAGGGGTTTTGTTTTTTCCTATTTAAAACAAATTAACATGGATGCCTTGAATTTTTACTGCAGGAGCTTCTGTTTTGGTTCACCATGTGGAGAGAGACACCAAAGATGCTTGGGAAGCCTATAGAAACATGTGTTTGACATGCTACCTCCTGTGCTTTTCGTTGGTTTTACTTATAATTTTTCTTTTGATATACAAACTAGCCCCAATTCATAGGAATTGCTTAAAATCATTATTACCCTTTTTGTTCTCTAGGTTGCCGGATAACTCTTTGTTTTAGCTTTATTTGAAAGGAGGAAAAAAAGTTAAAATATTTATCTTTGAGAGTTTTCCTTTGGATTATTTTCTCAATTGATGATAAAGATTGGTGGGGAGATATTTCTAAGAAAGGGGCTTTGCCTTGGCAAATAACAGCTTGATGGAAGACATTTGAGACTTGTTGGCTTAGTGTAAACATTTATATTTTGTACATAGAAATCTGTTGGCAAAAGAAAAGTCTTAGATGCATTTTTTTGGGACAATAACTGCAGTGCATAGTAGTTTTTCTATATTCAAGATGTATAGAAAGCTTACAGAATTGTTCAAAGGGCTTAAAAAGGTTTGTAATACCGTATGCAATATACTTGGATCAATGATGATTTAAATGTAAATCTTCTTTTGAAAATGGATTTTTTTATTTTGTGTTTTAATAATTTTCTAACTTAATACATTTTTTTTTCACACTTTTTTACTGTATGAAGTTTAGCCATTAGTAGTTGACTTAATAGTCTACTCATCTCATCTCTTTTATAAACTACTAATCTCTTAGGTGTTAAACATCGTGGGTTTTTGATTGGATTGGTTTTGATTTAGGTATTTGGGTTAGATTTATTTATTTTAAATAATTTGAATTTTCTATACTACTATTTAAGGGGCTGCACCTGTTTGAACCGGATTTTTTTTTGTTCCAAAATACCCACACATTCCTATATTTAAGTAGAGACAAACCTAAAGGATAATTTAGTAAAACTATTTTTTTTTTCCAAAATACCCACACATTCCTATATTTAAGTAGAGACAAAACTAAAGGATAATTTGGTAAAACTATTTCTTTTAAATGTTGCATAAATATTGCCTACAAAATAGGAATATTTTCTATTCAATAAACTCACGTTTGCAACTTCCTTTTTTTTTTTTTCTTTTTTTTTTTACCTTTATCAAGGCTTAACC